>CM052899.1:52125501-52154992 GCA_028534135.1 Potos flavus
TTTTTTTTTTTAAAGATTTTATTTATTTATTTGATAGAGAGAGAGATCACAAGTAGGCAGAGAGGCAGGTAGAGAGAGAAGGGGAAGCAGGCTCCCTGCTGAGCAGAGAGCCCGATGTGGGGCTCGATCCCAGGACCCTGAGATCATGACCTGAGCCGAAGGCAGAGGCTTTAACCCACTGAGCCACCCAGGCGCCCCAGATGAGGATATTCTTAACATGTCTTTAAACTCTTAATAGGTAACTAGAGTCTCCTAAGTGGTTAAATTTGCTTTCCTTGATTTTTATGGAGTTTTGATTTTCAATATTCTGATGATTGTAAGATAAAAATTGCTACTTGAATTTCTATAAATTGATCATTGTGCTTAAATGATTTTTTTCTGAAGGATTTCTTAAGGGCAGTTTGTTGGACAGTTTTATGAGCAAGATATTCTTGGATCCCCATTCCTTAATATAGTCAAATAGTAGCCTACTCTCAACATATTTTTTGGCAATGCTGGTATCCAGAAAGTTATCCCTGCTTTTCAAAAGAATAGATAAGTGTACCAATATACTTAGTTGTTCTAGATCATAATGGAGCATGATGGTAGCACTGCAAAATAATGATACTCACATATGAAAATCTCACGCAAATAAGCAAGTTAATGAGAAACCCATGTAGGGGTAGAAGCAAAAGTAAAATTTCTTGGTGCGTATAAAACTTGGGCATAAGATTTTGACTTGATTTATTGATCACGTTTGCTTCTTATATAATAGTGTGATAGACTAAGGTGTTACCAGTTGATAGGACTTTTTCAATGACACTTTATAATAATAATTTTACAAATATAGTTTTGTTAGAGTTAGTTCAACTTCATCCTCTTTATGCCCAGGAACTGTACATAGTGAGTAAAAGCTGAATAGAAATACGTACGAATAATGCAGGGAACCTTGAAAACATAAATATGTAGGCAGGATGTTATGAACTCCATGGTAGACAAGTCTATGTTAACAACCAGTTGTCTTGGTGATGAGATATTCAGGGCTACAGAGGAAGTCAATTCAGACTGCATATTTAGCAAGGCCTGACAAACAATACTATTGTGAAACCACACAACCTGTAAACAACACTCTTCTGCTAAGAACTGTATTAGTGTCTCCTTCATTTATTTTATGTAGCCTATAGTTACCCAAGATATTGAACCACTTTGATATTTTCATTTTACTCTTGTTTAATATAGAAATTAAGAAGCATTATATTAGATAACTTTATAAGGCACCTAAAATATGTTAGTAGATTATGTTAGTAGATTGAAGAACACTTCTATTTTCACCTGACTCATTCTTCTCAAAAAGGTCAATGTTTTTGTGGTAGGATTTAAATGGTGGACTGAGACTAGAATCGTTTTTAGAATTTCTCTTCCCTTGACTGATAACATACACAGACAACTGTGTTAGACAACTGCAAACAACTCGGAAGTCCTAACTTCTCTTGTCAAACAATAGTTAACCCACTGGTTCCAGATACAGGAAAGAGCCTTCCCACTAAGAAGGATGTAACTTGGAAAGCCAAAGTTCATTTTATATTGCCTGATAAAGCTCAACATATACTATCTACCTATCTTTGCTTCATGGTAGTAATAAAGGAAAATCTTTAATTTCTTCAGATTACTGTGTTTAACAGTTCTCAGAAGAATTATATTACTGCCACTTCTCATTTGGGAATCTGACTTGAAGTCACACAGTTGGAAAATAGGCAAACCAAGATTCCAACCCAGGCATTCTGGCTCCAGAGGACTCCCTACCTCCCACAGACAAACACATACAACCCTTTCTATTTCTAGTCTCTTAAACATGCAAACTCTTTTTTTTTTTTAAACATGCAAACTCTTAACTACATTATTCTGAACTGTCATTTCAAGTTCTTCACTTTCTTTTTTTTTTTTTAGAGATTTTATTCATTTATTTGAGAGAGAGAGACAGAGATAGTAACAGGACTAGCAAAAGAGAGCATGAGCAAGGGGAAGAGGAAGAAGCAGATGCCCCACTGAGTAGGGAGACCTACGTGGGGCTGGATCCCAGGACCCTGGGATCATGACCTGAGCTGAAGGCAGATGCTTAATTGACTGAGCCACCCAGGCACCCCTCAGGTTCCTCATTTTCAAATTAGTTAGTTAAGGAAATTATAAAAAGTTTATAAAAATTATAAAAAAAATTATAAAGACCTTCATGTTGCTTCCTTCCTTAGTCTTTTTATTGAAAAATAAATGATAATTTTCCATTTAAAAGTTACATGTATAGTAAAATGGATTTATATTCTTTTCTCATTATAGATGAGCTTAATGTTATATATTTATAAATGGATGAATTTTGTTTTTGTTTTTGTTTGTTTTTATCCATTTGGTTGGTATACTAAAACCTTAACTACTTAAGTAGCTTTTCTATACAGTATTTTATTTTATTTTTTAAAATATTTTATTTATTTATTTGACAGAGAGAGACACAGGCAGAGAAGGAACACAAGCAGGGGGAGTGGGAGAGGGAGAAGCAGGCTCCACGCCAAGCAGGAGCCCTATGCGGGGCTCGATCCCAGGACACTGAGATCATGACTTGAGCCAAAGGCAGATGCTTAATGACTGAGCCACCAAGGCGCCCCTCTATACAGTATTTTAATGCACAGTGGATGATACTTACCTGGCATAAGCATAATGCTTGCATGTTGTTGCTTCAAATAGAGTTGAATTTAAAATTGATCTCAATTATCCCATGCACCACTTGATACTCATCAAATTCAGAGATAGAATAAAAGGAAAACAAGTAACTGAACTGTATTAAGAATCTGAAATTTCATTGCTTTCTGTTAAAAATTAAGGTGACTGTGGGGCACCTGGGTGGAGCAGATGGTTAAAAGTGGGACTCTTGCTTTCAGCTCAGGTCATGATCTCATAGTCCTGAGATCCACTGTGTGTCAGGCTCTGCACTCAGTGTGGATTCTGCTTGAGATTCTCTTCCCTCTCTCTCGGCCCCTCCCACTCGGGCTCTCTCTCTAAAATAAATAAATCTTTAAACAAAAACATTAAAAAAATTAAGGAGAATATATGTGGAATAGTGTTTATAATTTAAATATATATAAATATTGTGATCCAGAAGTCTAGAAAAATGACAAATAAATATAAAAGTTCTTTTTGATGGAATGAGTTATGGAGAATACTGTTTGATATTAATCACAGAACTTTAATTGTGAAGCCATTTCTCTATGATTATTCCATGTTAGAGTAAGATGAGTAATACTATTTTATTATTTAAAATTAATTGACTTTTGGGCACAGAAATAATAAATGAAGAGGATTTTTCCTGGAAACAAAAAGTAAACAACTAAAGAAATTTTATGGGGTACATAAATTGATTTATCTTTCGTGTCTGTATTCATTACTCCTCTCTGCTATTTTATTCTCTTCCATTCTATTTCACAACAATATTTATGTATAATCTTAAAGATTTGTCTTTCTGCTATCCATCTGCTAGCCAGTTGTCTAACATAAAATCAGCATGTTCAGAAATGTTAATGGCAACAAAATGGTCCAATATGCCTTTGCCTTCATAGCTACTGAAAGAACATTCATCAGCCCTTCTCTCTCTGTGCACATTAAAAAAATTAAAAAGCTTGCTATGTGATCTCTACAAATCTGGTCTTTTGGCACAAGGTTCATGATAGTAAAAAATGTAGCATTTGACTATTGCCACTGTAGAAATAGTCTCCAATTTTTATTAAAATTTCAAGTTACTTTAAAGCTTTTGGGTAATGAGAGATTCACAGTGAGAATTTCTATAATTTTGTTGGTAATGCAGGAAATTGCAATGCTATTAAAGTCAATATTCTACCTCTGCAAACAATGGAAAATCCCCAAATTTAAAAATATAGCAGAAAGCCCCCTAAATTTAATTGAAATAGAAATGCATAAATGCAATCATACACAATAAACATACTGCATGACATTACTGAATGATTAATTTTAAAATGTAAACACTTTAATAGATTAAGTGAGCTGCCAAAATATTTGATAAAACTCAGTACCCTTTACTAATGAAGTTAAAATAATAGAGATAAAAGTTGTTTTATAGCATATGAACATATGTCAAATTAAAAAATATTATTAAGAAAAGTACATATGACATTCTCATTAAAATTACAAACAAAATGATTCTGCTCCTGCCATTATTTGTTATTGTTTATGTATTTCTGATCAGTGCACTTGAATATGGAATAAAAACAAAAGATTTAATTGAAGATCAAAGAAAAGAAAACATGAATACATGACTTCATTAATACGTAAAATATGCAAACATTTATATTGAAATTTACAAGAGATTTTTTCACAAAATAAGGATTAGTTGTTAGGTGCTTACTGTTTCCAAACACCATACAGTTTCCTGATACCAAGTATAATGTTTCAACAGTAAAAGTTATGTGACTTAGCTCATATATCTTAGCATACTATATTCTTAAAAAAAACCCCATGAATTGTAAGTATCCTTATGTAAGAAAATATAATATTTTAATAAATGATGAATTTAACAGAACTATATTTATATAAACTAAATTTATATAAACACAGAATGCTCTGGTCATGTCCTCATTTTAATATTCTGATATTAATAAAATTGGAAAATGTTCATTCTGCAAATAATAATAAACTAAATGAATGTATTCATTCAGTAATAAATGGAAAAAAACAAACAGTTCATGGCAAATCTTGGAAAGGTACTCTTTGTTGTTGACCAGATTTCAAGTGAATTTGACATTATCCATGTTGCATATAAGTGGAAGTTCAAAAAAGCTCCATGTTAACATTCCTAGGAAAAAAATAATAAATGAGATGGATCCTATCAAAAATATTAAACAAAAAAAGCAAGCATTCTATCATTATATCAGTGTACTACAGAAAACATCCCCCCACCAGGGGTTATATTCAAAGTATTTAATCACCTATAGGACATGGACACTGACAAATGGAAACATATGATGATAATAAAGCTAGAGCAGGATCCTGGAACACCCACTGGGTCAAGGTAGATGGGGGATTGGGGCACGGAGGTGGTGGTAGTGGTGTGGGTATTCAGCCCCGATAAAGCCAGCAGATGAGTACGCATCAAAGAATCTACCAGTTTTTCCCGACTTTCTAATACTCTCTTTGTCTGAAGATGAAGAATATTAGAAAAGTGTTCAAGGTGCTCTCTTTAATACAAAAAATTAAAAAAAGAAAATAACAATTAGTAATTAATAATAATGAGAATTAGCTTTTTTGAATCCCACTAAATTTTCTCCATTTGCCAACAATTCTTAGTACTCTAGAAAAAATAGTTAACTATATGGTAATAGTCCAAACTCATTGATAGGTTCACTACAATGTCTGAAATTATTAGTGGATATTTGGTTTTGTAAACATTTTATATGATACATAGCTAAGTGCATTAATTTACACAACAGGGGAAATTTTGCATTATTAATATGTAATTTTGTACAAGAAACATTTTTCTTTTCTTTTTTTAATTCGTCTTATTTTTAAGAAGATTTTCAAATTAGCAATATTTTAATTATAGTGACTAAGACTATTTTTCTTTATTTGGAGATGGCAATCAGTTTAATTTATTCTTGCTGAACAAGTAAAAATAGATCTGGAATTAGCTACGATTTAAAGTAATATTATTCATAAATTGTTCTCATTACAAAAATGGCTGAACAGATTTTACTTAGATATTCCAAGATGGTAAATTGTCATATTATTATTAAATATGGCTTCAATCCTCCAAAAGTTATCACTAAAGATAACTGTATTTCCAGGAAAAAAGAGTAATAATGAAAAGACACTCTATCAAAAAACCTAACAATGTTTGTATCATTATTTAAAGTTAGCACACCATTCATTAAGCTTTTTAAGAGTATCTCATTTCTAGTCTTAACCCACTGGGGGGAAATTAAAAGCTTTCTTCTTAAAACTTAAAATTTGCAATTAATTTGAAGGTATAAATATGAATTTGAATATATATCATATATTTTTCATCTATTTTTAATCACACAGAGGCAAATTAGTTTCCTTAAAATTCTATAAATTCTTAAATTTCTTAAAATTCTTAAATTCTTAAAATTCTTAAATTCTTAAATAAATTCTATAAATTCTTAAAATTCTTCTATAATTGTCTGGCCTAATTGTTTATATAATTAAATAAATTGAAATATTTACATATATGTGTATATATGTATATATGTCAAGTGAATGCACATTGACATATACGTAAACATGTATTAAATATATTCGTTTTATAAGTTATATAAAATTATTTTAATAATAAATCACACTTAATAATTTTAAGTATATGTGTACGTATACTTATATACATACATTTTTAAAATTGACACAGACTAGGTTATTAAAAGTCCTTCAGTATGATTCTATTTACATAAAGTTCAAAAGCATGCAAAACTGTTCAATAATGTTAGAATATGATATCTGTCCCTCTGGGGGACAGAGGGAAGGGGTCAGTAGCTGACTGAAAAAGACTACAAAAGAGCTCTGGGATTCTGATTATATTGTGTTTGTGTGCACGTTACATAAGTACTTATACTTTGTGAAAAATCCCTGAATTTCATAGACACAATTTATGTTATTTATGTATGCAGGTATGTATTCCCATATAAACAGTACCAACCAGTAGTAACAGGACTCCCTTTTCTGTTGGTAGCTTGGAACACTCTGAAATGCCCTGCAGAGCTCACTGTCAGCTGTGTGGTATTTCCCCTGGTAATTGGATCATAGTGAGCAATGCCAGATCAGGGCCCACGAGGTCTCATACCTTTGAAGTCTTCCACTCTGAAGCAGAATGTGATTGATTTTTATTTACTTATTTATTTTTTACTTTTATTTTTTAGTTTTTTAGTTTTTTAGAGACTGGAAGGGATGGGAGAGGGCCAGAGCAAAAGGGAGAGAGAGAATCGCAAGCAGGCTTCATACTCAGCGTGGAGCCTGAGGTGGGGCTTGATCTCATTACCCTTAGATCATGACTTGAGCCAAAATCAAGAGTTGGATGCTTAACTGACTGAGCCACCCAGGCACCCCCAATGTGATTGATTTCTATACATAGTCTGAGCAATGCATTAGGGGCAATAAAAGGACGTATAAAAACTTGGGAGAAGATGATCTAAAATATCTATACTATAATTAGAATAATCAATTCATTCATTCAAAAAAACTTTACAGAGTGCCTATTGTATTTAAGCACTGGTAATAAAATAGGGCATAAAATAGTTAAAAATTTCTACAAATCTGAAGCTTATATTCAAATGGAACATTCTGCTCAAGAGATGAAAATTAAGACTAATTTTGAACTAACTCTAAAATGTTATACAAAAAATAGGGGTGCCTGGGTAGCTCAGTGAGTTGTATTCAACTCTTGATTTTGGCTCACATCATAATCTCGGGTTCATGAGGTCCATCCCCGCCTTGGGCTCTGCAGTGTTGGGCGTGGATCCTGCTTAGGACTCTCTCTTGCCCTCTTCCTCTGCCCCTCCCCCTACCTCTGCTCTCATACTAATGCACACATGCTCTCCCTCTCTCTCTTAAAAGATGTTATATAAAAAAGAAACAAAATTACAATTATAAATTATAATTAAGAATAAAGGTAAATCAATTTTTCTAGATTTTGTCTGTTTATTAGTTTACCTGAGGTGGTCCAAATATAGGTATCCACAGCACTTTAAAGACTTTCGTGGAACTCTGGAGGTAGCCCACAGAGAAAAAATAGGCAGTTTCCATGGTCACCTAGAGGGTCAGCTTTTTTCTTTTGCTGCAGTTAATTTGTAAATCTTTATATTTGAGAAAACAAAACAAAGCAAAACTCATTTTCTGTGCTTCTATTCCAGAATTCTGAAATTTGCTTGAAAAAAACCTACAAATGGAAGATGGTTCATAAGTTAACTATCACTTCAGGCTTGTATTAATTTTCTTTTGCTGAGATACAAATTATGTCAATTACCACAAATATAGTGTCTTAAACAACCCAGATCTATTACGCTAAATTCTATAAATTAGAAACCAACATAGTTCTCACTGGGGCAAAAATCAAGGACTGCGTTCCTTTCTGGAGGCTCTAGGAAATATGTTTTCTTGCTTTTTCCACCTTGCAAACACGGCTCACATCCCTTGCTTCTGATCCCTTTTTCCATCTTCAATGTTCCCAATGTTGCATCTCTCCATAATCACGTCTCTAACTGACTCAAGCCAGGAAAAGTTCTTTAGTTTGAAGGACCCATGTGATTACATTAAACCCACCTGGATAATCCAGGATAATCCCAAACTAAAGGTCTTTAACCTTAATTGCATCTGTGAAGCCCTTTTTGCCATGGTAGGTAGCACACTCACAGATTCCAGGGTTTAGGGCGTGGTCCACAATACTCTTCAATCATCATAGGGTCCTCTCTATGACTCAATAATTTTAATTTAATTTTCTCTTCTTTCTCTCTCTCTTTCTTTCTTTCCTTCCTTTTCTTTTTTTTCTCTTCCTTCCTTCCTTCCTTCCTCCCTTCCTCTAGTTTTCTCTTTCTTTCTTTATTACTTCTTTCTTTCTTGGTTTGTTTCTTTAAATTTTTTAAAATATTTTATTTATTTATTTGAAAGAGAGAGAGAGGTCACAAGTAGGCAGAGAGGCAGGCAGAGAAAGAGGGGGAAGCAGGCTCCCTGCTGAGCAGAGAGCCCGATGCAGGGCTTGATCCCAGGACCCTGAGATCAGGACCTGAGCAGAAGGCAGAGGCTTTAACCCACTGAGCCACCCAGGCGACCCTCTCAGTTTGTTTCTTTCTGTGACTTTGTTCTTTATGGCACTTTTAGGTTCACAGCAAATTGAGGGAAGGTACAGAGATTTCCGAGATACTTTCTGCTCCTACACAGCTTCCCCCATTATCAAAAATCCCCACCACCAGCCCCCTCACCAAAGTGGTACATTTGTTGCAACTGATAGAATTACATTGACACATTATCATCCAGATTCTGTAATTTATTAGAATTCACTCTTTCACTCTTTGGATTGTACATTCTTATGGATTTGGATAAATGTATAATGGCATATATCCATCATTATAGTGTCATACAGAGTGCTTCCACTTCCCTAAAATCCTCTCCATTTATTCTCTCAACTCTAAACCCTGGCAACCACTGATTTTTTTTTTTTAACTGTCTCCATAGTTTTGCCTTTTCCAGAATGTCATATAGTTGGAATCATACAATAGATAGCCTTTTCAAATCAGCTTCTTTCACTTAGTAGCATGAATTTAAAGTCTCTCGATATTTTTTCATGACTCGATAGCTTATTTCTTGTTAGCACTGAATAATTTTCCATTGCCTGACTGTATCACAGTTTGTCCATTCACCTAGTGAAAGAGATCTTGGCTGCTTCTAAGTTTTGGCAATTATGAATAAAGTTGTTATAAAAATCCATGGGTAGAATATTGCATGGACAAAAGTTTTCAGTTTCTTTGGATGAGTACCAAGGAGCATGATTTCTAGCTCATATGATAATGATATGTTTAATTTTATAAGAAGCTTTCAATCTGTTTTCTAAAGTGGTTATACTGGGGTACCTGGGTGGCTCAGTCCGTTAAGCATCCAACTCTTGATTTCCTCTCATGATCTCATGACGGTAAGATTGAAGCTTGCCTTGGGCTCCGTGCTTAGAGGGTGGGGAGGGTCTGCTTGAGATTCTCTCTCTTTCCCCCACTCCATCTGTTCCTCCCCACCCCTAAAATAAATAAATAAATGTTTAAAGTGGCTGTACCATTTTGCATTCCCACCAACAATGACTGAGAATTCCTGTTGCTCCACATTGTTGCACGCATTTGGCATTGTCAGTTTTCTAGATTTTGGTCATTCTAATATGTTTGTAGTGATATCTCATTGTTTTAATTTGCATTTCCCTAATGGCATGTAATGTAGAACATCTTTTCTTAGGCTTATTTGCCATGTATATATCTTATTTGGTGAGTTGTCTGTTAAGGTCTTTGACCCTTCTTTTTTTTAACTGCATTGTTTGTTTTCTTATTGGGTTTTAAGTGATTTTGTATATTTTGGATAACAGTTTTTTATCAGATTTTTTAATAAAAAATTATAAAGATAATAGAAGAAAAATTTGAGATCACAGTAAAAATGTCAAAGATGTGAGGCTGGTACATTTGGATTCCGTGGTTGGTTATGCTTATAAATTGTGAAAATAAAGGAAAAAATACATTGTATTGAATTTGTATAAAACAGAGTCAATGTTAGTGGGGTTATTCGTGAAGGAGATTTATGAATAATTTACCAAATATTATAATGAGGATATACGGAAAGCCGCATTAGTATTTTCTTTCTGTAAAATGATGGACTAATTCTGTCCAGATAAATAGCTTCTCTGTATTACCAAAATATGTACTTAAATCTCTGAAAGTATTGGTATAATTTCGATAAAATTTTCTTCTTTTTGAAAAGTAATTAAGTTCTGGGGCACCTGGGTGGCTCAGTGGGTTAAAGCCTCTGCCTTTGGCTCAGGGTATGATCTCAGGGTCCTGGGATCGAACCCCGCATTGGGCTCTCTGCTTAGCAGGGAGCCTGCTTCCCCCTCTCTCTCTGCCTGCCTCTCTGCCTACTTGTGATCTTTCTCTCTGTCAAATAAATAAATAAAATCTTTAAAAAAATTAAGTTCCTAATATTCATTGTTTTTTACTGTGTTTTCTTTTTTGTTCTTTTTGTCGTGTGTTTTCAAAATAATTTCTATAACCACTTCCTTTTTTAGCTACTATAATTCTGTTAATATTTGTCTCTTTTGACAGCCCCTCTTGCTATTTTTGTTTTTTCCAGTCCAGGTCCCAAATTCCAAAACCAATAAAACTGAAAAAGCTTTGTAAAATAACTATTTTTGTGTTCTCTGGAATATTCACTAGGTAACATTAAGTTCTTTCCTTCCCCATGTAAAAGGAAGGTACCAGAAACAAGTAGAATTCTTTGGCATTATTTAAGTTTTAATTAACTCAATATTACTGTGTCAGCTCTTTAGTTGATCATATTTGAAATAAAAGTCTTGCCTCAAAAGTGAGTTTCAGTTTCCTTAAGTTACTTATGGAGAAATAAAGAAATAAAAATGAACATTTCAATGATTGTGCATAACTTAAGAACATACTTGTTTTCATATTCAAAGACTGGTTAGAAAAATCATTTTACAAAAGTTGTATTTCTAGATACTAGGCTCCAATTCACTTGTCGAATATGCTAAGTCCTTATCACATACTTTTATATAATTCAAGAAACCTGGAAGATTTTCAGTGTCTTTACTTCATACAGTATTATTTACTCCTAGAATAAATCACTGAGCACTTCATTATAAATTTCGTTACTCCTCAGGAGATAATTCCAATCTTATAATTCCAATTTTCGCTTAGGAACTTTCATCTTTTGGATGAACATTAGTAAATATGTGTACCAAGCCTCAATGAAGATAGCATTAGAAGCTCTCAAAAACTAAAGCAACAATAAAACTCTAGACTATTGAGACTTAGATCTCTATCTCACAATTGAAGAGATTTAAAGACATCTTTGAATCGTAACAAGCTATCTTAGAGACCTCAGTCCAGGGCTCTTAAGAAGTTTCCAGTCAGTTTCAAGGGGACATAATCTTTATTCCAGAACATTGATCAAGATGATGACAGCTTAAGGAAACAGTTTCTATATAAGATCCAGAAAACAAGCTCCAACTGATTAGAGTCACTGATTGTCATGTTTTAATCTGCTTACATTTGTTCTTTTCTTTCCTCATTATTTTCTTTCCTCTTCACTTACTTAAGGATCTGGATTATTAATAGATACTCAAACCTCTTATCTGTGATGCCTATAAGTTTCTTATCCTTAACTCTGCTTTGTATGTGTTTCTGATTAAAATATACATCCCATCTAATTATTGTTTGTAACTTACATTTCTTTGGCTGACAACCAGCTTGCTCTGATTCCTAGTATGTTGCAGTGAGAATGATGATTTTTTGTGTAATTTGAATTAAACGCTATGTGCTTTTTAGGTGACAAAGAAAACAATGAGTCAGATGGCCAGAAAAATAAAACTCTCATTGAACCTAGGTGTGTTTCAACAATAATAAAATGTGGCAATGTTTCCTAGGAGTAGTTCTTTTAGTCAAACTTTCACAGAAATAAAGTTTGGGCACTCCAAGCTCCTGCTTAAAATATGACTACAAATCCCAAATCATATCATTCTCTTAGTATTATTCTATGTTTCTGTGCTCAAATGTGTCACCTTCAAAGTCTGAAATATTGTTGCTAAACATTGTCCCTTCAAGGAATTCACCAAATGATTTTCAAGCAAAAGTAATAAGAAAATCTCAAACTAATAGATGTTGGAAAAGCTACTAGCAGAGCCATTGCATATATCTACAACACAGCAAAAAGTAGTGAAGTTTTAAATTGATTATATTCATAAGCAGCAACGTTGTAATCTCCATCTTGGGCTAACAAGTGACTAAAAGCGGGGAGGAGCTGAGAGTTTAAACCAATGTAATTTTCTTCTTCGGTGAAAAATACAACTGTCAGGATACTTTCCCGTAACTATGAAGACTGAGAAAAGTGAAAAATATCTTAGAATCTTCTCTATGAAATACATATGCCCTAAAAATAAAATGTAAATCAACTAAAACACCTGAATTATCAAGACAAACATAACAACTGGTTGATCAAAGCTTGGTTCAGGATTTTATCTCACTATGTCCATTAGTGGCAAACTGTTATGTCTTACACACTGCTAAGTAGTTCCCAACCTTGCAACACTCATATTAAAATCCATCACCCTGCAAGATCCTTAAAAAAACCATCATTCTCTACTTTCCCTTTCGGAGGTGCTGTTAAAATTCTGCCAAGGTATTTTTCTTTCTTATTTCAATAAATCCAACAAAGCAAGCTTTGCTGACTCCACAGGTGTTTTTTTTTTTTGATGGTGTTTCACTAAGCTGAAAGTTGACAAAAGCTAAAAACACAGAAATCAATAGTTGATCTGTAGGATAGCAAAACATGCCTAGAAATAGAATTGGGAAACAATTCTTCCCACAATAGATATAATAACAATAAAATGATTAGAAACAATGTCCACCACAAAGGCCCAGGACCTATATAGATAAAACAATCAAATCATATTGAAAGACATAACACAAAATGTCAACAGGATAAAAAAGGGCACCACATATTTGAATGGGAAGATTTCACAGAATAAAACTATCAGTTTCTTGCACTGTTGCTGGGAATGCAAACTGGTACAGCTACTATGGAAAACAGTATGGAAGTTTCTCAAAAAGTTAAAAATAAAACTACCCAAAGACCCAGTAATTACACTACTATTTACCCCAAAAATACAAAAGCACTAGTTCAAAGGGTGCGTGCACTCTATGTTTATTACGGCATTATTTACGAGAGTCAAACTATGTAAGCAGTCCAAGTGTCCCTTGATAAATGAATGGATTAAGAAGATGTGGAATATATATACAACAGAATATTATTCAGCCATAAAAAAGAGTGAAATTTTGCCATTTGCCATGACATGGATGGAAGTGAAGAGTCTAATGCCAAGCAAAATAAGTCAGCCAAGGAAAGATATATATCATATGATTTCACTCATATGTGGAATTTAAGAAACAAAACAAATGTGCAAAGGAAAAAAAAGAGAAAGAAGCAAACCAAGATACAGACTCTTAACTATAAAGAACAAACTGATGTTGACCAGAGGGGAGGTGGGTGAGAGTGGGGTTGAAATAGGTGATGGGAATGAAGGAGAGCACTTGTGATGAGCACCGGGTGATGTATGAAGTGTTGAATCACTACATTGTATATCTGAAACTAATATTATACTGTATGTTAACTAACCGGAATTTAAATAAAAACTAAAATAAATAAATAAATAAATAAATAAATAAAGTCTTAAAAAATAAGATAAAAACGATAAATTAAAAAATATCAATTTCTCACAAACTATCAAAAGTTCATCAATCTTAAAGGATCATTATAGTTTGTTTTTTTTAATTTTAGCTGGAAGTTAGTATGAAAAATATAAAAGAAAAAAGAAAACCTGTGAGGTACATTTTTCCTACTAGATATTAGCATACACAAAGGCACAGTAATTAAATCCAGATCTATTGTGCTGTATGCAGGAAAAAGAGTAATCTCACAAATTACTAGTAGATATGTATATTGTTACAATATACTATTTGAAAAGCAATATGTATATCGTTATAATTTCCTGTTTGGAAAGCAATTGGGTAAATATCTATTAAAATTAAAAATACATATACTCTGTGGTTCAGCAATTCTACTGGGAATCTTTCTCACAGAAATAAAAGCATAATGGTCATAAGAAAAACTAGCAAGCCTAGGTAATGTGCAAATAAGAATTGTTTAAACTAATGAAGCTACATCTAACCAGAATACTGTGCAGACATTGAAAAGAAGATGCTAAAGCAGCACTTCTCAAAGAAAGAAACTTGTTCCATGAAACCCTGTTGAATATATATAATATAGGTAGATAAACAGACATTATATTATCCTGTAATGTGATAACCAAAAACATCTTTTATATATGTATTAACACATGCACATGCACAAGTATGTTTGTGTATAATTATCAGAGAATGGATAAAAATTATGATGAGTATTCATGTGGGCATATGGATATGAAAGGAATCTGTTGCATATGGAGGCGGAGAATAAAGAGGAAAGGGAGGAAAGATATTTTAAAAGGGCACAAAATTTAAAATATATGTGTTTATGTAAACATACAGGTGTATGTGTTCGCTATTTATACAAATAAAGTCTTTCCCAAACTGAGAAAAAAAACAAACAAAACATATTTAAAAATCAAATATTTTTTTAACTATCTCAACCCCCATCACGCTCCCAAACTCACAGGTAAAGAAGACTATTTGAGAGCTTTCTCTGTATGAGTTTCTTTGTTTGTTTGCTCTTTTGTTTTGTGAGCTCCGGTGAGTGTTATCCAATAAGGATTTTACTAGTAGATTGTAAATATCCCAAGGCATAGATTTTTATTAGAGACTATACATGTATTCTTGAAAAAAAAATTCTCACTTTTTTGCCCAAGGAATTTTGAGGGCTGGAACTGGGAATCAACATCTGGCTTCTGGACACTACTTGGTGAGACTTGGGCAGCCCAGCAGAGGATGTTAAAAGTGAGCTTGGGCCAGTGTGTCTTAGAAGGAAAGCAAACCCTGCAAAAAAGAATACTGGGATATGAAATGGTAATTTAGTTAGTATTATGAATAGTCAATGTGCATGCGCACAGGTATATAACAAGCTTCTTTACATTACCCAGGACCCTTTTCAATTATTTGGGACCAGGCAATGAATCTAGTCAATGGACACTAAGCAGACACAATATATGTCTCTTGGGCTGAGATGACATGCTTGCTTCATTCCTCTCTACCACAGTAAACCTGGAGGACATGCATTTGTTCCAGATGAAACAAATACAGGATAAAGATGACTGTGCAATCCAAAGGTATGCAAATTTGACTTTATCTAGCATGACTAAGATAAAAGTTGCTATCTTGAAATGGGGTGCTGCTTAAAAAAAAACAAACAAACAGATTTTTCGGGGCAATAAGTGAAAAAGAAACTGATTTGGGAAGATAGAAGATGACATAGCAAAAACTTTAGAGAATTTATCAATTGAAATATCTTTAGAAGCAAATATGTGGAGTAACTTAGAAAAAATAGGATTAATAATGAAACACTTCTTGTCTGTGTTTGGTATGTTACGACAAGAAAAGGAAACAATCCAGCAAGGATAAACTTTGTTCTTTTTGTTTCTTTTTTGTTTGTTTGTTTTTTTACTTTTAGGCCCAAAGAATAATAGAAGAGATTAAAGCAGTAAAAATGGTTCATTTGAATTAAAGTGCCTCCAGAAAAAAATCAAATTTAAGGTGTGGCAAATACTAAAATCTCAAGTGACTCAGAGCAAAATTCTGATTAAATGTTTGGGTTTCTCTTACAAACCTAATAATCTCAACCAAACCAGGCTTAGGGTAAGAGTGGTTAGTATAGGGGCAAAGAAGCAAAGGATTCATACACAAGACAAGTTTTGATTGGAAAGGCATATGAGCTTTATTCAGGAGGCTGGCCACTTGGGGAGAAGGGGGACTCTTGTCTGAAAGCCAACTCCGAGCATTCTGCCGGGGCCAGAGATTTTTAAAGGGGTTTAATCAGAAAGGAGCGCAGTGGTCTGTGACATTTCTTGATTAGTGCAGACTTAACGACATCAGCTACAGAGTTGTCTTGGTGACTGGAAATTGTGCAAGAAGTTCTGATTCCTTGGTACTTGGGAGTTGTGCAAGGGTACTCTGTTCTTTCTGCAAAGGAGGCCAAGGCCTACGGATGTGCAAAGGGAGGTCAGTAAAGTCATTTGTGTGGCCTTAAAAAAAAACATTTTGTTTTAAGATCGCTGGGCTAATCAGGTAGCCAAGGTGGCTTCAAACAGATTTACTGGTCTCTGCAGCCTGAGAATGTTCTGGTCCTTCATTCCCCAAGGCCAGTGGTCTGCAAATCTCCAAGAAGGTAAATTAGATTTTTTTTAAAGATTTCTTTATTTATTTGAGAGAGAGTGAGTGGCGGAGGGAGGGGCAGAGTGAGAGGAAGAAAGTAGTCTTAAGGAGACTCTGCACTGCGTGCTGAGCTCGGAGCCCAACACTGGGCTTGATCCAGGACCCCGAGAGCATGACCTGAGCTGAAATCAAGAGTCAGATGCTTAATCGACTGAGCCACCCAGAAGCCTCAAAAGTAAATCAGTTTTCTTACAGATCAAAGGCCTTAGGTCAGAAAGCAGAGAGTGTGTTAACTTGAAGCAAGTTAACCCTTAGGATCTGTTGGAATGCTGTTATACTTAACACTTTTTCTCAGTAAAGAAACTTGAATGCATTTAATGGTGAAATGACTGGAAGCCACAGACAAAAGCTTACAAAACTCTTGAGTAAACCGTATCGCTAAGGAAATCATAAACGTGGATTAGAAACTATTTTTTTTAACTTTACTAGCCTAAAGGCATTATTTAAGCATTTCTATTTTTCAGTAGGAATAGGCTTTATGAAAGCTAAGCAGCACTCAAGGAGGACATGCTTCCTCAAACCCACTTCAGACAGCCCCAGAAGACACAGATAAGGAAGAACAAAGGGATTACTCTAGAGAACAGATTCAGATCCTAATTAAAGATGTATCCTACACTCCAAGTGTAGCAGGCTTTACTAAGACCTGCCAAATGCAAACATTTTAGAGTTGTTAAGGACCAGTGATTTCTGTACCTTACACCTTTTTCCTTTCCAAATAAAGTGATTATTGTTATTTTCCAGTCCATATTTCACCATTTGATTTTAAGCACATTTTGTGGAGAAGAAGGAAATAATTTGCTTTTTTTACACCTTTTTTTTTTGACTGAAAGAAGAAAATTACGGAGGTGATAAAGGGGCTATTGAGCATTATTTAGAAATCCTAGATGTTGAGATGAATGCAATGATGAGAGGGACCTTTGAGTGGTTTCTCTCAGAGAAGGAAGGGACATTGTTGGGATGGATAGAAAAGGACACAAGAACATTTGGTGACCAGAGAGACACATTACCAGAATTAATTCTCAGTGATTACCCAAGAACCCTTTTGCATATTGCAGCACACTTTTGAGTTAAGAATGAGGTTAGTTTTCATCAATGGATTGAGAGTGGAAGTAATATGAGTCACTTCTGAGTTCTAGCAAATACAAATCAGCATGGCTCCTCCATCACTCTTCCTCTTCTGTAGTGATGATGAAGCCACGGCTTCCAGATGATGATAATGATTCAAGAGGAGAGATCTTTATCTTGCATCAGAGATTGGGTGGCTGAGACATAAGTTTGCTTTGTGTAAAGCCACTGAGATTTTGGGGGTTTTCTGTCATAGTGGGCAGCTTAAAAGACACCGGTGGGTATACTGAACAAACCGACTTAGTGTGAGGCTGGAGGAAGCCTTCCTGGGAAATCAATATTTGAACATGCTCTGAAGGATCTGTAGGCATTTAGGAGGCAGACGGTTTCTAGGGAGGGGGAAGAGGGTGACCTATAAGCACGTTATGATCCTTGGTACTGGGCGACTGACTCTCCACATATTACAAATGCAAACAAATAAGTTTAATAAGAATCCATGGGCACCTCTGTCACTCAGGATATGGAGATTTGTACTGACCCGGTGCAACCCATCAGCCCAGCTATGATCCTCATGACTAACATAGATCGGGTCAGAGAAACCTCTCCAGATTTCTTTCACTATGTGCTTGAACCAGAAGAGGACAGTGTCTGAATACTGTGAGGTTTGTAGATTTTTTTTTGCTGCCAGTGTCAGGGACAGATGTTTAAGTTTGTAGTGTAGTAAAGATTTGATTGGTGGGGGCTCTTAGGTAGGTGAAAAGACAAATTTATTAACTTGTCAAACTCTTCCTCTCAAATAGCAAGAATGTAATAGATCTTACATAAAGAATTATTCCTTCCTAGTAGTGCTGACAGTCTATTTTTTTTTTTTTCACATTCCAACATGTGCTTCTGGGGTACTCATGAATTAAGACTGCATTCATAGTGATTACAGATGGTGGCTGAAGAACATTTTACAATATCAAGCAACTAATATCATTCTTAAATTTATAACTGTAGATGAAATCTGAGTGAAGTGCTACATCAGTAATTTATTTTGGCAATTAAAAAGAAATTGAATAGAGATTTGCATTTGTTTGATTTTTATAAAAATAACTAATAAGATTTAATTACATTTTCAAAAATATTTAAATTCAGCTTAATTTAAGTAATTCTGATTCAGTTTTTAAATATTTTTTCTTTACAATCTGTATTTAAATTTTAATAGGTAATTTTGATGAAATTTAATTATTCTTGAACAAGCCTAGGTGTTCTATTGAAGGGATGGGATGTTTAAATGGGAACATTTTTGGAAGACATATCTTTTTCTTTTTTTAAAGACTTTATTTATTTGTTTGACAAAGAAAGAGATATCACAAGTAGGCAGAGAGGCGGGCAGAGAGAGAGGGGGAAGCAGACTCCCTGCTGAGCAGAAAGCCCGATGTGGGGCTCAATCCCAGGACCCTGAGATCATGACCCGAGCCAAAGGCAGAGGCTTTAACCCACTGAGCTACCCAGGAGCCCCTTGGAAGACATATCTTGTAAACTTTTCTTACTTTCATTTTAGCAAAATCACTGCTTTCAAGTATCCATATAAATATCACTTTTCCTTCACCAAAACTCCCGAACTTGTGCAATGACAAATTTAGTAGTCAATAAATTAATATTTTTTCAAATTTTCAGCTGTTTTCAATTATTCACTAATAAATAATGCTCTAATTAGATCCTTATTCACAGATTCTCATGAATAAAAGAATGAGAAAGGCACTTGAGATTTGTGCTACTATTGCCCAAACTCTATAATGCAGCTTCATGAGAAAACATCAGACAAGCCCCAAATTGAGGGACATTCTACAAAATATCTAACAAACACTTCTCAAAACTGTCAAAATCCTAAAAACAAAAACAAAAACAAAAACACAGAGATACTGAGAAAGTGTTAGTTACAGATTTGGAGATTGACTAAAAAGACATGATGACTACATTCAATATGGTGTACTGGAATGAATTTTGGATTGAGCAAAGGACATTAATGGGAAAACTGATGAAATCCAAATAAAGACAATAGTTCAATTAATGGTATCATGTCTAGGTTACAAAGCTGGATAAAGTATATAGAGGAACTTGATAGTATCTTTGCAACTTTCGTATAAATCTTAACTTATTCCAAAGAGAAATTTAAAAAAAATTAAGAACAAAATAACCACAAAAATTTTATCAGGTCCCAAATGCAGTATGGGAAAATTTTATCAAAACTTTAATAATATCAACCTTTTTCTTTAACATAACAACCAAACCAAATGGTCATGGAACTTTAGTCATTTGTTTCCTACCTGTCATTCTCATTACCTCTTCCCAGTTGGAACCACTGGGGAAAAGATTTCTTAGCGTATAGAATACAAAGATCATAGTATTATTGAAATAGAGATTAAAATTTTCCATTTTCTTTAAAGTGATATTTTTTTCTGATAATGGCTAAATCTACTAATTTATATGTAAAAATACTCACTGCATTAATTTACCACTGCTACTTTCTCTCCATAAACGTTTACTTTAATGGTTCTTTTTAGATTCTACAAATCCTGCTGAGATTAGTTTAGTGGATATTTAATTTTTCTCCATGATTGAAAGAACATACAGTACTCAAGTGTAAGGTACTATTAAATTTTCTATGCTGAGGCATGTGGACTTTTTCCCGAAAATACTATAGCCTAATAGCAAAGCAGA
Organism: Potos flavus; assembly: GCA_028534135.1. Lineage (NCBI taxonomy): Eukaryota > Metazoa > Chordata > Mammalia > Carnivora > Procyonidae > Potos > Potos flavus. The sequence continues at coordinate 52,145,934 of CM052899.1, forward strand.
AATTGTTCATGTTGCCACAAAGTTCCAAAGTGGTTTCATGAAAGTAATGTTTTCAATTCTCCCCTTTTCATTCCATTTAAAAGCTAAACACAATACCTTTGAAAAAAAAAAAGTTAATAGAATTAAAGCTCTCCCATGGACTAAATACCTGACTTCTGTCATTATAACCTGTAGGAGTGAAGACAAATCTCAAAATATTGCCTACTTCAGAGGAAGTATTTAAAACACTGAACTTTACAGATTCTATAGTTTCCCCTAAGATATATTATTAAACTAGGTTGCTGCTAAGTCTTAGAATTCTATCCTTTCATCTTGCCAGAAGATTTCAAACCGGATCTAGACTTCTTCTCTGCCCCCCATGTCCAATATCGGTCATAAGCAACCTCTTCTATTTTTCTGATATTAATACTATGTTCTAGATCTCAAAATTTTAACCCATAATCTTACTTCTCTAATTTCATTAAAATTTTGAACCAAAATTAAGCTTCTCACTGATCAATTCTGATAGTTGAATTATTGACTTAATAGTGACCAGCCGTTTAAGATAGGAGAAAATAAATACGAAATGTCCAATCTTTTTAAGCCGCCTATAGACATGGATAGTCATCATTAAATACATGTTTCATCATTCCCTAGTTGTCTGTTACAAATACAACTAAGACTACAAGATCAATCTGTGTAAGTCATTTACTTACATTATCTTTTAACTTTTTGCTACTAAATGTTTATTGAGAATATCCTAGGAACCTAACAATGCACAAAAATAAAGAGGTGGTTACTGGCAACAAGTTACTTATGTTCCGAAGATCTTAAGTTGCCAGTCTATCTTACATATTATTAATAGTAGTCACAAAACATATTTGTAATTTTGCCGTAAAAATTGAAAAAAGAAAACAAAGTCTCTTTATGTTAAAATGTTAATATGTAACTTGATTATTATAAAAAAGGATAAAAAGTAACTACTTTCTAAAAAAAGATCTATTATTTGATTCTTGGCTTATCATTTAATTTTGCACTTTTATAACAATGACACAACATCATTAATTATTTCCTTTGTGCTATATACTAGGTGCTTATATAAGTTGGGTCCTACAACACTCATATGGTTTTAGGAAACAAAGTTCTTATTTATTGATTGATTATAGTTTTTTCATTGAGGTATAATTGGCAAAACTGTATATATTTAAACTGTATAACATAATTTGATATACATACACATTTTGAAATAATTACCATAATGAAATTAATTAACACATGTATCACCTCACAGAGTTACCTTTTTTGGTGTGTGAGAATGCTTAAGATCTACCCTCTTAGCAAATTTTAAGTATACAATAAAGTTAATAATAGTCACCCATGCTTTGCTTAGATTCTAAGAACCTATTCATCTTATAACTGGAAGTTTGTACCCTTTGACCAACATCTCCCCATTTCCTCCAACCCCCAAACTCTGGTAACCACCTTTCTACTCTCCTTTCTATGAGTTCAATTTTTTTTTCTTAAACATATACATAGAGTATTTGTGTTTCTCTGCATGACTTGTTAGCATGATATCCTCAAGATCAGTCCATGTTGTCACATATGGCAGGATTTCCTTCTTTTTTTAAGGATGAATAATATTTTGGGGCTGTGGGGGGTGGGGGGAGAGAGAGAGAGAGAAAGAGTGTGTGTCTCACATTGTCTTTACCCATTTATCCAACGATGGAAACAGGTTGTTTCCGTGTCTTGACTTGTGAATAATGCTACAATGAACATGGAAACACAGATATCTCTTTGAGATACTGATTTCGCTTCCTTTGGATATATACTCAGAGGTGGACTTGCTAGATATGGTAGCTCTATTTTCAAGTTTTTGAGGAATCTTCATACTCTTCACCATGATGGTTGAACCAATTTACATCCCTATCAACAGTGCACAAAGGTTCCCTTTCCTCCCAATCATCACCAGCATTTGTTATTCTTGTCTGTTTGATGATAGTCACTGTAAATGATGTGAGGTAATATTTCATTGTGATTTTGATTGGTATTTCCCTAACGATTAGTGATGTTGAGCACATTTTCACACATCTATTGGCCATTTGTGATTCTTCTTTGGGAAATGTCTATTCACGTATTTTAGAGGCAAATTTCTATCCATTTTAATGTTGATTTGAGGCACAATAACCAGAACCAAAGTCACAGAGCCCTTAAGTGGTGAACTTGAATTCAAAAGCAAGCTTAGCTAGCTATGATGCTTATTCCTTAAGCACTCTGCAACATGACTTTTCTCCTGTCTCATTTTTTGCACATGAAGTTATAAATATAAAAATTGTTTTGTAAGTTTACTACTGTTTTAAGATATGATCATGTAAGTAATATTCACTAAAAGCTCATTATGGGGCAGATACTCTTTTAGGGATTGTACACATATCCTTGCCATCTTAAGAACAACTCTGTAAAGTTAATACCATTGTTACCTCATTTTGCAGATGAGAAGAATAAGGCTCAGAGAGATTACACAATTTCTGAAGATCACAAAGCTGAATGGGGGAACAAGAACACCCATACAGTCTTTTTTTCGGATACACTGCTCTAACTTGTATGCTGTAGGAATCATAACAATATTTCACAATACAAGAGAAACAGAAAGTTCAGTGAATTTATCAGGGTTCTTACTGCATGCATATCCATTATTATGTCTTTAAATCTTGGAATTTGTGATAATGTTACACATATAAGAATTGAAATTGTAAACCAAACCATTCACCAAATCTTTTTAAAGATGTTTCATGGTTTAATTATTCACATTGTGATGCTACATGTAAATCTTACATGATAATGCTATTCAAAAATTCTGTGGAGATTTACATTACATAGTTATAAAAATTTCATGGCATTTTAAAAATACAGACTTAAAGGTCTTCACTATAAACCAAAGAAAAATATGAGAATATTAAGAAACTAGATGTTCATATTATGCCATACTTTAAAATGGGGATATTTTATATTCTAAAAGTAAAAATTAAATTTTCAAGCATGTTTGTTAGGCCCAGACTGTTATGTCACACTGATGAAATAAAATTCAATAAATAATCAGGACCCAAAGAAATTCAGACTTATTTTTGGAGAGACTGAAGGGGATTTAAATTTCAGAACAGGCCATAATTGACTAGATGGCATGTAGCAATATTTCTGTCACTATTTTGATTGGGAGCCTTTCCCTTGACATGTTTTTACTAGAAACAGTGGTTGAGTCTGTTTTATTGTCTGAATCAGCAGAAGCAAATGTGTTGAAAATGTGTAAGTTTGGATCTTCTGAGGCATAGGGGCAAGGCCTTACAAATAGATTTTAGCTTACAGAGATTTTCATCATTCACAGTGCTGAGTCAACAATTTCCAGTAAACTGGACAATTGTGCTTTGTTCCCATTAGACCATGTTTTGATCAGGCATAACCAAATACATTTAAGTATAGAATTTAGTCTTTCAATAAATGAACCTCATAGATAAAAATAGTAATCTTATTTTGGATTCGTATCACTAAAAATATAGCTGGTATTTATTGGGTGCTTAATGTGTACCCAGCATTAGCATACACTTTAAATGCAGTGTCTAATTTTTTTGTGTAATTGTAAAAAAGTTGGATATTAATGTTTAATTTTCCATTTTCATGTAAATTTCTAGAGCTATGGAGAATGGAAAAATTGAGTTATCGTTTATTAATTATTACTTAATTCGAGAAAATCTGCAATAATTGTTCATTTGCTGCTGAAATACATTATCCAATAGACATATTCTGCTAATATGTTATTGGACCAAATTCACAATTCATCTGAAGTCAACAAAGGTAATCATCCCTGAATAAGAAAATCTGTGCAAATATCTCTCAAATCAAGTTAATCTTTTTTTTTAATGACCTTGCTAACCTGGGAACAAGGATGAGTGTGCCAGTATGTGTCTATATTTAAAGTGATATTTTTTAAAAGGTGAGGACAAATTTGAATATATACATTGTGAAGAAAAATACACCCTGTCAATTATACATCTTTTAAAACAGGCTTATTATCAATAAGGTTTAATAAATCCTTGGAAGTATGTATTAAGTCTGATCAAAATGATGTTTGACAGGAAAACATTTTAGAAAGTCTCAGCACCACTGAGTATTTAAGACACTGCTAAGGTCCTGAATCAGATTATGCTTATTATGTTTACTGTTTAGCAGTTGCCGAGAAGTCATTCCACTGACAAGGCTGGGCCATTTTAAAGCTAAAATGAAGTCTGTCTTTGATAAATTGATTTTCACTATATTTCTTCCAAATGAAACTCATCATAGAAATAAGTTTTTACTTATTTCAAAATTTATCTTCCATTATTATATCGCTTTCATCGAAATCAGGCTTGTAGGACATATTCTGGTCTGAGTTTACAGCTTAACAAACAAGAGGTCACTCTAAAATCGTATAATTCCTTGTCCCAGCAGGACGCCTTGATTCTTGAATTCTGTCAAGACCTTCTGTATTCTGACTTATAAGTCTCTTATTCCTAGGAGTTAATTTAGTATATGTCATATAAGAGAGCATCAGTAAAGACTTATGGAATTAATGTTTTTGCAAACACAGGAAAATGCAGATCTCTTTTTCATTTTTATATGACACCTTCATTTATTTTAATGTCACTTATAGCAAATTTAGAATGTTCATCAACTCTATTCTATGTTATTTAAAAACAAAAACCAAAAAACTACCAGTATAACCACTATTAGGAGGAGGATCTATCAGAGTCCTCATCGGGACTGAGCCAGATAGATTACTGTGTGTGGATGTAGGTGATACTGTATATGGGGTTGATAAAAATAAGGGCCATTTTTTTCTAGCTTCATTGAGACATAATTGATATGTAACATTATGTAAGTTAAAGGCATACAATAGGATGACTTGATACACTTATATATTGTGAAATGATTACCATCATAAGGTTAACTAATACCTCCATCACGTTACATAATTACAATTTGTTTTTGGTGGTAAGAACATTTAATATCTACTCTCTTAGCAACTTTCAGATATATAATACAGTACTGTTAACTATAATCACTATGCTGTACATTAGATTCTCAGAGTTTATTCACCTTATAACTGGAAGTTTGTACCCTTGACCGATATCTCCCCATTTCCCCCCACTTCCAGGTCCTGGTAGCCAACATTCTACTCTCTGTTTCTATGAGTGAAACTTTTTTGGTTTAATCCTATTACAGAAGACTTGCAAGAGACACTTTTAAGTAAGTTATAGTCAGGGCGCCTGGGTGGCTTGGCTCAGGTCATGATCTCAGGGTCCTGGGATCGAGCCCCACATCGGGCTCTCTGCTCACCAGGGAGCCTGCTTCCCCCTCTCTCTCTCTCTGCCTGCCTCTCTGCCTACTTGTGATCTCTCTCCTCTCTGTCAGATAAATAAAGTCTTTATTAAAAAAAAGTTATAGTCGAAGATTTTTTTCCTACTGTGCTCTTTCATAATTCAAATTTAATATTTTAATATTGATTTTGTGCTTAATACTGATATTCTATTTATATATAGCTTAATTTTATAATAGCACATTATTTATAAATTCTAATAATTGCAGCTTAAATTACTGGTGATATTTTGGCATAAATATATTGTACTTTGTAATCATATTTTATTTTATTTGTCTTTATGCAAAGCCTTATCCTCCTGATCTTCACTTTCTCATTTCTAAGGTGTCTATGATTTTATCCTACCAATTAATAAACTGTGATTGCTAAAAATCATTTCATCTAGTTTGACATTTAAAACACATTCCATCATTCTTACATAGAGAGTGAAATGTTGATATATAGAATGTATTCTAAGAACTTTGGAGAAATTCTATCCTTGTGTCCTTTTAGCACTAACAACAACCAAAAGCATCCATCAGAGAAAATTTTATGTAGACATTTGTTTATATTTATCTAAAAGGGTAAATAAACCCTTTTCTTTACTGGATGAGTATCTACTAGTCACTTAATCTCTCTAGTTCTGTTCTTGAAACCTAATAAGAACCAACTGCTTCTAAAGAACATTTGATTATGAAACAAATAACCAGATTAGTATATTACATCATATGAGGAGAAATGATAAATGAATTACAAATATTTGATTGGCAGTCATGATTTGGGGTTTCTCCAAAGATGGCAACTCTTGGATTGGCTTAGCTTTAGAGCCCTGAAAGGTAAGTCTATGGATTGTTACAAGAGATAACCGGTCCCTGGGTGGGATGGCTTCTGAGCCATTGTGAACCCCACACTAATCCATGTGGATCTTACCTTCTGGAATCTGGGCTGTCATCAGGATAGAAAATAACCCCTGGAGGGCTCTACAGTGAGCTACAGATCTTCCTGCTGAAAGGCCTCTTGTGCTGTCCTTCTGGAAGCAATGATTATTGACTCCCAGTCTCAACTTCTTCAGCTTAGATAGTGTCAGGCATGGCCTGTGATAACCTCACAAGTCAGAATGTTTCAGTTGAACAAAAGAAGAATCTTCTCCCAGGTAGGCAAAGCAACATTATATGCCACAAAACAACAATATATTAAAAATGTCATAAATTATGCTTTATCGGGTCACCTTGGTGGTTCAGTGGGTTAAAGCCTCTGCCTTAGGCTCAGGTCATGATTCCAGGGTCTGGGGATCGAGCCCCGCATCGGGCTCTCTGCTCAGCAGGGAGCCTGCTTCTCCCCTCTCCCTCTAAAAAAAAAGATTTTTTTTTTAAATCTTTAAAAAAAAAAATTATGCTTTATCTTTCTGGCTTACGTTTGAATCCTTTCTGTTCCCAGAGATTGGGGATAAGAATCTCTTAAACTAAAACAAAGTATATTAGATAAATATTTGAGAAAGATGAGAATATTATAGAACATTTCCAAATATTTATTAGATTATGCAGACCCATTACTAAATCATTCCATGAATTTTTCACTTTTCTCTCAGTTATAGATACTTTTTAAATGACCAAGATGCTGCTGTTGGTAACCTATAGAGAGCCTGGATATCTTTAATTATTAAATCAAAATTCAGAAATGTAAGTGAATGAATATGTATGTTTGTGTATTCATTACAACTTTCAAATTTTCATTTAAATATTTTAGACTCAATTCTAAGTGGATATATTAACTTGTGCTCTAAGGAAGATTTTTTTTTAATTTTCAGTATTAAATTACTATAATTATGCTTATTTGAACTGAACAAAGATATCGCAGATTTAGAATATAATTGTATATTTAAAAAAAACACCTTTGGCTATTGTTTATTATAACAAAAGAACACACATCAGTATCAGCAAGGTGAAAGACACATTAGGCTGGGTAGGTAGTGGGGATGTTAGGGTAGTTAGTTAGGGGATGGAAGTGGTAGGAGACATGCACTAAACACATTTCTTCCTCTAGCAATAACTGTAATGTCTGCAATCAAGTTTCAGTATTTTTCTCTTAATGAAACAATTGTCCAAATAATGGGATAAGAATAAAGTCATCTTTAAAACTATATATCAGAGAAGAAATATCTCATTAAAGTAATTTATAATGTAAGAAGCAACTGCGTTACTAATTAGATATTGATTAAAGTTATAATACAACCCCAAATATTCACACAAAACTGTTGAGGAAGAGAGAAAAAGTGGTAACAGTACATCTCACTATTATTTGCCCTTTTCAAAGTTGAAATGTTTCTTAAAAATTCATGTCTTTACCTATATCTCACCACCATTTCTCAATGATTACCGTTATGATTTATCTTTAACCACTATGAAAATCATAGAAAATGAGTTCTTTCTAAGACACTCATCTTAACCACCCTCAACTTCTTTTAATTACATCAAAACAAAACTTTATCATCCTTTCACATTATATATATTATATATATATATATAATATATATATGATTTCATTTATTTATCTGACAGCCAGAGGAAGAGAGCAAAAGCAGGGGCAGCAGCAGAGGGAGAGGGAGAAGCAGGCTCCCTACCAAGTAGGGAGTCTGACGTGGAGGCTGATCCCAGGACCTGCGGATCATAAACTGAGCCGAAAGCAGATGCTGAACCCACTAAGCCACCCAGGTGCCCCAATTTCTAATATTTTTTGAGGTAAGAAAAACTTGAAGAAGAGAAGAGTCAAGCAAATAAATAATTACATTGTTTTCTATGCCATATGCTTATGAATTGACAGTGATTTCTGATATTTTCCACAACTTGAGTTTCGTTTTCCCTTAGTGGCTTTTACTTCACCCCTTAAATGTGTGCTGAGTTTTATCAGAGAAAATACTGCTTTTGAATAAAATCCAGTCTCTTCTTTGAAATCTTTCAGAAATGTTTGGCCTTGTGTGAACAAAAGAACAGAAACCATGTAGAACAAATGTGAAACTGTAATACCTGAACTCTGTTGCTCCACGAAGAGAGAAACAAGCTTTAGAACAAAAATTTGCAATATAATAAAAATAAACCTGAGGGTCACAGTAAAGGATCAAGCAGTAAAATTAAAAGAAATTTCTTTAGCACAGGAAACAAGACAGTCAAGATGTGGATAATTCAAATGTGTGTGGTCAAACAAATTGTTTAGTCCACTTTCGGAGTGAAATACAGATTAGTTCAATTAAGATGCTATTTTTAGGGGTGCCTGGGTGGCTCAGTGGGTTAAGCCTCTATCTTCGGCTCAGGTCATGATCTCAGAGTCCTGGGATCAGCCCCGCATCAGCTCTCTGCTCAGCAGGGAGCCTACCTCTGTAACCATCCCTCAAAATAATACACTCTTGAAAATATAACCAGGAGGAGTTGTGCTGGTCATGCAAGCATGCTTAAAGATAACCTTGAGAAAAACATGGTAGTCCAGCAGGCCTCAGGTGGAGGGGAAGATACACGATCTTGAAGCCGAGCAGCTAGGGATGCCCGGCTCGCTCAGGGCGGAATACCGCCTGCTTCAAGGAAGCCAAGCAGCTGGGAACACCCGGCCCGCTCAGGGCGGAACACCGCCTGCTTCCCTCTTTCGTTATCTCCCCTGCCTCCGGGAGAGCTTGCTGATGGGGTTATCCGTTTAAGTGCTAAGC
>CM052899.1:52155492-52327336 GCA_028534135.1 Potos flavus
TTGCAGCTGACTTGTTTGTGCCTCATTCTTCTCCCGTGCGCCGTCAGGAAGCGGCAGCCTCCCCCTCTCTCTCTGCCTGCCTCTCTGCCTACTTGTGATCTCTCTCTCTCTGTGTCAAATAAATAAATAAAATCTTTAAAATAAATAAATAAATAAAGATACTATTTTTATTTAGACAGACCTCTTGATATTAAATACAAGTGGGAGATATCCGCAAATTATATTACAAATGCACTGTAATGATGTGATATCCATAATTTGAAAAAGTCTTGGTTTGTGTATTGCCTACATTTACATTAAAAAGTTCACTAGAAATCCCGAGGTAAACTAAATTTTCCCCAAAAGTCAACAGTATTCAGGGTAAAAAGACAAAAGTCTGGTATATAGATTGGCAAATGTGGACTGTTTTAAAATGTTATCACTGAATATACTTTTCTGCATGAATAAATATTAAATTGCTTTATAAAGGTAGATGATTAACACAGTGACCCCCAAGTAAACAGCTCGGTGTCCATTTCATAACATTAAAATTTAAAAAAAAGAAATAAATATTTTTAAAAAAGAAAAGAAGAAACAACAAAAACACAATGTTGGAGAGAAGACTAGAAGTGTCCTGATCTTTGTTTAAACAGCATATTGATTCAGTATTCACTCTGGTTGTTACATTCAGCCTTTTAAATAGTTTCATCTATGTCATCAATGTGCCAACTTTTACTTCCTTTACTATGTCGCCAGAATTGGATCATTGCATTTTACTAATGTTTCTGCCATCAAGCTTTAGGGTTGTGAAAATGTAAAAAAAAAAAACCAAAACTTAAAAAACAAACAAAAAAATACAAGAGGTTATAGGTAAAGACTGTATGTGGTCTTGCACAAAATATAATTTATGAACAGGATGCACAGTGCTGCTTAGAAGTGCCAGTGCTGGTGATAGTTCAAATTCTAAGATGTGACTTCAAAGACAGAAATTATTGAATAGTAAAAATTAATATACTAGCATTGATAGACAATTAGCCCTTTCCTCACCCCACTCCCATACTACCCATCAACAGGCAACAATGAACCAGGAAATTAAAACAAAAAACAAAAAAATCTCCCCTTCTTTTGTTCTCTCTCTCATTCTGTTCTCTCTCTCCCGAATAAATAAATAAATAAAATCTTAAAAAAGAACTAATGCCTTGTTTTCTGCTTCCCCCACAGCATTTTCTCCCTTACCTTCAATAACTATATAAATTTATCTCTACAGTTATATCCCAGTAGGAATGCCGCTTAAGACAAATACTTAGAAGCAGTCTGAATCTCCTCCCTCTCTCTCCCCAATTAACAGAATGCACCCTCCAAGGGACAACAGGGTTTAATAAAGAGGACGCTTACCAAGTGTGGTCAGGTTTAAGGAAAGAGTAGAAGGCTCGGCACACCCATGACTCTGGCTGCAGAAGAAGGCCTATCTTGCAGGAGTTGTAGCCTAAGGGAGAATAAGGCAGCCCTCATCAAAACTGTATCCAGGCAGGTGGAAGAATATATATCCTGATCTGTCTTACCTTGTACTCCCTGATCTGCTAAACTTAAGTGGAAGCTGAAGGGAAAGGGAGGCTGGGTAATGCAATTCACAGGGATTGGCTTCGCCTGGGAAAGGGTGCTACGGAAATGAGTAGAAGAAGGAAGAGTGGGGAGAAAAAGAAAGCGTATTCAACACAACTAAATATTGTGAGTGTGGTTCTTCCACGCCAGAATGACTTGAACATGTTCAGTCCTCTGCTTTCTAATAAAAATCTTGTCAAAAGTAAAATGATTATGATGGAAATAACTGTATTTAATATGAATATTCTTGAGTATTTCTGAGTTTGTTATTTTCTCTGAGTAACTCATTTGGTACTCAAATAGTACCTAACATAATGCACTTAGTAAGTCATGGCTAGGTAGAATAACAAGAAACTGGGTAAAGGTTGGAACCACAGGTCAGGAACAGACTCAAGATCAGCTGCTTTTCACCACCAGGGAATTAAAATATATAAAGAAGGATCTGAGCCACTTACAGATGCATATCTAATTTGATTTTTATTTTCACATTAATTCATTATCCTGTTATTCTATATTCTTCCACAGAGTTTATGATGCTAATTGTAGGGGAAAGTAAATGATAACCATGTTTTTAGGCTGCACTACTAGCTTTTTATATATTATCTCATTCAATCTTACAATAATCCTGAGAGGTATATTCTATTTTCCCTTTTTTCACAGGAGAGAAGGTTCAGAAAGATTTTGTAATTTATCCAAGATCACATCACAAAATTTCTCATTTTAACTCAGTGTTCCTCAGTCTGAAACCCACACATTTTTGTTTCTCATACAGGCACAAAAAAAGGGCGAGAGAGAGAATTTCCTTTACTGTATCAGTTTTAAGTATACATTTAGTCTTCAAAATTAGCTTAAAGAATTGTCCAAGTATACCCATCACTACCTTCCTTATGCCATTTAAATTGTATCTTTAGTCCAATCAGATATTTTATCTGACGTAAGTATGGACACTGCTGCTCCCTCTTTGTTACCATTTGTGTGGAATATCTTTGTCCATTCATTCACTTTTAGCCTATGAGTGTCCTTAAATCTAGAGTGAATCTCATGTAGACAACATATATTTGGGTCTTTTTTCTTTTAACAGTTCAGTCACTCTATATCTTTTGATTCGACAATTTAATGCATTAACATATTAAGTAATTACTGGTAGGTAAGGATTTACTATTGCTATCTTGTTAACTGTTTTCTGGCCGTTTCATAGTTCCTTTGTTTCTTTCTCCCACATTTGCTGTCTCCCTTTGTGATTTGATGATTTTTATAGTAACATCTTTTGATTCCTTTCTCTTTCTTATTTTTTTGTACTTACTTCAGGCTTTTTCTTTGTGGTACCATGAGGCCGATATAAAGCACCTTATAGTTGTATCAGTCAATTTTATGCTTGTAAGAACTTAACTTGGACCACATACAATAACTCGACCTTTTAACTTCTTCACATTTTATGTTATTGGTGTTCCAATTTGCATTATTTAATATGTATATCTGTTAACAAATTATTATACCTATAGTTAAGTTTAATATTTTTAAAAAGATTTATTTATTTTAGAGAGACAGAGACAGAGAGTGCACATGAGTGGCGTGAGGATCAGAGGGAGGGAATCTTCAAGCAGACTTCCCCTTGAGTGTGGAGACTGACTTGCGGCTTGACCTCACAAGCCACAAAATCATGACTTGAGCCAAAACCAAGAGTCGGATACTCAACCAACTGAGCCACTCAGGTGTCCCAGAGTATATTTACGTTTTAACTTTTATACTAGAGTTAAAAGTGATCTGTGTACTACCATTATTTTATTACAGTGTGCTGAATTTGACCGTATTCTTACCTTTAGAGTGAGTTTTATACTTCTTTATGTTTGTTTTCATGTTAGTTATGTTCTTTCATTTCAACTTGAAAAATTCCCCTTAGCATTTCTTATAAGACAGTTCTAGTGGTGATGAACTCCATTAACACCATTTATCTGAGAAAGTCTTTTCCTCTCCTTTATTTCTGAAGGGCAGCTTTTCTAGTTATAATTTCGTTGGTTGGCAGTTATTTTTTTCTTTCATCACTTTAAATATCTCACTGTACTGTCTCATGGCCTGCAAGGTTTCTTCTGAGAAATCTTTTTATGGTCTTATGGGGGTTCCCGTGTGTGTGGCAAGTTACCTTTTTATGGCTGTTTTCAAAATTCAGTTTCTCTTTCCCTTTTAAGACTTTAGTTATAATGTGTCTTGAGATCTCTTTATGTTAAATATTTTTGTGTTCTTTGAGATTCATGGATCAGAATGTTCATTTTTGTTTCCAAATTCGGGAAGTTTTTCATCATGATTCCTTTAAAAAGTTTTCTGCCAGGGCAACTGGATGTCTTAGTGGGTTAAAGCCTCTGCCTTCGGCTCAGGTTGTGATCTCAGGGTCCTGGGATCAAGCCCCGAACCGGGCTCTCTGCTCAGCAGGGAGCCTGCTTCCCCCTCTCTCTCTGTCTGCCTCTCTGCCTACTTGTGATCTCTCCCTGTCAAATAAATAAATAAAATCTTTAAAAAAAAAAAGTTTTCTGCCTTTTCTCTCTCTCTCTGCTACTTCTAGGAAACCCATAATGTCCATACTGACTCATTCAGCAATGTCTCATAGGCCCTGAAAGATTTCTTCATTTTTTCCACTTTTTGTTCCTCTGACTGTTGCAATTAAAGTGATATGTGTTCAAGCTGATTCTTCCCCTTAATTGAGGTTTTACTGTTCAAGCTATCTATTGAATTTTCAGTTCAGTGTTTATGTTCTTCAGCTCCAGAATTTCTTTATGATTTTGCAGGGAAGGGGAAGTTGTTCTCTATCTCTTTGTTCAACATCTTTTTTTGTTCATGTATTATAGTCGTGATTTTGTTTAGTTGTAGATGTTCTCTTATAGTTCACTAAACTTCTTTAAGATAATTATTTTGAGGGGGACCTGGGTGGCTCAGTTGGTTAAGTGTCTGCCTTTGGCTCAGTCTTGAGCTTTGTCCTGGCATTGAGCCCCACGCCAGGCTCCTTGGTCAGCAGGGAGTCTCTTTCTCCCTCTTGTATTCCCTCTGCTTGTGCTGTCTCTCTCTCAAAAAAACAAATAGATAAATAAATAAAATCTTTAGAAAAAGATATTTTGAATTCTTTGTCAGGCATTTTGTATATCTCTATCTCTTTAGGGTCAGTTACTAGTGCTTCATTTTGTTCCTTTGGTGGCATCATCTTTCCCTGATTAGTTGTGATCCCTCTGGCTTTACACTGATGTCAGCACATTAGAAATGTAGATACTTCTTCCAGTCTTTGCCATCTGAATTTGGCCGGAAAAGCCCCCCCACTAGTCAGGCCATCTAGAGACTTTGCATGGACCAGCTGATGGGGTCACTGGGGAGGCTTGCTGCTGATATCTTCAGGTGTGCTGATGTGAAGTCTAGATCTACTGGGGCAGGCTTGGAACTTGGGTCCATAGGAGTGGGCCTCGTGTCTGGGCCTACAAGTGTAGGATTTTATTCTGGATCTGTGGGGGTTGGTCTGGCACTGGGGTATACTGGGATGATCGTAATGACTGCATCTGCTGGGGCAGACCTAAAGTCTGGATCTTCAGGGTTCTTCCTAAAGCCTGGGTCCATGGAGGGTCTGCTTGGTAATGTGGGGGGCCTTGAGCCTGAGTTTGTGAAGCCCAGCCTGGGACTAGGGCAGGCCTGGCACCTATGTCCACAGAATGGGTTTGGTCCTGAGTTCATGGAGACTGGCCTGGCACTGGGGTCCACTAAGATGAGCCAATGTCTGATACTGCGGGTGTAGGCCTAGGACCCATGTCTGCAGGATAAGCCTGGAGCTTGGTTCCACAGGGGAAGGTTGGACCCTGGATCTTCAGGGGCTAGGCAGGTGCTATGGTCCCCTGCAATGGGCTTGGTGCTTGGGATCATAATAGCAGATCTGGTGCTTAGGAACATGGAAACTGGGCTGATGCTGGATTCAGCAAAAACAAACTTGAAATGTGAGACTTCTCCTGGATCCACAGGGGAAGGCTGGGCTCCCAGTAATGGGGTCCAGCTTAACTCTGTGGCAGGCTAGAAACTGGAGCTGTGTGCGCCAGTCTGGTGCTTGGTTGGGCCTTCATTGTTGGGCCTGGTCACAGATTTCATCTTGGAGGCTGTATCTGCAGCCTTAAGCCACATGACCGATGCCTTATACCAGTCTGATGCCATGGCAAGACTGAAGGCTAGTGCTGTAGGAGACAGCCCAGTGCTGAGGTGGGCTTAGAGCCTCGGTTTGCAGGAGCTAGCCTGGAGCCTAGGGCCATGGGAACCAGTTTGGCATTGGAGTTTACTGCGGTGGGCCTCACGCTGGGGTCCACAGCAAATTCAGGTGCTCACTCACTCTCCCAAGCAGAGAGTATCTTTGTACTGCATTGCATGTTGACACAGGTGATGTGTGAATGTGAAGGATGTGAAATTATCCTTCCTATCTTCTTCAATGTGTCTTCGCTTATTTCTGTGCTCCACCCAGGTGCTATAATCTCTCCCTGGGAATTCTTAGCTCTTGTAAAGGTATTTTCAAGCATGGGTGATTATTCAAATTGACATTTCAGTGAGGGGATGAGCATTGGCAAATTCTATTCTGCCATCTCACTCAATAATAATATATTTTCAAATAATTTAGTGTTTGCCAATTTTGGAGAATATATGCTAATAATATAATGGTGAAATATTCAAGACCTATACTTTATATTTGAATGACAACATAATTCAAGAGATTTACTTAAAATTTTATCTATTTTTATCTGGTGCTTGTGAAAATCGTAAGTTTTTTTATCTTAAAACCATTTTCTAAGGGACGCCTGGGTGGTTCAGTTAGGTAAGTGTCTGCCTTCAGCTCAGATCATGATCCCAGGGTCCTGGGACTGAGTCCTATATCAGGTTTCTTGCACAGCGGGGAGCCTGCTTCTCCCTCTGCCTGCCTCTCTCCCTTCTTGTGTTCTCTCTCTCTCTCACAAATAAATAAAATCTTTAAAAAATTTTTTTAAGTTTTCGGGACGCCTGAGTGGCTCAGTTGGTTAAGCAGCTGCCTTCGACTCAGGTCATGATCCCAGGGTCCTGGGATCGAGTCCCACATCGGGCTCCTTGCTCAGCGGGGAGCCTGCTTCTCCCTCTGCCTCTGCCTGCCTCTCTGCCTACTTGTGATCTCTCTCTCACTCTCTCTCCGACAAATAAATAAATAAATTCTTAAAAAAAAAATTTTTTTTTAAGTTTTATTTTCTGCATTTTTAATTTTTTTTTTACTTTAACCAATGTTGCTTGCATAATTAAAACTATGAAGTATGTCATTTAAAACAATAGGATACTTTAACAGTGATTTTTTTTTTTCATAACATACACAATAGCCATCTTTTGGTACTTAATTTTGTCTCATAATATTATTTGCCTCTAGTTATACCAAATGTAAGGAAGGACATAGTTTTCCAAAAGTAAGACTTTTTTTCTTCTTTCTTATAGCAACTACCATCTAAGAGTCCCTCATTATCATACATTAAATTGCATTCAATTCAAAAATATTGCTAAAGCAGCTTTCCCTCTTTTGCTTAATGGGAAAAAAAAAGAATTACTTCTTTTAAGTGAACTTCTTGCTACTCTTCAGGTCACACGCAATTATGTTTTAAAATAGAAAAATAGAATGCAGTTTTATATATTCAAATCTTTTACATTTCTCTCAATTTAAAAAATTTAAGCTCTCCTTTTTAATACATATGTAGTTTATCAAGCACTTGTTTTTTGTTTTTTTAATTACCGTTAAGCTTTCCATTTTAGAGAATAAGACATTAGTTGTCATGGTGTTGCACTTGACTTGTTTAAAAATATAGTTCTCAATAGCATTCTTTTACTTAAAAAAAATAGCAAGTTGCTACCTGGTTGAATTAGCAAAGGAAACTTAACTGTGAGAACTGAGAACTAAAGTATTATAAAAATATGAATAAATTCATTGCTGTTTTTTGAAACCACTGAAAGCATAGAAATATCATTGAAAGCATAGAATTTCTTTAAACTATAAGAATTCTCATGTAATATGCATAGCTGCCACACAATAAATAATTAAACATGTTGTTCTTATATTTCACATGGGCCAATTCTAATCATGGAGAATTTGGCTGAACCCTTAATTTTATTAATGCAAGTTCCAATTTAGGCCTTTATCTTATGTGACATAACACTAGACCGTTCTCATTTACTCTTGATGAAGCATTTTCTTCATCTGATGGGATAGATTGCAAAGAATTGTCACAAATGCTTTGCAGGTCTTTGTAAAAGAGTTAGTTTCAGTTTTCAAATTCTTTAATCTGCTATTGACCAATAGCATGTGGTAGATGTTTTGTGAGTCCTGAGTCTAAGTCTCAAGAAACATTGCAGAGTTTCTGTATTGGAAAAATTTATCATGGGGACAAGCTAAACCTGGCTTCTCATAAGACAGAAAACCTTGTGAGTAGAGGCCTCAGCCATGCCAGCCTTCCCAGAAGAAGGCCCAGACATGTCAGTGAGCCTCGTTGATTTTAAGAGGAGCAAAAACAGACCATCCCCACAGAGACTAGCCCATCTTGTCAGCCTGCAGAATAATGAATAAACAAATATCAACCTTGAAGCCATAAGTGTTAGAAGAGATGGTCATACAGCAATAGATATTTAATACACTTCTCTTTCAAGACACTATCTTGGTTTTCCTTAAAATTTTGTGACTATTACTTTTTAGTCTCTTTTGTTGATTATTCCTTATCTCTCTCTTTTTGATGGGTTGTCTTCCCTATCATTGCCTTTATAATCTCATCTAATCAAATGCCCCTAAATACTAAATACCACCAACACATCAACATGCTGACAACTTTCTCTCTGTCTCTCTCTCTACTTAGGCAAACGTTCTAGATTCATATAACTAAACATCTACTTATTTCCACTGAGATATCTAAAAGGCATCTTGATTTCACAGGTCCAATACCATACTCCTGGTTTTCCTCCTCCTGTCTGTCTTTTTATGAGTTTTGCTCTATCTAAGTGATTGGCAACTCTGTAAGGCCAAAAGAGTGCCTTTTTTGACTGCTCTCTTTCACTCACACTCCACATCCAATCCATCAACAAATCCTATTGGCTTTATCATAAAATTGTCATCTAGAATCTTGTGGTTTCTCATCATTTCCAACCTACTGCGCTGGTCCAAGCCACCATCATCTCATCTGCAATAACCCTATAGATGACCTCTCAGCTTACTTCCTTGTGGCACAACCCTTTTCTTGGTATAATCTGTTCAACAAGCAATTCAATGTCAGTCTATTAAAATCGAAGTCAGATTGTGTCACTGGTCCCCTTAAAACTTTCCATTAATTTATGAGGTACTTCATCAATCCCCTCTCATAATTCTTCGACCTCACATGTTCTTATTTTTCCTGGTTGTACTCCATCTTCAGTGTACTTCTTCCCTCTTTCAGAAATCATCAATAACAATCCCAACTTGCTATTTCTCCTGCTGAAAACATTTTCCCCTTCCTATGAACATGCATCCCATCCTCACTGTCTTCCAGTCTTTGCTTTGATGTATTGTCTTAATGAGGTTTCTCTGACTACTTTACCTGAAATTACATTGCGTTCTCTATTCGAGACCCTAGTATCAATCTTTTCTTCTTTTTTTATTTTCATGTCATTTATGACTTTGTAATCTACTATACTAGATAGATAAATAGATACATAGTTAGAAAGATTGTTTCAAATATTTTTCTTATTTCTCCAACAGAAATGTTGGCTCAATGAGAACTGAAATTTTTGTCTCTTTTGTTCACTGGTCCACCCCTAATGCTTAGAATAATATAATATTCCAATAATAATATGATATTGGCATATAATTGTTGTCTAGTATTTCTGGAGTAAGTGTACTAATGAAAGTTGTTTGGATTATAAATAGAAATGAACCTGTAAAGAGTGATCACAGTTGTTCAAGGTGATTTTAAAAATTATACAGTCACATTAATGACTGAATTAAATTAGAATGCTGATGAACTCATTGTCTAAGTACTTCTCATTAAGATAGTTGGAAATTGATTTTTAATTTCATGTGCTGTTTTTGTTTTCACCTTTTGATTTTACCTTATTAGCTCTACTTAATATGCTCTATTAACTTCGTCTGTGTATCAAATTTTCTATCCCATATCAAAGACATCATCTATCTGGACTAAGCTTTATGGGCAGGGTTATTCCAGAAAGATTGAGAGCATCCTATTTTCTGACATTGCGAGTAGTAGCTTCAGCCACAAACACAAATATAAGTTATTTGGATTTTTGTTGTTTTAGATTCTATTTTCTCTTGTACTGTTAAAAACAAAATCACAATATGGTGTTAAGAAAGAAAATCTTGGAGGTAGACCAACCATTGTTAAAATCCTGGTGTCAAGAGAAACATTAGTTTTGGTAATTTATTGAATGACTCTCTCAGTTTTCTCACACATAAAATAGGTATAATGATAGTACTTTCTTGAAGTTACTGTGAGGCTTTAATTAAAAGAGAAATAATATTGACAGTATGAATATTCATTGTACAAAAATGTGTTTTGTTGTGTTTTTGATATTTTTATAACCTATGATATAAAATGAGAAATAAAAATATTTTGTTGCAGCAATTATAAATATTTTATTGGAATATAAATGGTTAAAAACTCAAGCAGAAGGAAAGGTCATGGAAATGAACAATGATTAATTCCAAAAGAAAAGAGGTATTAAAGGTTTAGAAAGAGGCCAAAAGGGATATTGAGATCAGGACTGGAAGGTATTCACATACTAAGACCGAAAGAGAGAGCAAAAGTAAAAGTAAAAAGGGTCTCAATGTCTGACTGAAACTCTTCCAGTTTCCTCCACTCTCCTGTGTAAGTAACATCTCTCCTCTTCTAATCTCTTTACCTGTTAAAGTTCTTCTATGAATATTCCCAACAAGTCCTTGTGTGGACATATGTTCATCTCTCTTGATATAAATATTTAAAAGTAGAATTGTCAGGTCATGCAAGAAATATGTGCTTAAATTTAAGAAACTGCTAAGCTGCTTGGCAAAGTGGCCATACTGTTTACATTTTCACCAGAAATGTATGAGGGTTGCAATTCAATTAAATCTTTACCTGATATGGGTCTTTCCCAATTTTTAATTTCCTTTTTCAACACTTTTGGTATTTGCTTCTTTCTAGGAATTTGTCCATTTCACCTAAGTTGTCAAAATTTTTAGCATACATTTAAAAAGTAATATTCCCTTATGACTCTTTTTAATTTACGCAGTTTCTGTAGTGATGTCCTCTTTCATTCTTCATTCTCGGTTTCTGCAATTGTTATTTTGATCCTTAGTCAATGTAGCTAAAAATTTATCAATTTTGATGATCTTCTTTAAAAGTCAACTTTTAGGGGCACCTGGGTGGCTCAGTGGGTTAAAGCCTCTGCCTTTAGCTCAGGTCGTGATCTCAGGGTCCTGGGATCGAGCCCCGCATGGGGCTCTCTGCTTAGCAGGGAACTGCTTCCCCTTCTTTCTCTGCCTGCCTCTCTGCCTACTTGTGATCTCTCTCTGTCAAATAAATAAATAAAAATCTTTTTAAAAAATCAACTTTTAGTTTTGTAGATTTTCTCTTTTTCTTTTCTTTTTTTTAATTTCACTGATTTATGCTCTGATTTTTATTGACCATTGTCTGGTATATTCAATTTCTAAGTCCATGTTGAGTCAAGTTAAATTGACTGTCTTTTATTCTTAGTACTTGTAAGACTTTTCTATTTCTTTGCATATCTGATAGAAGATAGATAGTAGATAGATAATAGAGACATACATTTTGTACTTATGAAAGCTAGATATTTAGATAATATTTTGACAACCCTGGATCATGTGTTAGTTTTTCCCTCTCCATGTATAGCCATTAGTGTCTCTGATCAATTTTTTATTCTTATTTTCTTATTTTTATTTTTTAGTCTGGAACTCCAGTGGTCAACCCTTTGTATAGTTTGGTCACCAGTGACTGCTTTGGTCGGAGGTTGTGCTTAGATACTGCAAGGCTGCAAACAAAGCTTTCATCTTCTGCTGAGTGAATGGTGTGGAGACTGGGGAATAGGCAGTGTTGCAGATTATCCTAAAGTCTCTTGAATGTCACACTTTCAGGACTCCCTTGGAACTCCCCTCAGCAAGTGCAGTTTGGCAGCCAGGCTGAATTGTGTGAAGAACTTATCTCATGGTTTCCTTATTTCCAGTTAAGTTTCTGGCTGGTCAATTTCTTACCTTAAACTAGACCACAAAATGTTCCCAACAAAATTTGTCAAATTTATTTAGCAAAACTAAAATTTTATTTAGTTTTCACATGCCTGGCTCTGGATTTAATTTTCCATCTCTGACACTAAAGTTGCTATATTTTCAGCCAGACTCAATCTGGTAAAACTGCAATTTACACCTGAAAGCTGCAGGGGGAGAGGGGGTGGGATGATGACGGATGGCCCCCAACAGGAAGAACACACACTCTAGCTCCCCTCAATTTTTCAAAGATAAGTGCTTCTCCATTTCCTTTCTAATTCTGGTCAACATCCAACATCCTGAGATGTACTTTTTTGACAAACTTTGCCCAATTTTATACTTGTTTTCTGCAAAGTACCCAAATTGGCAACTTCCTCAGGTTGCTCTTACCTGAAGTGCCTCTTATATTCATTGTGAATAACTCAAATATGCTACATTTTCAAGAATAATCTCTAAATTCTGTGCTAGAGGTACTGAGATTCATATAGTAAATGAAGATATGGATAATATCAAAGATTCTCAGGTATATAGATTCTAGAATAAATAAGGAGACAAAAAATTTTTTTCTTAAAGTTGCTAGGCTGCTGTGGTGTCACTGAACTTAATTAAGAAAGTGAAAACAGGAGTTATAAAAGAAAAAATAACTTTTTTAATGATTCGGATTAAGCATATGCCTCCGTGGAACATATTATCTTCAGTTTAACATGTGTTAACTAAAATCAGTGTCCCAAAATTTGTTTTTTTTTTTTTCAGTGTTTCAAAATTTAAAGCATTGGGGTAGATGAAGGAAGTACAAGTAAATTGTACAGATTGTCAAATTTCTACTGAATTACTTTCTCCTTAGTTGACTATGCCTCTGGCTCTTCCTCCCAACTACAAAATATGAAATAGAAAAAGCAAACTAAAAATCACCAAGCTGTTGATCTGAACCAATGAATTTTAGAATGCATTTTAATGAATTTTAAGAATGAAATGAATGAATTTTAAGAATGTAAGTGAATGTTAAGAATGTAAGTGAGTGAGTCTGCAGAACTTATGCTCCTTCAGCCATTCCCTCTTGCTTTCCACTTTCTCCTAGTGCCCACCAACAGAGAGAAACCTGTTGGCAAAAACCCAGGTTGACCCTCCAGCTTTTCCACTGCTTTTCAGTCATGTGCTCTCTTTTCTGCCTTGACCAGACATTAAAGGAGCCACCGACTGGGAAGCACCTGGGCAGCTCAGTTTTTGGGCTCCTGACTTTGGCGCAGGTCATGATCTCAGGGTCCTGGGATCCAGTCCCACATCGGGCTCCCCATTGAGTGGGGAGTCTGATGTTCCTCTCCCGCTGCCTCCTGCCCTGCTTCTACCCACTCTGCCTCTCAGATAAATAAAATCTTTTTAAAAAGGGGTGGGGGATACCAACTGTATTCCAGAAGCCCAGTGAAATGGAGGGAACAACTGCCACAACTGTTATGGACTCTGCTCCTGAGCTGATTCTGTTCAGATGTTCACCCATTGAACAACATTGCGAAGTCATCTATTTTGGCTCATCTTAAATAATTTATAAAGTCAAGTTTGATGAATGATATTTCTGGGACTTTAACATAAAGTGGATAAATTCGGTGAAAAATCAGAGGGCACTAAAGTGTACTTTTCCTCCCTCTGAGGTTGCCAAGGAATGGTCTTCTTCAGTGTAAGAAATGACCTTTCAGTGTTTGCATTTCTCATTCATGCTTCTCACCATATTAATGACTGATTTGAAAACCAACTTTTCTTTTTTTTTACTTGCTTATTGGTTTTGTTTTTCTCATAAGGAAAAAAAAAGAATGAATTAGGTTTCACTTTCCCCAAGTGAGAAACTTTTGATCTCCCCATTTTCTTTTTTTTAATATCTCCCTACAATGGTGTTGGATATTAAAATTCCTCTCAGAAGGTAATTTTCATGCCCTCCTTTGCTCAATCTTTAAAGCTAACCCTTAAGTTTCTCTCTTAAAGTCTAGACAACTAAGCACCTTGGGCCTATGTAATTCAGAACATGGTGAGGTCTTATGGTAATTTATAGTTTGCTCATATCATCCGAAGTCACTTAATATACCATTTGTTCCTCATAATGAGAAGAAATACTTCTTTTCAAATTACCAAAATTTCAGAGTAAACAAAAATCGGAGACCATATTGATTAAAATGTAATTATAAACTTTTTCTTTTCATTTTATTTACTGTAGGAAAATTGAGCCACAAAGAGAGAGAGCTAGTCATGCATTTGATGGAAGTTATAATTCAAATGTAAGTTATGCAGTCAGTCAGGCTCACCCATTCAACATACTTACTACTTTATCATCATGGGGAAAATCATCTTGGTCCTTGGACTTAATAGTAAAATAATGGTGTTGATTCACATCCCAGGATAAATTTCAATTCCAAAGAAATAATGTACAATAATTACAACACACATATAGACTTTTTAGTCTGAGCCAAGATGTACTGAGAATAGGAAATCACATCATTTATCACTTTCTGATATGAAAGATTTTTTTCTTCTCTCTTTAGCTGTTGTTTGTTTACAGTTAGTATCAGCAGGTGAGGAGGCAGAAGCAACTCACTGCCTGCTCTGATTCAAATTGATTTATACAATTCTCAGCAAAGCAGACAATATATATGATAGATGGGTTGTTTAATTAGACTGTTGTAAAAGCTGTAATTACATCTACTAAGTGCACTTTTATGTCTGCATACATAAGCAATTTCAGGAAATGTCAATTCTACTCCACAAGGCATTGTCTGGGCTCTGGAATTGGTTTTGGGGTATATATCTGTGTCTTCTGGGTTTTTACTTTGTAATCAATAATGACTTCTAAGTAAAATCATCTATTCAGAAATATCCTTAGAAAATACAGAAGACAAGGAAAATACTAAAAACAAAGAGAGCTTTAATATGATCTATGGCTTTTTGGACACAAACATTATGGGTTCCACAATTTGAATTAAGCCACTTGAAAACATCCATTTTGAAAACTTAAAAAAAAAAAAACACACACAAAAAACGATCTGATATCCCAATCTGTTGAACAGCTTATATACATATTAGCAGTAAAGTCTAAAGAACTAATGGTGTTCACTATATTCCATTTAGACTAACATTTGTGTCATGTTCGTACCCTCTTTGTGATCCATTAGTGAAATGGCTTTGCCTTATTGCATAGAATAAAAGTGATTTATTTTAAGGTTGCTATTAGTCTTTGGACTCATGCTGTATCTTCAGCTGTTAGAGAGCTATTGTAACCAATAGAAATGCATTCTATGTCTGAGGCTGATGAAAAACATTTGCCATAAGGCAAAATAAATTGACTTGAGCAATTCAGAGATTCTATGCAAATGAGCTGCTGTTCTTTTGTTGCTCTTGTTTCAAATTTTCCTTTGCATTGTAATCTGTCAATAACTCAGGTAGACAAACTATAGATGCAGTGTTGTCAAAGTTCCATTAACTTATTTTCAGAAAATTATAAGTTTCACCACTTAAACAGAAGCTATTTATAAATAGAAATATTGTTACCTAATAAGCCTAGACGATCATACTTATTTGAAACAAAACAAAATAATTTAAAACCTGGCAAAATCTACATCTGGAGACCTTCTTTATATTGCTCATTTTAATGTTTTTACTAACTCTTTTAATAGTGGCGTCTGCCCCATACTCAAATCTCCTTCATCAAATATTGCACCCTCTGTTTTAAACCATGCCAGGGTTACCAGCAGACTTCTTGAAACCTCCTACCAAGAAACCAATATTTTTGGCAATTTTTATATGATTAAGGACAAAGCTATGAACTGATTTACTTTCTTATGCATTGATATGAATAACTGTTGAAGCTGCAAAAATTGATAGCAGCCCCCTCCCTCCAAACTAATTGTATTTTATTATACTCATTTAAGTTTCTTCATTTTAAGTGTTATTACAAGGAGAATAGCTTGGTTGTAGGACATAGGAAGAAGAGGAACTTGACAAACTTCATTCTTACACAGTTGACTCTTGAACAATACAGGTTTGAACTGTGCTGGTCAACTTATACATGGATTTTTTTACAGTACAGTACTATGAATGTATTTTCTTTTATGATTTTCTTCATGCCATTTTCCTTCCTCTAGCTTAATTTATTATAAGAATACAGCGTATAATACATATAACATACAAAATATGTGTTAATTGACTATGTTATTGGTAAAACTCCCAGTCAACAGTAGGCTATTAGTAGTTAAATTCCTGGGGAATCAAAAGTTACATGCTGATTTTCAACTGTGCAGGGGTCAGCATCTCTAACCCCTGCATTGGTCAGGGGTCAACTGTATATCCAGGGCTCTGCCATTGTCATTCTTCATAGGTACTAATGTTCAATTTGAGAAATGTTGAACGATATAGATAAAAATTTTTGTATAACCAGTATCAATTTTTCTTCCATATTTTATTTTGATTTGGTGACATTGTCTTAGGCACAGAGGCTTGAGTTTGAGATTGCTTTATAAAAATTAAGAGCACATCTTCCAAACGTGTTGTTAAAATGCAGTGACTTTTGAAAATTAGAAAATACCTCATTGCTGTAGACCCGTTTGTTTATGTGATTTCCAAAGTCCTTTCTTGAGAATCAAATAATTATGACCAAGGTGATTTTAGAAGGCTATTTCACAAAATAAAGATTTTCAATCATAATTTATAAAATTTATAAATCTACTTATTTACTTTTAGTTCACAATCTAATGATCAATCTAGTTTGGAAAGCAGTATTGCTTACTGGTTCAGAAGGTGGATTTTGAAGCCAAATTTTCTAGGTTCAAATTTTTATTATAAGACTCATTAGCTGTGTGACTTTGAGCAATGTGAGCTTTCTAAGATTAGGTTGCGAATTAAGAAATAAAGATGAAAAGATTGATTTCATAGTGTTCATGTATTAGTCACAGTGTTTTATAAAATGGTACCTATTATTAACTGCAAAGTAGAGCTATTATTATAAGACATGTATTTCTCAGAATTACCTTCATATCTTTGCCCTTCTGTAATTTCTTTCTTTAGGAGCTCCATACTAGTTTAGATGATATTTCCAGTATTTGTTAAGCATCTACTTTGAGCCAGACATACAGTTCTATATGGTGAGGAAGCAGCACTATAGAAAACAGGAAAAAAATTTGTCTTTTCAAGGATCTAATGACTACGATGAATCATGGGCTATTTGAGACCTGAGGATAAAAGAGTAGAGGAGCTATTTTTCTCAAGCTCTAACAAGAGCCAAATTGTTTAGCAGAGGGCTTGCCACATGGTAAGTGTTCATTAAAGATTAGTTCATACTATTTACTATGTGTCCCTTTTGAAGATAGCATTATGACTGTTCTCTTATTTAAAGATGACATTTCTGTTAATTATTGGATTTAATTTCCATCATTCCTGTAACCTAGCTACACCAAAGTCAGGTTTCTTTTTCTTCCTCTTTAGTCTGATAGCCAAAGGAATGATATAAACGTGATCTTTCCCTTCCCATGGTTTACCTGCATTTCTTTTTAAGCTGCATTTCTCCCCAGAACTAATCTTTAACAAGATGAGCCTTCACAAACAGAGTTTTTTTGTCAGAAATGACTTTTTGTGAAAAGAATGATAGATATCTAGATATAGCCTAGAGTATTTACATTTTACTTGTATTCCACTATTAAAACTAACATTATTTATATTCTTTGTTCTCAATCGAGCTGTCCAGATAAACCAAAGTAGAAGGCAGAAATAAAATATTCCAGAGATGTCCTGTAATCTCAGTCACAGTCTTCATATACTCGCCCAAGATACATTGTGAAGTTTGTCATAATTTTTAGCATTTAAAGTACGACTGCAGCTTATTTCCTGAAGGAAAAACAACGAAACTCTCTCTTAGATTTAACTGATAACCCTCAGTTAGTAAGAAGATCATATATTAAGTATTAGTTTTGACTTTATGAGCATGTGTGAGAATAGGGGCAATGGGAAACAGGCTGGAGGGCATTTCCAACAAGCTTAAGTGAGTGTGATCTTCAGAGACTTCTCAGAAACCCAGTTTATCTTTTTTCCATGTTCCCTCTGCTCAAAATAGGATCTTGTTACAAAATAAGAGAGAGACACAGAAGAGTTTGGACTATGATTACATTATCTTAATGTTCTGTGAAATTTAGAGGAATGCTCATATTTCCAAGACAGCTGGAGCAAGGCATGGGAAGTAGTCTGTCTTCTTCATATGCTACACAAAATAGCAGGAAAAAAGAAATGGAAAGAAAAGTTTTTAAATTAAAACATTAGTTAATATTTAAATAAACTTTGCTGGTACATCTATGAGTATATATTTTTTTTCATCAAAACACCTATTAAAATACATATTAGCAGTAAGAAAAATCTATCCCACATAATTCCCACACACCATAAAAAGCATTATTGAAGAAAGTAAAAGACATTATTTCCCAAAGTAGGAAGAGGATCCAACCAATAATGGGAAATACATTGATTAGCAGATGTCAGCAATCATAAGAGATTGAGCTCTTATAATGTTCACAGTTCAAAGTATGAAGAGAGAATAGAGAAGTGTCCACATTTATTGAGCCTTTATGATGTACTAGAAACTTTGTAGTTGCATTGACAATTTTATCCATTATTAATGGAGGTAGGACTAATTTTTGATCAGCATTGAATGAATCACCTCAGGGATCAACCCTTTTCTTTTTCTTAAGTTCAGTATACAAAACAATGTAAGAACAGTTCATGCCTTCATAGAGTTGAGAATCCAGTGGGAATTCTTAATCTATGTTTAGTGATGTAGCTTGAAGATTGGTCAATGTTTTCATTAAAAGGTTGATAACTTTGCACTGGGTGTTATATTAAATTGATAAATTATTGAACACTACATCTAAAACTAATGATGTACTATATGTTGGCTAGTTGAATTTTAATTAAAAAAAAGTTTGATAGCTTTGTCCATGTGTTCTAATACTAAGACCCACCCCAGCTACAAACCCCTTTGTGGCTGTCGCCATGTGGAGTAATGTTTGCAGAGACTTACAGAGCAGAAAGTAAATATCAGAGCCCAAAAACAATCTATAACTCAACTTTACACCATTAATACCTATAGGATCATTCTGAACTTCAGAATGATTCATCTGTGCTCTTAGGATAAAAATATCACAATAAATTAAAAATCTGAATCTTAAATAAAATCCCCCAAATTATTTGGAATTAGTTGGGTCTTTCTTTTTGAGAAGAATGATTTTGACATAACTCCAACTTTGGTCAATCTTGCATTTCTATGTTCCTATAGCAGAAAAGTTTGAAGTTGTTTTTTTTTTTAACTATTCTCCAAGAAACTAAATGACGTAGAGTTTTTATTCATTAGGTTCAGGCCATATGATAAAAGAGAATTAAAAAAAATAAAACCTTGGTTTTCTGAGGTAATCTGGTGAATGATTTGTCTCATCAGAAACTGTGAGACTTGGATTTATTACTGCTGGAATATTAATATACCTTATAAGCAGAGAAGAATTTATTGGTGCACATATATATTATCTAGCATAATCTTATATCAACCAGAGAGACAAGTAGTTTAGTAGCTCTCTTCGCCTCTTGATGATTATGAATCTCTGTAACATTCTGAACACTTTATTTTAATGAATTTCTTTTGTCCCCCTTGTGCTACTTCCCTGTTGATTGACAGTGACCTACAGCTCACAAAGCCGAAGCTCTGATAGAATAACGAAGGGCTGCTCTCTTTCCTTTTCCAACATGGTGTCTTTTCATCTCTTTCTCTATTCTCTGTTCATTGTTCATCTTTGGCATCATTAGTCACTGTGCAGTAGGATTTACAAATACGGGTGTGACAGAGGAAAAAAATTGTCAATCTCATAATACCAAGTCTATCAAATACCTGCCAGGCTGCCACTTGAAACTCCTTCTTTAAGCTTCAGTGAGAGCCAGATCGGGACTTAGATAACAGTTTTCCTTAAAAAAGCAAATAGATTTTTTCCCACTCTCTTTGATGACTTACCGTGAGTGTGAGATGGTCTATTCAAGGCCCCGATCTTCTTTTGTTGGACAGAGGATGATCAAATTCTGAGAAGCAATAAGCAGAGAGCCAGTGACATCTGGGTTTCTCTTTGTTAAAGCAAGCCTACAGAGGGCCCACAAAGAAAATTCATATAAATACTTGGCTTTTAGAAAAATACAGTCTAATGGTGTTACTAGCTTTGAAATGAAAATAGAGTAAATTCATTGTGGAATAAGTATTGCTAAGAACTTACAGAATTTGGTCAAGAGAGTTGAATGAAATCATTGTACCAATAATAAATTTTCAGTGTTTTATAAATGTCTTTCATTTCTGTGATTAATCTATTTTTATCATAAAAGTAAATTCGAGTTTGATTGAAATTACATTTAACTCAGTATTCATTCAGTATTATATATTTTATGTGTTTTTATATAGAGATTTTTACTGAAAAATTAGGCAATATAATATAATTTTAAAAATAGGAACAATGCCACACATTTTTCAGAATTGTACAAAGCAAGTAGAATAAGATATGAATGTGCTCTTACTCAGGGTCTGAAACATTACGGGTCCTCAATAAAAAGTAACAATTTTTATTATGATTTTATTTTTATTCTTGTTACTAAAAATCCTGACATTATAAATTTACTAAAGTGTAAATAAAATTGTAACTATAATACATGCAAAAGTAAATGCACAGTGAAGCTGTTGCATTATATGTCAATTATAAATAATAGAAAAATAAATATGTATATGCAAGCTGTTTTTATAAAAATTTACATTTAATTAATATGGTTCAGTTAGCAGAGGTGGAATAAATCAGTATTTCTGAGTTAATTAGTAATGTCTGATTGGTATTGTTCTTAGATATAGAACTGGAAGAATTTAGGAGGTAAGAAGGATCCTGCTACTCCAGTTTTGAGGGCAATATGATTAAAATCTGCATACGATAGGAGGAAAACTTTATTTTTAGTACAGGAAAAAGCTGTAGTAAAGAATTATATTTTTCTCTTTTAAATTCATAAAATGAATCATTATAGATATTATTTGAGTAAAGCATGTCCATAATGTATTAAGTAAAAAAAAAGTCTGAAAGTCCATTAATTTACTATTTTATTCACTCACACAGCAAAAGTTACTGAGTGATCACAACAGGCACTGGGAGTTAGAAAGAAGTTACAAAGATAACTAAGGTAAAGTAGTACATTTTATGACTCTGTTTCTGCTGTTGTTATTAATAGTCTTGAAGAGCATGGTTCAAGACATGGTAGGCCCTGGCACTGAGATTTCACATGAGCCCTAATAGCACAGCAATACAATAAACAAGGAAGTAAGGTTGTTATGAAATACTCATGCAACAAAAGTTATGTAACTGGAACAGGATAAGACCAGAGACTTTGGACAATCCTCTATGAGGAAGGTACCCAGGAGCTTCAACCACTTATTTTATCCCTACTTATAGTCTTCCATGTATCCTTTGCTTTGCTTGTTAGTGTAAATGAAACAGGAGATGTAATCTCCAATCATTAGAGCTAGCCAGGTTTCCATGGCCATCATGAATTCTGATTTGAGCAATATTGTTGATAAAGTTTAACCATATCTTTATCACAAAATAGAGAGGAAAAAATTTCCTCTATATTGTATAATGTATCTGTAGCTTAATGAGCAACTCTCTCTAAGGGAATTGAATAATGTTTATTATCAAATTGGGCAGAGATTTCCAGAAGCAGACTGCAGATTCCATTGTCAAATTTAGATCATTTCGTGCTTGTAATCAGCAGCTCAGTTAAGTCACACAGGGCATAAAAACTAACTTTGAAAATGACATAACGAGACCTTGAAATAATGGATGGCAAAATTTTGCCAAAAAACTTCAACTTTCTGAAATGGTGGATTCACATAATTATAAAGCACCGGACTTAATTTAAATAACAAGTACACTTCATAAGATCTGGACTGAGGACTAATCAGGTATAACAGTTTTCAGTGTGATAAAAGCCATAGGGTTAGCCATCCCACACTGTTCTGGCGTGATCTGACCATAACATATGGTGTTCTGGATATAACATTTTTGGAAATTTTTTAGAATGTTCTTCCATGTAAATGTATACAGGGAGGTTTTTTAAGTGTTAGAAAATCTGAAAATCACACCATTGAAGCAATAATATACGGAAACATCTAAAAATTAGCCTAAAAAATAGAACCTCAGTGAGGAAATAATGGTTTCATTCAAATTTTAAGCCTGCCATGTTAAAAGTGATAGTTATAATGTGTGAAGTATCAAATACAATATTAGGACCAGTGGTTAATTATTATAAGGTTTTGGGTCCAACGTAAATAAAAACATTTTAGATTTAAAAGTGTGGGAGATTTTGCTACTGATAAGGCTAGGAGGATCTATTGGTTCAATCTTCTGACAACAATAAATTCTAGATGAAATATAAAATCAATTATCTGAAGGTACTGAAGAGTAAACAAAAGCAGAGTGAACAAATAAAGAACTAAACCTGTAAAGGTTGACTCTTGAAAGAAGATAGCAGGGCGCCTGGGTGGCTCAGTGGGTTGAAGCCTCTGCCTTCGGCTCAGGTCATGATCTCAGGGTCCTGGGATCGACCCCCACATCGGGCTCTCTGCTCGGCGGGGAGCCTGCTTCCCCCTCTCTCTCTGCCTGACTCTCTGCCTACTTGTGATCTCTCTCTCTCTGTCAAATAAATAAATAAAATCTTTAAAAAAAATAAAAAAAAATAAAAAAAGAAGATAGCAGCCTATTAGCGTCGAGTGGACTCTGGACAGCTCAGTCATGCTCAAGTTAGATGAGCAATCTGTAATCCTACTTGCTTGAAGAATTAGGGACAGATGTATTAATTTTATATTACTATGACAAATTATCAGAACTTCAGTGGATTAAAACAATGTAAATTTATGCACTGAATGAATTCTTCTTATTTGTAGATGAAGATACTGAGGTTGAGGGAAGTTGAGCAGCATCTAGGAGTCACAGATTTTGTAAATGGAGAACTCCCAAGGCCATTTAAACAGTCCGTTTGATTCTTCATGCTGCAGTCACATTGGGAGACTCAGATGGTGAACTTCAATTTCCATATCGAGAATCTAATGATAATAAAAGCAACTGAAATATTTTAGCTTAATAATAAGAAAATATAGATGCACATTAGACCATGGCTTTGTTTTCTGATATCTATCATATATGTATACTGACTTCAGAAAAAAATTCTACTTTAAAATTCGTTTCTCCTCATAAATCATGCATGTTCTCTTCTTAAAGTTTTCTTCATCTCGAATCATTTTACTTATTTTATAGTAGTCCTTAATATGTTTGTCATATCTTCAAAAGTTCATTTTGATTTTATCTGACACTATATTTCTCTGGTGCCTTTAAGTGAGAGCTTGCAAAACAGGTTCACGGACAGTAGAATGGAAAAGAAAATGGCACAGCTAATGAAGACAAAAAAGAAGGAGAGGAAGAGGAAGAGGAAGAGGAAGAGGAAGAAGTAGAAGAAGAAGAAGAAGAAGAAGAAGAAGAAGAGGAAGAAGAAGAAGAGGAAGGAGGAGGAGGAGGAGAGGAAGAAGAAGGAGGGGGAGGAAGAAGAAGAGGAAGAGGAGGAGAAGCAGCAGCTCATGGAAAACCAGTTAATTTCATTTCGCCATTTAAATTACCTTATCAATAATTTGAGATTGAAATTAAAGGACAGCACAAAGGAAAAAAAAAGTTAAAAATCAAACTGCTTTATCTAAAGGTGAGAAATCTGAGTCTAACAATTCTACTCTTTAGGTACAAATAAAAATCCATCACAGAGAAGCAAGTGAACATATATTATCCTTTATCCAAGAAAGAACAAATGAAAACGTAGTGCTATCCCAGTAGGACCATTTTAATTAGACATAAGAGCAGCTCACTACGTAAATAGACTTTTAAAGTTTTCCATAGATTAAGAGTTGCATAATTGCATGTTTTAAATTGCAGTGTTTTAAACTGCAATGTTTTAAAAACTTGGATAGCATAATAAAACAAGGTTATTACTACAATGACTTTATGATCTTCAGTATCAGGTATCTATGCTACCCTATAATCTCTCTCAACTTCCCTGGTCAGTTCACTCTTCCAAGGGTTATTTCAAATATCTACCACTTCTTAAAAACACCAGGCCTTCACTCCATAGTAAATGACCTCCTGTCCTAGCTTCATAGATAATATCAGATAGCATCTCTCTGAATTTTCAATCATGAAATTGGTTAAAAACAAAATTTCATAGATAAATTTATCTGAAGCAGTTATCAAATGTTATTAACTTACAGCACGGAAAACAGAATTGCAACCAAAATTTTGCCATTTCAAGAGACAGTATGAAAAAAAAAGGTGCCATTTCTAAGAGGGTATGAAGTATTTCACTTTTATAAATAAGCAGCTAGTTTTTTTCTTTTTAAGTAAGAAATGTTTACTTATATTTCACATTTTACATATGTGTGTATGTATGTGTATGTATATTATATGTATTACATATCCATAAAAGTTCTTACAAAGAGTGTCTGTGGCAAGATGGTACAGAATGATATCTATATCTTCTACCAGAAGAAAAACAGCACACAGAAAAAGCTAATGTTAAGGATACATATGTATATGAAGTTAGAATTCCAGTTTGATATCCCAGACCAGCATTGGTAGAGGATAGAGTCAGCTAATAGGAAAGCACGAAATGAGAGCAGACAGAAATCAGGGGCGGAACACCAAGCAGTAAGTTCTCATTTTAAACAAGCTTCCCTTAAAGATTTGTTTTAGGCTGAAAAGATGCAGGACACAGTTTATTTATGTGTACTGCAAAGTTTTCCTTTGGCAAACCTGTAAACTCACCTTGCTCAAAGATTCCTTCTTCTTTGTAATTAACAACAATGGAAGGCAGTTTACCGCTTTCCGGTATTTATTTATTTATTTATTTATTTATTTATTTATTTATTTATTTTAAAGATTTTATTTATTTATTTGACAGAGAGAGAGAGATCACAAGTAGGCAGAGAGAGAAGGAAGCAGGCTCCCTGCTGAGCAGAGAGCCCGATGCGGGGCTCGATCCCAGGACCCTGAGATCATGACCCGAGCCGAAGGCAGAGGCTTTAACCCACTGAGCCACCCAGGCGCCCCCCTCTTTCCTTTAAGGACATATCCTTCACTTACCTATCATCCCTGAACTCTCATGAATCTGCAGCTGCTTCATGTATTGAATCATAATAATCAATATTTACACTTATTCAACTCTCTTTTGAATCAAACAACACCCACCCTAGACTTCGTGGTCCCTCTAATTCCTGGCTGGCTTCTCTCCTTGAATTTGCAGCCAATTGATGAAGGTGCTCTCCCTGCCCCTACAACTCACCGTACATATGTTTTCCCATGCCATTACTATTGTCTCTTTGCTAAGTTCAATATACACATATATCTACATAGATATAAATATTTATATATAGGTTATATGTATATAATTCCCACCTTTTTATTAATTGAAGAGTTATTAATATTAATAATATTCAATTATGTCAAACCTCTCTTCATTTTTATAAGTAATCCCTCACCAAAACCAGAGTAATCCCTCAACCTCTCTCTAAATGATATGGGTTGAAAATTTGTATCCACCGCCACTACTTTCCTCTCATACAAGTGCTTCCTTTCCCTCCCTTCCTCTCATGATGTTTTTTCCCCTTTATGTAAAGCCTTTATTTTCTCACACAGCAAGAGAAATTGGCTCTAGTTGCTCCCTCGCTATTCCACCAGCAAGGTACTTCTCTTCCAGTCCTAGTTCTAGATTGAAGGCCCTGGGAAAGTAGTCTAACTTGATAGCCTCAGTTTAGATGCCTGTTCTTGTGACTTACACAGGTAAATACAGTGACTGTCAACCTTCATTAAAACCATAAGATAGGGCACCTGGGTGGCTCAATCGGTTAAGCGTCTGCCTTCAGGTCATGATTTCAGGGTCCTGGGATCAAGCCTGCATTCAGCCCCGCATGAAACCCTGTATCAGGCTCCCTTCTGAGCAAGGAGTCTGTTTCTCCCTCTCCCTCTGCCCCTCACGCCATCCTCTTTCTCTCCCTCTCAAATAAATAAATAAATAAATAAATAAATAAATAAATAAATAAATAAATAAATAAAATCTTAAAAAAAAAAAAACCCATAAGATAGAAATAATTTCCTGATCTCCAGAAATATAAAGGGCACTGCTTGTAGGAAACAACAGATCCCCACTACAATACCCAGCATGATTTCTGTCTCCACATTTTGATCTCTCATGCTCATTCCAATTTCTCTTTTTATACCCTAGAATTTTTTCCTGAGACCAAAGGTGTAATTAAGTTTCTCATCTATTTTCTCTGAGGCCAACCTCTACTAAACAATCTGAACACTTTTTCCCTTTTATTTGTATTTGTAAGTTTTGTTATCTGCGTATATTCCATTAAATTAAGACTTTTGAAGATAAGGGAATGAGACATCCCTATGTTGTTCATTGCTCTCAACAATGGCTGTGATATAGTGCTTAGCATATAGTAATTGCTCAGTATTTGTTTAATAAAGAACAGGGTAAATTAATGGATAATCTCTAAGTCCTGTTATGGCTTTTCAAAATTAATCTATATACTGTTCATGGTCAGTTCTGGTTCCTTCCTTTTTAGAGCTCTCTAACTTACTTAGATGACCTCATAAAAATTGCCTTAATTGTCACCTGTACACACTTACAAGTTTATATTTCTAAACTTTTTGAATATTTGAGTTTCGACTCATATAATTAATTTTTAGTTGCACCTTAAACACATCACAGCGATCTGAATTCTTGATCTTTCCACCCTATACTTCCTCCATGCTGACCTTAAGCTGGTTGTTTTCTGGGGCTTTGAATTACAAGTGATAGCATCATCAACGATGAATTTAAACAAGCCATAAATTTTGGAGTCATTCATAACAACTCCTTTTGTCTTCCCACATAAGCATTCATTCCATCATAATATCTTATCAATTTACCTCCAAAATATTGTCTCCATATTCTCTAGCTCCACTTAAATCCAAACTACTCTCAATGAACTTGGGCTATTGCAACAGTTTACATTTTGTTATACGCCATCATCTCCGACTCTAATGTGTTGTCCACAGAGCTTCAGGATTAACATTTTCTAAATGCAAACCTGATCATATCATTCTTCTTAAACAAGTTGATATATGTGTGATGATATTTTAAAATATGCCCACAAACTGTCTGCTATGCTTCCTTTTCAAGGTGTAGAGCCTAATTCCTCTCCTCATAAATGGGGGCTGGACTTAGTGAATAACTTCTAAGAGTAACACAAAGTACAAATGGCTATGTGCAAATTTGAAGACTAGATCACAAAAGTCCCTGCTTCCCATTTACCCTCTCTTCGATCACTTGCTTGGGAGAAGTGAGCTGTGTTAGGATACACAAGCGGCTTATGGAAAGGTTCATGTGGCAAAGGAAGTAAGATCTCCTGCCAACAGTGGACTACACTGAAAGCAGTTTCTCCAGTCCTCATGAAGCCTTCATCTGACTATAGCCCCTGATGACATCCTGTCTGCAACTAAAGAAAAGGCCTTGACCCAGAGGCAACCAAGTACCTCATTAACAAAAAGTGTGAATAAAAATGTCTCTTTCTTAAGCCACTAAATTGTGTTATGAAGCAAATGATAACTATTACAGTATTCTAATAATTAAACTTTTTAGCATTAACTTAAAATCTCTGCAGTCTGGTCTCTGTTACATTTCCTGTCTATGTGCTATGACTTCCTGCCTTTGCACACTCCAGCCACAATGGCCTTCTTTTAATTAATCCCAAGTAGTTTCTGTAACTCCTACTATCACAAGACTTTTTTTTTTTTACATCATATTCCCTCTTTTAAAATGTTTTCCTTGATAATTCCCATTATTACCAGAGTAACACCTGCTCATCATTTAAAACTCAGCTCAAATACCATTCTTTCCAGAGCCTTCGTGGACCTTTCTATTATTCCTTTTACTGTACCCGCACCTCTTTGTGGTGCTTTTCACATTGTGATTTTATCAGTGTTTGTGTTGTATTTGATTACTATTACTAACAGTAATAGTAAACTCCATGAGTTTGTACCCACCATTATATTCTGAGTGTCTACTATAGTGGGCACTATAAATAAGTCAATGGATGACAAATATCAAGACTCAACACTATAAAAAACGATAGACATTTTGATACTGCATTTTGGTGTGTTAAGTCCAGCTATATGGTACAAGTAGATTGGCTCTTTCAGAAATGTATTAATGTGTAGACTTCAAATGTATTATCCTTCAAAATAGCTGACAATGAAAGAGAATAAAATACCTACTTTTAAAAACCAAAATAACTAGTTTGATTAATGAGGTTACCTAAATTTATGATTGTTTTCATCAGATCACACAATTGTTTCAACATTTTTTTAGACACACACATGGTATAAAGTATTTCTTCATGAATCTGTAGACGAAAGCTTGCAAAGAGCACTCTTGCCAAAACTCTCACTTCCACATTTCAAAGTGATGGCAGTAAAACTGCCTATAGAACTCCCATTAATGTCAATGATAATCACTAACAAATTCCCAAGCCATACTTTGAAAACATCTTCATTGTTGCCTTGGGGCTCTTGCTAATGCTGTGCACCAACGAGATTTAGCTCTTAAAGAGACAATTGCTTCTCTACTGCTGAGCCTGTATCTTCACTGATACTAAAACAGAGATGGCAACACGAGAAGGCGCCAGTACTTGTCTGAAAGGCATATTGCAGTCTTTCTCAACTGTGTCCTGATTTAAAATAAGCAAAACAAATCTTTCACAAAGTGAAGCTGCAATATGATTAAATAGGGATGACATTCTTTTTTTCATAAGCTTACATTACAAAATTCTACTTAGTCACCCTATTAATGAACCAGTTGCTAAAAACTCTCCTTGGATACACAAAACAATAGCTACAGACTAAAATTGATTTACTATACTGGTAATTCAAAACTACATGTTATCTTTATTTTTGATCCAAATATTAGATTGCAAATTTAGAAGACCAAAAAAGAAAGAATATTTTTATGTACTCTCTAGAACTCTCATCTCTGGTTATGATATTTTAAGGAGATATTTTCTATATTGGTCAAAACAATTTTTCAAATTCTAGATGCTAGGATTCTGAGTGCATTTGTATAAAGCATGTAAATGAGAAAGAAGCTATTGAAAATGGATGTTCAGGAAAACTTTAAATAGAGTGAGTGACTATTGCATTTTGCTCTGCCACTTCTCCCATAATTGTTTTCTGGGCTTTCAATTTACTACTGGGAAATGAGGATTTTGAAAATAAGCAGACTTGCCTTTTCGAACTGATTAAATGGAGTGGAAAAGGAGAAAGAGGGACTGACTGTTCATTAATAGAAATCAATGAAAACCCTTAGTAGCTTCAAAAGGGTGTTGGTCTTTTTATCTGCTAAAAGCTTGATTTGTATTTGTTGACATTCAAACAATTAGATTTCTACTTTCATGGTAGTATACGATGCTCTCTGTGCTTTAATCCAAACAGAAGATATTAAAATGGCCTGTTCAATGTTTTCAATGGAAAAATGGCTGGGCAAAGATGGATGGTGGTGAATGACTAAGATGAAGACAATGAAACCGTATCACATCGCCTATGGATGCTGAAGAACTGACAGTAAGCCTACTTTGAGTTGTCATTTCACTTCTGTATAATAAAGAGGGAACTGGCAAACAGCCTTGGCTTGGAGGAGGTTTCTGGAATTTGAAAATTAGTGTAGTTGACAATTATTAGAATGCAACACTGTATAATAAAGTTGGAATATATGGAAAAGAGCTTAAAAGACATGGAGGATAGAAAGAGAAGTTCAATGTACATCCAGTAGAAGTTACAGAAATAATAAAAACAAAGGGAATGCAGGTCACTTGCAAAGAAATAATGAGTGAAGTTTTTTTAACCTGATGAGAAACCTGATATTCACAATATGTAGCATAAATCCACAATATTTAAAGCAAATTCCATACCCAGTTACATCGTAAAACTATAAATATCCAATGCCACAGAATATCTTCAGGTAATTCAGAAATAAATGAAATTTCTTTAAAAATTAATGGAAATTGGCTGACAGAGGGTTCTTAATAATAAGCTTATATCAGAAGAAAATAGAATATGTTAAGGGAAGAAAGAATTACTATCTATCATCCACATATATGTATATAGTGTGTATTATACTATATTATATATGTTGCATCTATATATACTAGTATTCACATATATACCATAAACATTATTATTCAAGATCTCTATATATTATTACATATTATACACTATTATCCAAAATGACATTGTGAGATTTGCCTACCTTTGCTGTCTTGAAGTCTTTTATCCTCATACCTCAATCCACTGAATACCAGGTTCTAACCATACTACTTCTCAGAAACCCTTCTTAATGAGAATAGCCCAAATTACATTGTTCTCGCCAATGTTAATTTAACCTTTTAAAACCAGGACTCCAGCATTAGGCACCACTGATATCACTTCTTCCTTGAAATATTATCTTCCATTGTTTTCTGTGACATCACATGCTCATGATTTTCTCCCCAGCCCCATATCTCCTACCCAAGTTCCATGTTTCTTTTTCTCAACCTGTTATGAAACTATCAGCTTTCTCAGAGCGGTACCCCAAAATCTCTCCTATCCTTTCCCCTTGGCTCTTTTTGTCTTCTCCCAAGTTGCATGTAATTTATACATATTTTTATAATCTCTTGGCAGAGCAGGCCCTTTTGTTTCTTTTCTACTCCCTATGTATTTCTCTGGGGATCGAGTTCACGCATGCTTATTTCTTTCCTGCATCATGTGGCATTAGAGTTCATGATGCGTGTCTAAGCTCTTTCCCTGGGCTGCTGTGTGCTGCTAGTTCCCAAATCTTTACCCTCATGCCAGACTTCTCTGTTCAGCTCTTGACCCATATATTAAAGTTGCTCTTAGATACATCCTCCTCACAATGCCTTGAATACTTCACCTACGATGTCTAAAATTGAATTCCTCTTTGTCTCCAAATCTGCTTCTCTCCATCCTCCTCAGAACACATTTTAGTGTCATCTTTCCCATTCCTTAATATATAACTTTGAGCATGATTCTTTATTCCTCACCCTCCCCCACCCAACACTTCTCCAGTTCTAGCATTTCTCTCCATCTCAACACCCAACAATCCTCTCCCTTCCATCTCCACTGTCCGTGCATAAGCACAAGCATTTCTCAACTATATTACCTCAGCTGCCTCCTAATTACCTTCATCTCTCCAATATTCCATTATGGATGCTAGCTCCAAAGAGATGCTTCAAAAATGCAAACCTCATCATGTCTTTCCCTGACTTAATATTGCTCAGCTGTTTTGCATTGTCTGTAGAGTAACGTGTAAACACCATAATGTAGTTTACAAGGCTTCTAATGAGGTTATTTCTGCTTACTTCTTCAAGCTTAACTCCAACTATGCTTCCACACATCCACTACATTCCAACCTGTTTAATTATATTATTCATTATAAAACTGTCTAATATCGGAAGTAGTTTTTCCCTTTGTCTTTTGCCATAGTTAGGTTTATTCCTTCCCTAATAACTGAGTAAAAAAATGAAAACTCCTTTAAGGAAACATGTCTGCCGATTTATTTATAAGATTCTGAAAATGAGGTTATAGGAAAAAAGCTTAAATTCAAGATTTTTGATACTTGGCTTGAGGACCCACCTGCAACATAAAGTTCACATTTTCCATGTTTACTAGCAAATGCTAAAGTTCATAAAATGCAGAGTACAAAGATGAAATATTTAGCCATAGACCACCAGGAACATATCTATAGAGCAGCAACAAAGGTTTCTCTGTAACAAAGTGTGAGGTGGGACTTATTAAAGGATTATGATTTATTTTGAATGTTTTTTTGCAAGGGTTAAAGGAAATAGCGGTTTTCTCTGAACCGAGTGCTCACAGAAATTAGGAGTAATTCTGTAATTGGGTATCTTATATTTTTTTTTTTAAAAGAGAGGGGAGTAATGGCAGAAATTTAAAGCCATGACTGGTAAAGAAACAGCATTCACTAAGTTATGAGGGGAGATGAGGTGGTTGTTTTTGTGGTTTGCACAGTTTCTTGTCTTGATCTGTGCTCCATGAAAGTTATAAAGGGTCTTCCTTCTTCTTGGTCACAGAGTGGCCTCCTTTGTGGCCTATAAAATTGTGTGTAAAAAAAGAATGCCATGGCCTAGCCCTTGGTATCTTTCCAACTCCCAAACAAAAGCTGTCAGAGCTGCTTTTTTCGTTTTGAAAAAGAGGGAATTGGAGATCATACAGGACCAGAAAATGAAGGTTGTAAACCTTCCTAATAGTGATCATTCAATCCTCCCCTTCCATGTCAAAAGTGACTGAAATAAGTGATGAAGAGGGATGGAAAAGAGCTGTCTTTGGAATGTAATTTTAACACTCACAGAATCTTTGTGAAAGTATTTCTTTTTTTAAAAAAGATTTTGTTTATTTATTTGACAGAGAGAGAGATCACAAGTAGGCAGAGAGGCAGGCGGGGGGGGGGGAAGCAGGCTCCCCACTGGATGCGGGGCTCGATCCCAGGGCCCGGAGATCATGACCTGAGCCAAACGCAGAGGCTTTAACCCACTGAGCCACCCAGGCACACCTGTGGAAGTATATCCGTGAGCGGAATTTGTTCCAGGACATTGCTAACTCCCATGGTGTGGAGAATACTGTGAGAGCAATCATTTCTCTTGGGATTCTGCTTTCTGCTGGGTTCTGTCCCCATAGGCCAGAGTTACAGAGCAAGGGATGGTGAATGGGTCAGCAGGTATTGTGTAGACCCTGTATAGAGCTTGATTATCCATAAAACAAGCGTATTGATTATATTTGGCTCCGTGAACATACTAGTCGGAATTTTTGCACATCTTCTTTCTTAACTTGAGCTATTTTCTCCCCACTTCTTCTACCAGCTGAAACCTACTTGTATTTTAAGCTGCAGGTTAAAGTTCTCCTCTGGTAATTTTTTCCATGGCTGTCATGATTACTTTCTATGCATTTCTCGGGACCCAATACTTTGCTCTCACATAGTTAGTGTGATTTACTGCACTGGTTTAATTATCTGCCTCTCCATTCCTAAAATCAGAGTTTAGTGGAGGTAAGAAAGGCATCGGTCTTGCTCAGGGTTATATATTTTTCAGTAAATATAGTGACTAGTTCATGGTAGGTGTTCAATAAACAATTGTTCAATTAAATTATTAAAAAGATATATAGGATATAGCCTGGCATATATTTAATAAACTGGAATATTTGTTTTCTCCTCTCTCTTTTCTATGTGTTCTTCAACGTATCAGTAACATTTGTTCATTTTATTTTGTTTAACTGGCATACTATATGCTAAACATTTTGCCAGGCATTTGGATACAATGTAAACCCTGACCTAAACAGGGCCTTGGTGCCCCAGGGATCTTCTGGTAGCTGCAGAGGAGAAAAGTAGCAGTATAATACCATATAGTAAACACTTTGCTGGGAGAAAGCTAGGTTGTTATGGAAACACATAAGAATGTTTTGAGGCAGACTTGTTTGTGAGAAAAAGCACACTTCAACTAGCACAAGGAAAGGAGTGTTTACTGTAAAGACACACAAGAAATCATAAGGGAATCTCTTTGAAATGCAAAAACAGGAATGGTAATACACATATCAATATAGCAGTAGTTAAGAGCATAGACTCTTGAAAGAGACTGCCCAGATTAGACTCGTAGTAACCGTATGGCCTTGAGAAAATTTATTTAACTTTTCTGTGCCTTGGTTTTCCCATATTTAGATGGAGATAATTGTAGTACCGATCTTTCAGTCTTGTTGGGAAGATAAAATGAGTTAATCTTTTGGAGCCACTTAGACTATTACCTGGCACAGGATTCACTTACATTTGTTGCTGATTTTAATAGGGCAGTGCTTTATTGAGATGAGTTTAGAAAGTGGCTCCATATACAGCACAAATCTGGCCAACTCAAAATGTCATGAATGCTGACTCTCAGTCATACATTGCATCCCTAATTTTTCTTGCTACCAATCAGCTTCTTTGGCTGGTTTTTAGTTCATTCTCCCAAGGGGGACTCCCCAGTCCAAACAGTATTCATGACCTTTTAGCTGCAGCTTCTAACAATCATTGCCTAATTTTTTCTGATTTTTTTGCTTTGTTTTGTTTTGTTTTTAGGTTTCCATGGGAGAGAATAAGTTAGGCTAATCTTCTGCATCACAGGCTACTGGATTTCCTTTAGTGCGGAGGTGTCATCAATATCTCAATCATTGTCGTTTATGGGGGAATCATGCGATACAA
Source organism: Potos flavus (assembly GCA_028534135.1). Lineage (NCBI taxonomy): Eukaryota > Metazoa > Chordata > Mammalia > Carnivora > Procyonidae > Potos > Potos flavus. The sequence continues at coordinate 52,189,730 of CM052899.1, forward strand.
AGGAGAAAATAATGTAAGATGAAAGCTTGACAAATTGACCAATTTTAAGTTGCCAAAAAGAATTAGTTGTAAAGCAATTTTAATTGTGTACATAATATTAAAAATCTATTTTTAAATGTATCTCTTAGCTAAGAAGAAAGCAAAGGAAATCATTATATGCCAAAAACTGAATGAAAGCAGCAATCCATAGAGGTAAGGGAACTCTGTGGCTCTCTGAGGACTCTTTCCACTCCTTAGTGACTCTAAGCTTCTGTTTTAAACTCCCTAAGTGTGTGAGGATGGGAAAAAACCCAGTGTTTGCTTGGAGATACCACCTTAAAAACTCAGCAGAGGGCACCTGGGCAGCTCAGTCATTAAGCATCTGCCTTCGGCTCAAGTCATGATCCCAGGAGCCTGGCATTGAGTCCCACGTTGGGCTCTCTGCCCTGTGGGAAGCCTGCTTCTCCCTCTCCCACTCCCCCTGCTTGTGCTCCCTCTCTCATTGTCTCTCTCTCTCTCTGTGTCAAATAAATAAATAAAATCTTTTAAAAAATCAGCAGAAGGACCTGCTCAGCATTGAGTGACAGGTTATATTAAATCTCACCTAAGAATTGATAAAATTTTTATGTAAATTCCAGCATCATATAAATTTGGGACCCACCTTGGTGGTCCCTGAAACTCCAAGTGCATAGATGTTTATTTAGTGTGCTAGAGTAGGTAGTGCTTGTGAACATCAAAAATAAATGCCATGTGAAGGGAAAACATCAACACAAATAGGACAATATACTTATTAGTGATGATAATTTTCAGTATCTCAGAGTACTGAAATTTATTTTACATATCTTTACAGATACTTGTATTTTATATTTTTAATCACTTTTTTATTGATATTCATAACATTTATTTAAGGGAGCACCTGGGTGGCTCAGTCGGTTAAGTGTCTGCCTTCGGCTCAAGTCATGGTCCAGGGGTACTGGGATCGAGTCCCACATCATCTGGCTTTCTGCTCAGTGGGGAGCCTGCTTCTTCCTCTGCCTGTCACTCTGCCTACATGTGCTCTCTTTCTCTGCCAAATAAATAAATAAAATCATATATATATCAAATATATATATATATATATATTTAAGAACAAAGTTTTGGTTATCCAATTTTAATGTTCACTGTTACTACTTTTATGAGAAACATTAGTTAATCCTAAGTTATTTGATTTTTCATTCAAATTCCATTGCCTGAATTCCATGTAATATGTGTATAAATGTCTGTGTATGTGTGTGTGTATTCAGTTTTAGGAGAAGCAATAAGATGGTACACTGAGTTTTTATATACCAAAGCATGTCCTTCCGTTTTAAGAACTTATAAAATACAGTATAACAGCGTATATTCTTCAGTCTCAACATCTTTGCTGAAGTCATTTGTCATTGCTCTGCATTTTTAGTCTTCCTGTTGCTGAGTAAAGCATGACTTTTACTGTTTTGTGTGAGAATTTACATTTTTTTCAAGCATGTTTCCAGAAAATTTTATCTCTGCAATTCAAAATTTTGTCAGATTAATTCTAGGGTTTTAGATTCTCTTTCAGGTTTTAAAGTGGACAACTGACTGAAAGTAGCAGTCCTTGATTGTTTTCTTATGAGAAAGAGTTGTATTCCAGGACATCTCAGGCATCCTTCTACATCCAGAACCAAAGAATAAAATGCTTTAACTCCCAAAGTGGACTGTAGTTTAGCTTTTCCTGAGCCAATGCCTTTTCATAGCTGCCTTCACATTCCTACATGTAAGCCAGTCATGTAGATGTATAAGGAAAGATGTTGATCATCATCACACGTGCCCTCCTTAATACCCATTACTCTACTCGGTTACCCCATCCCCTACCCTCCTCCCTTCTGTAACTCATCCCCTACCCTCCTCCCTTCTGTAACCAAACTCAGTTTGGTTCCCAGAGTCCAGAGTCTCTCATGGTTCGTCTCCCTCTCTGATTTCTTCCCATTCAGTTTTCCCTGCCTTCCCCTGTGGTCCTCAGAGCTATTCTTTATGTTCCACATACGCGTGAAACAGTATGATAATTGTCTTTCTCTGCTTGCCTTATTTCATTTAGCATAATCCTCTCCAGTTCTGTCCATGTCACTGCAAATGGTCGGAATTCCTCTTTCTGATTCCTGAGTAATATTCCATTTTATATATGAACCACATCTTTATCCATTCATCTGAATGGAATCTTCACTCCTTCCACAGTTTGGCTATCATGGACATTGCTACTATGAACATTGGGCTGCATGTGCCCCTTCTTTTCACAACATCTGTGTCTTTGGGGTAAATACCTAGTAGTGCAATTGCTGAGTGGTAGGGTAGCTCTATTTTTAACATCTTGAGGAATCTCCATACTGTTTTCCAGAGTGGCTGTACCAGCTTGCATTCCCACCAACAGTGTAAGAGTGTTCCCATTTCTCCACATCCTCTCCAAAACTTGTTGCTTCCTGTCTTGTTAATTTTTGCCATTCTAACTGGTGTAAGGTGGTATCTCATTGTGGTTTTGATTTGTATTCCTCTGATGGCTAGTGATGTGGAGCATTTTTTCATTTGTTTGGAAAAACATTCCACGCCCTATCAAAATACCATCGGCATTTTTCACAGAGCTGGAACAAACAATCCTAAAATTTGTATGGAACCAGAAAAGACCCCAAATTTCCAGGAGATTGTTGAAAAAGAAAACCAAAGCTAGGGGCATCACAATGCTGGACTTCAAGCTATATTTACAAAGCTGTGATTATCAAGAGAGCATGGTACTGCCACAAAAGCAGACACACAGATCAGTGGAACAGAATAGAGATCCCAGAAATGGACCCTCAACTCTATGGTTAACAAATTTTTGACAAATCAGGAAAGAATATCCAATGGAAAAAAGACAGTCTCTTCAATAAATGCTGTTGGTAAAATTGGACAGCCACATGCAGAAGAATGAAACTAGGCCATTCTGTTACACTATACACAATGATAAACTCAAAATGGATGAAAGACCTAAATATGAGACAGGAATCCATCAAAATCCTATTGGAGAACATAGGCAGTAATCTCTTTGACATGGCCACAGCGACCTCTTTCAAGACATGCCTATAAAGGCAAGGGAAACAAAAGCAAAAACAAACTTTTGGTGCAGTGTTCGATGATTCATTAGTTAAGTATAACACCCAGTGCTCATCACAACACATGTCCTTCTCAATATCCATCACCCTGTTACCTCCTCCCTCCACCATCTTCCCCTCTGAAACCCCCAGTTGTTTCTCAGGGTCCATAGTCTTTCGTGGTTCATCTCCCTCTCTGAAGCAGCTAACTGAACATTTAAAAAAAAGTAAAAAAAAAATAATAAGAAAATTAAAGAATAATAAATAAATAAATAAATAAATAAATAAATAAATAACTTACTTTGGGGACTTCATCAAGATAAAAAGCTATTGCACAACAAAGGAAACAGTCAACAAAACTAAGAGGCAACCCACAGAATGGGAGAAGATATTTGTAAATGGAATTATGGATAAAGGGCTGGTATCCAAGATCTATAAAGAGCTTCTCAAAATCAACACCCAAAAAACAAATAATCCAGTCAATAAATGGGTGGAAGACATGAACAGATAGTTCTCCAAAGAAGACATGCAAATGAATTTGATAATTTTCTATCTTCTACAGTAGCTATCACATATACATACATTGTTATCTATGAATTGATTAAGAAGGAAGATAATTAGATTCAAGGATTCATCTCAATTCATCTTTTAGTTACTATTAATTATTTCTGAAGGAAGATAAAGTATGAACATATTATAATTCATATTCCAAATATTCTTCATATTTATACCTAACATTGCTCCTGAAAGTCTAACTTCAACATGCTTTAGGTAAAGAAAGAAAGAAAGAAAGAAAGGAAAGAAGGAAGAAAGGAGAGAAGAAAGAGAAAGGAAGGGAGGGAGCCTTTCAGACAGGCTAGTTCACTAAGGATAACTACCTAAGGATAGTTGTCAATCCTTTAGCTCTCATTACATTGAAATGGACTTATAGAGTTCAATTAAACACATATGCCTTCAACAACAGATCATCATTTTTGTCTATGCAGAATTTATTTTTTCTTTTTTTTTTAAGATTTTATTTATTTATTTATTTATTTGTCAGAGAGAGAGAGTGAGAGAGAGATCACAAGTAGGCAGAGAGGCAGGCAGACGCAGAGGGAGAAGCAGGCTCCCTGCCGAGCAAGGAGCCCGATGTGGGACTCGGTCCCAGGACCCTGGGATCATGACCTGAGCCGAAGGCAGCTGCTTAACCAACTGAGCCACCCAGGCGTCCCGGAGAATTTATTTTTTCTATATATAAAATTCAAATAAAATTCAAGTTCAATAGGAATAAATGAAAAATTTTAGGCATTAGTTAAAATATTTGTCTTTTTTTTCTTCAGTAAACAACTAAAATGAAGTTGCAAAAACCCACTTCTCATAAATAAGATCTTGCATGTAGGTATTGCCTATTTTTGTGTAAGGTTTCTTTATTCCTCTCCAGTACAAACCATAATGCACTCTTCCTGCTATTAATCAGTATTAGTTATTTTAGATACAGTTTATCACAATGAAATAATTGAAGAATAAACTTATTTTCCTTTTATCTTTATTATAAACCATTGCAGCTCAGTGAACCGTTATCTGTCTTTAGCGTTTGCATCTTTTTGTAATCTTCTTAAAACAAGAAAATGAGTTTGGTTAATGTCAGTGCTGAATCTGCTATGTATTCACCTAATGCTGTGTTCAATGCTTAATCTTTTCCTCATTAATGGCTTCAGTAAACATATGGTGATATCCAGCTGAGGTCAAATGTAAGTAGATCTCTCTTACCAATTCTGTGGAGAATCAGTTTAACATTTTGAAATTCTCTTTTGAGAAAAACATTGACATTTATTCTTACTCACAAATGAACATCATAAATCCTTCACTTCTAGATTGAACTGTCATCTGGCATGACTTAAATCAGTTTAAGTGATAGCCATTAAAGTCTCTTATATGGTCAGTGAACTTGATCTGATGGATTTTCCCAAGGATCTACCCTGACTTTATACAAATAATCTTCAAAAGTTTTATCTTGTCTCATCTCTATTTCTCTTTGGTTTTATAGTCTCCTCAAAGACTAACTTAAAAACTTCTGGTTCACCTTTTGCACACCGTTTTCCATCTGACCTTGTTCTTTTATAACAGGGATAATTAATTAGGAGCATGTTAAGGGGAAGGAGTGCCAAGTTAAAAAGGATAACTAAATCTTTATTTTTATTTCCCTTTTCCCAGAGTTACCAAGAATTCACCTCTCAGTTGAACTCATTCCTCATCCATTTGATTGATGTGTCCTCTACTATAGCTTCATACTGTAAAGTTCAAATATTGTGGAGCAAATCTAGAATATTAAGTGCCAATATTACTTAACATGAGCAATTAGATGAAATCAGGGCAGAGAAAACACATTTAGGGTGACAACTGATTTTACCACAAGTCCTGCCACTTGGCCAAAACAAAACAAAACAATTAACTCTCACAGATTGAAATGGCCACATGTGGAAGTGGAGAGTAAAATCTTTAAAATACAATATAATAAATTGAAATTAATAAAATGATAAATCTTAGTAGTACTATTATCAAAATTCTTACAGAGAATATGATTCTATTATGTTTCAAGACAACCATGAGGGATAAATAGTGGTGTAGATCAGTATAGCAGTTTTCACAATGTTTGGTCTCAGTACATATTTGTACTCTTAAAATTTTTGAGGAACTGAAAGAACTTTTGTTTATGTGTAGGTAGACTATTGTTAATAACTGCATTAGAAATAAAAGTTGAGAAATGTTTAAAATATTTATATATTAATTTATTTTCATGATAAAAATAAATTCACTCACTATAAAAATAACACATTTTAATTAATATAATTATATTTGACAGAAATATGACAAAATCAACATTGTGTTTCATTTATCAAATCTCTTTAATGCCTAGCTTAATGAAAGAGATCTAGATTTTCATATCTGCTTCTACATTCAATCTATTGTGATATTACCTGTCATGTAGTTTCTGGAAAAGACATATATCCAAGTGTGTACACTTAGAAAAGACATATATCATCTTCATATTATTAGGAAAGTGGCTTGGTCACCATGTATTCCTTACAGGGTCTCCAGGGAATCCTACAGTCATCTCACCTGTTTGTAACCACTCATTTTAGGACAGTTATTGTTTTAAATGATAGTTTTGTGTTTGTTCTATACAACCGTAAAACCTAATGAACCATGGTGTTCTCTTTATAGTCAACAGGTTTCTATGTGTATATGAAACAAAGCCCTTTCCCTTAAAAAAAAAAAAACTAGAAAAGAAGAAGAAGAAGAAGAAGCAGCAGCAGAAGATTAAGCAAATAAAATGAGATAGGAATTTGAAAGCAGTTAAATACACAATGACTTTTTCAGAATGGTGCTTTTTGGTGTAAGACACAATCTCAATGCTTTTCTTAACATATATTTTCTAAAATTCTAGGTAAGAAAAAAAATTTAATTTTGTGTGTCAATAAATTAAGTAGTAATGCCATGATTTTAAATGTTTGAAATATTTATCACTAGAAACATTGTAAAAGCATGTAAAATGTAGCATAATCAGTTAAAAAGGATTCACTTCATTTATTTCTTAAATAGGAGTAAAATGAAAGCTATGAATTACAAAGGTTAAGCATATAGCAATTATGTTTATTACTGTAATTAAACAAAATTTACAAAAGAGCCAAGCTGACATTTGTGTCCAGGACTCATAATAATTGCGTAGAATGTTAATTAGGCAGAGAACATTTTTTAAAATGTTGATTTCACATATATGAACATAATTATTATAATTATATGTTTAATGTTTTATTTAAATAAATATTTATTTTTTTATTCTTCCTGATTTATTTTGCCGTGTATAAATGACATGTTTTCAGTAGTTTTGTATATGTGTGTGGTAAGAACACAACATGAGAACTACTCTCTTAAAACATTTTATGTATAATACAATTTTGTCAACTACAGGCACAGAGTTATATGGCAAATCTCTAGAACTAATTTATCTTGTGTAACTGAAACTTTATACCTGTCGAATAGCAACTTCCCATTCCCTTCTTCCTCCAACACCTAGAAATCACTATTTGACTCTCTGTTTCTATGGGTTTGACTACTTTAGATACCTCATGTAAGAGGAATCATGCAGCAGTTGTTTATTTTGTAAATTATTATTTGTGCAGTTAAAACACACCTGAAATCCTGTTTGTTTACAAATGGATTCCCAGCAGTCAAAATTCCTAGGGGTCCACTGTATTCCTCCTATATCTTCTCTCATGTGAATTTTCTGTTCAACACGTGCTGGACTCTTGCCCATCTGCACCTTGCACCACTACCCAGATATGGATGATCCCTCTCAGTGATTCTGAATGCTTCAAGCCATGAGGCAGTGAAAATCCTGGCTCATAAATGTACACAGAACTGGGGGAAGGGGTAGTGTTTGCTTAGGACCATCATTCATTTTTCCTTACTGACCATAAATGACAGAACACAGTGAAAACAAGACAGATCTCAGATTAACTTGAGCTGATCTCATGGAGAAAGGCGAAAAACCTGCACTTAAAGCAGATAGGTGGACACCAAACCTCAGAGAGGCATGAGAGAAAAAATTTAAAAAAGGCAAATAGGGAAAGCTACTACATCGGTTTCTGATAGAATTCCGTGATTCTCAGGGTGCCTGGTTGGTTCAGTCAGTTAAGCATCTGCCTTTGGCTCAGGTCATGATCTCAGGGTCCTGGGATCAAACTCCTCGCCCCATATCAGGCTCCCTGCTCAGGGGGGAGTCTGCTTCTCCCTATCCCTCTGCCCCTACCCCGGCTCATGTGAGCCCTCTCTCTCTTTCTCTTTCTCACTGTCTCTCAAATAAATAAAATTAAAAAAAAAAATTCCAGGTTTCTTTTGTATCTGGAAATGTTCTCTTTCATCCCAAGAGAGTCTTGCGATATTCTCCAGGAGTCTTAGCATAAGCAAAATGTCTGTAAATACTTTTATAACCCTGAGTGAGTGAGTTTTGAGGGAAAGGGGGGACCTGGGGAAGAGACAAAAATCTTCTCTTTAGACATTCTAAATGGATTGTTTCAATCTTACCTTCTAGTTCAGGCATATGAGTAGGTTGCTGCTTAATGTGATTCAGGAAACTCCACATTCCTCAAATTATACTTTCTTCATTTACTTGCTAACCCATGAAATTATTTTAACACAGGTCATTGGCTTTACTTCTATAATTAAAATGTAAAGAATTAAAAGATAATGGCCTAGCCATAGGAGGAAAAAAACACATTGATGGTGAACACTCTTAAGTACCTCACATCTTTCCAATAGAGGAGAAAAAGAGAGAAAGAGAGAGGGAGGGAGGGAGAATTTAAGATTATATGAGTAAAATTCAGGTGAAAATGGAAAGATAATGTTCAGGGTATTGAAAACAAAAATCCAAGTATTTCATATCAAGTCCATTTATTTAACACCAATAAATAAATTTAGAAATGTATATAACACAGTCTGGTGTCCTGAGTTGCCTAGAATAAGGGCAGCTGGAGAATTCAGAATCTTTTCCCACATCTTCAAAATAGCAATAACCAAAATATAAATATCAACAAGGAGAGCAAATAAAATCACACATAAATTTACCTTCAGCATAATCAGGAAACACAAAATACCATGTACCCCAAAATTCTTGTAAATAGAGAACGAAACACCAATCCTCAATCTCCTTCATGTTCATGGAGGGGAAAGCAGAGCTTAATGCCACTGGAACACAGAAAAAATCAACAATTCTAAAAGTTCTACACCAAATGCAAAGTCCTAAGAATATCCTGAGATCTGATAGATCAAAGTACCATTACAGGAAAGGGAATTATGAGTATATGGGATGCATTAAGAAATTACTCAAAACTTGGGGGCGCCTGGGTGGCTCAGTGGGTTAAAGCCTCTGCCTTCAGCTCAGGTCATGGTCTCAGGGTCCTGGGATCGAGCCCTGCATCGGGATCTCCGCTCAGTGGGGAGCCTGCTTCCCCCTCTCTCTCTGCCTGCCTCTCTGCCTGCTTGTGATCTCTCTGTCAAATAAATAAATAAAATCTTAAAAAAAAATTACTCAAAACTTGGTAATAAGACAAAAATATGGAGTTTGGTATTATAACTACTACTAATAAACAATTGATGAGTCATTTGACTAAGGAAATATAACTTTTTTTTTACTATTTGCTAATAATTAGAATACAGATATTTATAATTTTGTAGAGTTAGATGCTAATTTTAGAAGAAATTTAAGATGTAAATGAATCTACTCAATGGAGATTCAAATAATTTCTGTCTGATGGAAAATAAAGATTATACTGGGGCGCCTGGGTGGCTCAGTGGGTTAAAGCCTCTGCCTTCAGCTGGGGTCATGATCTCAGGGTCCTGGGATCGAGCCCCGCATCAGCATGTCTGCTCGGCAGGGAGCCTGCTTCCCCCTCTCTCTCTGCCTGCCTCTGCCTAGTTGTGATCTCTCTCTCTCCCTGTCAAATAAATAAATAAAATCTTTAAAAAAAGTAAAGAAAATAAAGATTATGGAGTTATTGTCCTGTAAGCCATCTAGTTGACACTTTCATACCAACCTATTTAATTTTATTCCAGCACTTTGTTAGTTTGTTTGTATGTTTGCTTCTTCTATATTTTTCCATATATAGAATAAATATAACATATATTATATATATGTACATATATATGTATTATGTATATATATGTATTATGTATATATGTATTATGTGTATATATATATATTATATATATGTACATACAATAAAGTAATGACAATAATGTAATGACCCATATATAAGATATATATATTAGATATATATATCTTAGTTTCTCCTATACTACCTTGAAAGGACATTGCATTATTGTTATCCTGTTATCCTACTAGTTTCTTCATTAATATAGCAAAATAAACATAGACATGAGAATGAATCTCTGTGTATTAATATTATAAATACAGTTTTAATATTTTGAAAATAATACTTTAACAGACCTAAGCTTTAGTCTTGGGAGGTTATTGCTTCTAGCAGAAAGGGTATTAACTAGGAAAGCAAACAATATATGAGATTTGGTGGTTGAAGAAATCTGTTCCAAGAAATTAGGTTATGTGGTTATGGAGGCTACAAGTCCGGAATCTGTAAGGTAGGCCCCAGACAGAAAACTCAGGCTGGAACTGATATTGCAATATTGATGCAGAATTTCTACTTCCTCAAGGAAATGACAATTTTGCTCTTAAGGCCTTACAACTGATTGGATGAGACCAAGTCATCTGGTCAAGATAATCTCCTTTTCTTAAAGTCAACTGGTTATGCATATTAACCACATCTACAAAATAATTTCATTGCAACACCTATATTAGTGCTTGCTTGAATAACTGGATACCAGAGCCTAGCTAGTTGACATATAAAACTAACCATCACAGTGGTAAAGGGAAATAAACACATAAAAGGGAAAATTAAATGTCCTGAAAAATCAAACGAAACAAAACAAAACAAAAATTGAAAGATACACTAAGACTTCCCAAACCCCTGAAAACAATTCTATTTAAAAATTGTGTGCTGAGGCGCCTGGGTGGCTCAGTGGGTTAAAGCCTCTGCCTTCAGCTCAGGTCATGATCTCAGGGTCCTGGGATCAAGCCCCGCATCGGGCTCTCTGCTCAGCAGGGAGCCTGCTTCCCCCTCTCTCTGTCTGCCTCTCTGCCTGCTTGTGATCTCTCTCTGTCAAATAAATAAATAAAATCTTAAAAAAAAAATTGTGTGCTTATGTAAATGCTCTTGTACTGGGAATTTCATAAGTTATCCAAAATTCTCTCATCTTCATACAACCATTATTGAGAAGCCATAATATGGACACAAATCTCATTCTACATTCAGACAAAGCAAGTATTTGAAGGAAACAGCCAATGAAAATTCATCTAAAATATAACCATGAAGCAGAATAAAGTTAGAATAAATAAACATTTTTAGGTATAAAAAAAGTTGAACTCTTGTGATTATATTAGTATGACTTATCACAATAGAAACAGGGAAACAAAATAGGAAAATATACAATGAGATTTAACCAAATACAGAAAAGAAATTTATAGTTTTTTTTTTAATTTGAGAAAGTACAAACAGATAGTCAAGGGGTCATAGATGTGATTATATTCTATGAGAAATGTTGAATAAAAGCCTGAACAGAAAATAAAAACATAATGAAGAAATAATATAAAAGATGTTCAATATATGTATATTTGGAATCACTAAATTTTTTTAAAAACGTTATAGGAACAGAATAAATATCTAAGCAATAATCCAAAAAAATATTTCAGAAAAAACCCACAAAATTGTAATCTATATAATGAAAAGACTAATAATGTACATAGAAAATATAATTTGAGACTCTTACCAGAATCCCAGTAAAAGAGAAAAAATTACATTACACATTTAAGATAATAAAAATCCTCAAGGTCTTCAAGTTACTTTCAAAGGAAATAAATGAGTTTAGTGTCAGAATTCTTTGTATTAACATAAAAAGCATCAAATGAGTTCCATGAAGTTACATCTTCAGATTAGAGTAGAGTAGAGGAGATGGGGAGATGTTGGTAAAGGGCACAAATTTCCAGTTACAAAATAAATTCTGGAGATACAATAGAGAGCAGAGTGACTACACTTAACGATACTTTACTATGTACTTACTATGTACCTAAGATCTTAGATTCCTAAGATCTTAAATGTTCTCACCACAAAAAGGAAAAATTATATGAGATGATGGTGACACTTATTAACCTTATTGTGGTAATAATTTGAGATATATATGTTCAGCAAATCATCATATTGTACACTGTAAACTTATACAATGTTATATGTCGGTTACACTGTATTTAAAAAAAGCTGCAAAAAAAAAAACTGGGAAGATAAAGGAAAAATATGGCATGTACTGAGAAAGGAGCTCTGGTAACAAGATTTACTTTAAATTATAGAAATAAAACAGTGATGATAGAAAAAAGTAGGATATGTTCGTTTTAATGAGAAAATGCTAAAAGATAACAGTAAGCCTATATTCTATCAAAATGTATTAAATTATATGAATTCAACAGTTTTAGAATTTTAAAAATTGTACTCACATAAGGAAAAAATTATATTAAATGTTTACATTGTCTTGCATTTTACATTATATATTACATATCATTACATATTATCTTTCTTTTCAGCCCTTTAATAAGGTTGAAGAATATGTCTACTACCTTTAAATGACCCCAAATTGATCCATATGCCACTTCACACTTATATTTATATTTGAATTTTGTGGAAAATTTTCACTATGCCTAGAGATTCTTTTTTTCTAAGCTGTAAAATGCTTTTATTTTTATTTTTTTATTGTGTTATGTTAGTCACCATACAGTACATCAATATATCATATAACATCATATATCATATAACACCCAATGCTCCATGCAATAGGTGCCCTTCTTAATACCCACCACCAGAGTCACCCATCCCCCCACTCCCCTTTCCTCTAAAATCCTCAGTTTGTTCTCAGGGTCCACAGTCTCTCATGGTTCTTTTAACATATAAATGATTATGTAGCACTACCATCAATCAATTTCAGTTCAAGCTATTTGTGAATTAAAGATTATTAAAATATGAATAAAGATGAAATCCTTGAAACACAGATCCTTTTTAATGATTTGCTTATGAGAGGTAAAAATAAATTAACCCATATCAGATTATGTGTAAAACCCTCCAATATCAGTGAAATAATGATCAATTTAGTCACTTTTCTATTTTAAAATATTTAATGTTAATATAATATTTTTCAAATTCTGTATCTGTGAGAATTTGAACTTCAAATATTATATTATCCATGATAAGATGGGCTTGTTCAAATATCTTTGATTTGAGTTTCAAATTTCTCACTCAGGAGTGGAATGATCTTATTAAAAATTAATCTAAAGCATATTTAAAATTTAAATGTTTCATGCATTAAATATAGATATTTATATAATTCTGCCTCAGAAATAAGGAAAGAGAAATATTGTATTGAATATGAAGAAACTGGCTTTTGCATTCTAGTGCCTGCTCAGCACCAAATAACTCTATAGGATGCCATGGATTTATGTAACATTTAAATTCCTTGAATGTTTTCTATCTTTATCACAAGCTAAAGGTATAATTTCCAAAGATTAAAAAAAAAAAGAAAAACAATTCTTTTATAGAAGGAAATGCATCAACTTGTCCAGTTCCAGGGAAAAAAAAAAAATCTTACTGGTGTTTTTATTTGGGTTATACTAAATTTATAGATTTAGGGAGAACTGAAATCTACATAATATTTAGCCTTTTTATCCAAAAACAAAATTTACTTTTATGTTATACAATCTGTTTGAACATTGAGTTTGTATCCTACAAACTTGCTGAACTTGTTTGTTAGTTCTAATATTTGTTCAGTGAATCCTTTAAGATATTCTGTGTACAACCCCATGTCTTTCCCAAATAGAGAGAATTTTAATTCTGGATGATTTTTTTTTTTTTTTTTTGAGTTGGGAGTGGCAGAGGGGGAGAGAAAAAGAGAGGGAGAATCCTAAGCAAGCTCCGAGTGAGCCCAACATGGATCTTGCCAAAGTGGAGCCCAAACTGGGGCTCGATCTCACATCCCCAAGACCATGACCTGATCCGGAATCACGAATCAGATGTTTAACTGACAGTTGCCTCAATTCTGGATGCTTTTCATTTCCTTTTCTTGCCTAGTTGAACTGACTTTAACCTCCAAGACAATAATGCTGGAGAGAATGATGATAATATTCTTATTCCTGATCTTTGGGGAAAAACATTCTGTATTTTACCATTAAGTATTATTAGATGTAGGTTTTTCCATATATGAAGTTTATTATATTGAAGATGGTACAATTCTATTGTTACTATGTTAAGTGTTTTTACATGAAAGCATGTTGGATTTGGTCAAATGATTTTTCTGCATCTATTTGAGATCCAGTCTTTGTTCTTGATCCTATTAATATGACATATGACACGGATTAAATTTTGCAGATTTTGTTAAACCAAGTTTACATTTCTGGGATGTATCTCACTTGGTCATGGCGAATAATACCCTTCATATATTGGTAGATATTGCTTGCTTATATTTTGCAGAAAGCTTTTGTACCTTTGATCCCATGGTATTCGAATAGTTGGGAAATATTGTTCTCTCTTCTATTTTGGATATGAGGTTTTGAAGGATTAGTGTTGATTCTTAATTAAACATTAGATAGAATTCACCAGCAAAGTAATCTGAGAGTGAGGTTTCCTATTTGGAAAGTTTTTAAATTACAAACTCACTCACACTGCTTGTTTTTGGTCTATTCAAATTTTCTCTTTAGTTTTTTTTAATTCCATCAATTTTTGTTTAATGTATTGTGAAATTCAATTATTAGGCAAAAATGCTTTTATGATTACTTTGCCTTTCTGATTAATTGAGCCTTTTATCATTATTAAACAATTTCCTTTATTACAATGATACACTCTTTTTCTTAAAATATATTTTATCTGATATTGAACTAGCTCTTCCATCCTTCTTCCACTTACTATTTGCATAGCGTGTCTTCTTCTATCAATTTTATTTCCACTTGTATTTTTCCTCATGCTCAAAATGCATATCTTCTAGATAACACATAATTAGGTCTTGCTTTTTACCTTATCCATTCTGAAAAACTCTTTCTGTTCATTGCATATTCAATGTAATTATTAATACAATTGGTTTTGAATTTATTATTTTATTATTTGTTTCCTATTTGGCCTGCTTTTGTTTCTCTTCACTTTTATTTCTTTTTTGGATTATTTGACTTGTATTAGAATTTGACTAATTTTTTTTTTGTGGTTGTCCAGGAAATTTAATAGACATCCTTAACTGTTCACAGGTTACTGGTAACATTGAACTACTACATACAAAATATGGAAATCTTGCAGCCACAAGTTCACCACCCCTTCCCTGCTTTTTATACGATAATGTTCATATGTATCACATTTACACCTACAGCAACCATATAAAACGATATTACATATTTAGCTTTAAACAAATTCATGAATTATGTAGAAATTAAGAGCAAAATAGCAAAATAATTATTTTATATTTACCCAGATATTTATAATTCCTATGCTCTCCAGTTCTTTCTGAGCATCTCCTTCTCCATACTTATAATCCCCATCAACATTTACCTTCTTTTGGTCACTTTTCACTGCCTTCCTCTATCTATCTTTATACCATGTCCAGATTTTATAGCTGTTTTCTGCTGGCAGAGTTGAAGACCTATGTAGTAGAATCTTAAAGAATCATCAGCAGAAATGTGACTAAGTTAATTTAAAGATCTCTTTATGTAGCTAAGTTTTATAACCCCAAGGCCATGGTTCTCTCATAACATACTCTGCAAATAGCACTTGTCATTAATAGGTTAATATGCAAGTGTGTGAAACTCACAACAATGTATTTTGGAATCCTGAAAAAAATAACATTTCCTTAAAACGATGTGCTATAAAAGCATTATCTGCTTTAATCCTGACAACATTATATAATTTAAACCTAAGAGCAAATCTGTGGAGTATTTATAATACGATTTTATAGTTAGAGTACACTGAGGTTTAATAATATGTCTGACTTCACAACTGTCCAGCTCTAAGGCCAATAATTTTTCCAGCATACTGTGCTGCAGCAATTGAATATGGAGGCCATCCAATGGAAAAATAGATAAGCACTCATAATAAAAGTACATGTCTTTTATTCCAGAAGCAATTCTGAACCTGAAACTTAGAATGTTCTGATACATTTATCCCAATTCTTGCCTCTTGACCCAGAATAAATTTTATCCATTGTCTATGAGTGATGAAGGAATATCTTTTACAAACAAATAAAGGAGCCTGCCATGTGTTTCAAATTATTTGCTTAAGATGCCTTGCCAATTCACTCACATAGAATATTTTCTGCCAGTTGAAAGCCCAAATATTATAATTGCCTTACATGAAATAAAACAGTGTCTCCCAATGTGAGTACATAGATTATCAACAATAGAAATGATTTAGAGAAACCTAAAGTATATAGATTTTGGACTATTGAGACCAGATGAGCTGACTAAGTAGGTCTACAATAGGTTTTGCCAGTTTGCATTTTTAAAAAACTCCCCAAGTGATTTTGATGAACATTGAATTTTTTAAACATTTGGAATAAAGGATCTCGAAATAGAGACTGTAATGAAAAAGGAGATATTTGTTTTGTTCCTATAATAAATAAAGCATGGATTCTTGCCTTTGAAGAGTTGTTTGCATTTTCATAGATAAGTCCAATTCAAAAAGGGATGCTAAATTTCTGAAATTACAGTAATCTAAAAACTGGTAAAAACAATCAAATAACTGAGCAAGCAAATATCTTAACCTTATGTTGGGTCTATTATGGAATCTACTTTTATGATAGAAAGAAAAAAGCTTAGTGCAGCTTTCACACAGTTCTTATACCATTTGTTTAAATATAAGACACATGATCTGAGGTCATCCCTAAGGTGAATGAAGTGAGAGATTGTACTGGGGCACGTGTGCACTTAGGGTTACCTCTGCATGGAAGTGATTTATGAAGACATAGGTGTTGCAGGCTTCTGCTAGAAAAAATAACCAGGTAAACAAATCATTATTTATCTGTATTCTTTTCGACAACAAACTTAAGTGGGTAGGGTTTCTCCTTTCCTCCAGAGCTGTCAGGTGGCCCTTCATTACTTTTCAAAGTTAAGGAGGAAGCCAGTAGTATTTAACTTTATTTGTCCTCATTAAAATGCTGAAATCAATGAGGTTGAATAAGACTGTATAGGTTTCATTGAACACCAAATTATTGTAGTTAAGGACTTCAAGTCTATTTTCATATATATAAAGCAAAGTGATAAAATTGTATTTCCAAGAACAATTCACAAAGAGAACAAATCAAATGCAGAACACTGGGATTAATCAATCGGTCTCCCTGCTAACAAGGAATTGAGAGTTGAATTGATTTTATGGTTAAGGCTACAGATTGTATTGTGATTTAATTCAAGTAAAATAAATAAAAATGAAAATGATTAGTTAATTGTTAAGAAATAGCCTTATAGTCAGAAATTTAAGAGTCAAATAAGGCTGTATAATATGTGGAAAATGTTTCATTTGGAATCTTAGGCAACACAGAGGATATTGAAGAAATAGTTCATGACTTTAATGACATAATCTAGTTGAGGATGAAATAAAAAATATAATTTTGGAAAACTATTACTTAAAAAAATAGAGGACAGTAAAATTGTTAACAATTCTCCATCAAAGGAAGCAACTGTATATAGTGAAAGTCTGAACTAACATTCATACAAGTGACTTGATGTCAGACAACTCATCTAACCCCTCTCAACATAAAGCGTCTCCTCTAAAATCAGGATATTATACTTCATATGAGTTATGTGAAGGATTTAAAATAATCACCTAACCAGAACATAATCCTTAGTAGATATACACCATGATTGTTCTCTTTTTTCCTTTAGGATCATATGAGAGGCACATCGCTTGAAGAAAAGAAAAAGCAGCGAATTAGCAATCAGGATGTCTGCCCTGTAGTCACTGTTTGGCTATTTACTGTCTATGTTCCTGGGCAATCACTAGATACTCTTTATTCTTCAACTTCTGTTGAATAGACTTCATACCAATTGCTCTAACCACCACTTATATTTGCTTTTAAAAAGCCTAAAACACCATCCAAATATGCTATTATTATTAAATGGAGAGTGGAAGAAGGAAAACAAGATATTTTGATGTCAAAAGAAACAAAAACAACCTGTATTTTAGTCTAAATGATCCAGATTCACTGCCCATGTTGATTGCACTTGCCAGGAATGAAATGTTCTGTACTTCACTTCACATCGTTGATAAAAGTGCAGCCATGCAGTTTGAATGTGAAGAAAGGAGCAAAGATATGAGAATACATCAGAATCCACTGGAGTGTTTAAATATATGTGTGCGTGCATATCTAAGCTCTGAGCTGGATTTCTACTGTTTTATGAATTTGTTTGTCAGATTTAACTAATATAGATCACAACAGTGAGCATTCAGTGTGCATTACAGTTATAATATAAATGTCTTTGATTTTACTCATACCGAAGAATTATTTGGATTATGAATTTCATGGCTTCAAATCCTGTCAATTACATATTTAGAATGCCAAACAAGGGCTTTGGGATTTTTGTTTTGTTTTTAATACTATTGAATAAGAAATTTTTGCTAAATATCCCAACTTCAGATGGGTGCCATACAAAAGATACAACTCATAATTGTATGCATATTTTTCTTAGAACTTAGTACCTTCAATAATATAAACTATGGGTAAGAAGAATGGTGATAGTATATAAAACATTAAACTGTTTTCAGTCTGAACGTGAGTTGAATGGTGTATAGTTTGGTTTGGTCAAAATTCTCTGCCTACTACTACTCTCTTTCATTGACTCCTTTATTTAATTCAAGACTTCATTGTAGGTGCTGTAGGGAATATAAAGATGGATGATTAAACATGATACTTGCCATTAAGAACTCAGAGTGGGTTCAAAGAGATAAATACGTATACACCTAATATTAATTTAAATGAAGAGATACTATATGCTCTCAAGGGTACACAAATAATATGGAATTTCAGAAAAAGAAGGAGAGATAGCAGGTTTCTGAGTATAGGAAACTTTCAGAAGAAGATGTTATTTAAGCTCTACCTTGAAAGATGGCTAACTATGGACAAGAACAGAATATCCCTTCAATATATGGATCATTATATAAATGTGACTCTGATACATAGAACTCAGGAAGGAAAATGAACTACCTGAGAACAATTTTTTTTTCTGATTTCTTTTTGCAATCCCTTGTCATGTAGAGGAATGTAATGTAGGGTGAATTAATGGTATGTATTCAATTTTAAACTGGAGATTAAAAACACAAATAAATAAAATGAAATAAATGTAAGACTATGTTTGAACAATCCTGATTTTAGGTAGGTGTTGAGTTGGTTCTGGTCTGATACAAGCACATAAACTTAGGCACAAGAGTTCTGTCTTTTCCACAGCACTTCTATATTACTAGGAATTGTGACTCTGTTCCTAGTAAAACTCAGAGGTTTTCAAGTATCCTAAGATCTTTAAAACCAAGGTATTTATGCAGTATAAAACACTTTGAAAGCAATCAAATTCTTGGAACTTAGATGAGTGCCATTTTTGTTGGAGAGTTAATAAGTAATGTGCTGACTCCTTTAGAAAGGAGAATGTCACCTAATTACATCAAGGACAGAGAGCATGGCTTTTGTGCTTAGGGGATATATAATGAAAGGAGCGTAAAGATGTTAAGCACTGACATGGCTCTGGAACAATTCTCAAGAGTGAGTATTCAATCTAGTGGGGAGTGGGTGACTTCTACTCTACTCTGCCTCAATCTACCAAATTCAGCTTTCTAACGCAAACCTCTACAATGTGTCCCCTATCATACCTCCAGTCCTATCTACCTAGTCATGGCTAGGAAGAACTTTACTCTGACTCATCAAGCCTTTCCATGCCCTTGATTTCACTGAGGATTTCACTTTCCAAATCTCAAAAGCTTTTGACTGTTTTACAGAAATAATGGACATAATCTTCTATATAC
This sequence comes from Potos flavus, assembly GCA_028534135.1. Lineage (NCBI taxonomy): Eukaryota > Metazoa > Chordata > Mammalia > Carnivora > Procyonidae > Potos > Potos flavus. The sequence goes on from CM052899.1 coordinate 52,209,462, forward strand.
ACTAAGGCCCTAAATGGCAAGGAAAGGTAGGGAAGAGGAGAATCACAAATTAATACAATAAACAAACAAAAAAACTGAAGGAGTGTATGAGGACCAAGATGGTGACTAGGAAGCTTCTGATTTCTTTCTTCCTATTGTCACACTGAATATATTATATACCTTCACACAGAGCAATTTTTTCTGAGAAAAATCCAGAAACTAGGTAAGTGACTCCTACACATCAGTTGATTGAGAAAACTACCATATCAAAATGGATAGGAAAGGTTGAGGCATACTCTTACCATAAACTCCACTCCCAGTACAGTGCCATACAATTAAAAGGATTTGATTTTTAGGGCTGCCACCTGAAGGGACAGCCCCCAAATCACCTTGCTGCTCTGGTAACCAATGGAGCTTGGTTCACAAGTGCCATAAGACAAGAAGCAATTTTTAAGCAAGTGCAGGTTCAAGATTTACAGCTATAAACCCAATTCAGCATAAAAGGATGAGACAAAAATGCCCATTGCTCAGTTTCTCCCTGGGAAGGGTTTGACTACATAGTTTCCCAGTTGCTACCTGAGGGTCCAGCTTCTAATCAGCCTGCATCTAGGCACTAATTGTGATCCTCTTTTTGGGACACTGGGTTTTGGCACACCACAACTACTGGAAACCACTAAGAAAAAATAAGGTGGTTTGGGCATTCACAAAGTTTTCAGAGACAACTCGGAACTAAGGTTGAGCTAATTAACAAGTTTCATCTCCTAAATGAGACCAACCAGTCAAGAGTGGGAGATGTGACTGTTTTATCTAATGCACAGAAACCAATACCAAGTGGCAAGAAAAATGAAGAAACAGGAAAATATGTTCCAAACAGAAGAACAAGATATGTCTTCAGAATTGGATCTTAATGAATGGAGAGAGTGATTTATCTGATAGAGAGTTCAAAATGATGGTGATAAGTGAGAATTTCAAATATAATAAATAGAAAGAGAAAATGCAAACAAAGAAAATATAAATAAGTAGAAAATATTAACAAGTATCAAACAGGAATCATAGAGCTGAAGAATACAATATTTATACTGAAAAATTCAATAGAGTGGTTTAATAACAGACTAGATGGAGGAAAGAAAGGATCAATGAACTCAAGGACAGGGCAATGGAATTCATCCAATCATAGGATCAATATGCACATTATAGAGGTCCAGAACCAGGAAGCTAAAAAATGTCCCCAAAAAAGTGAAACCAGGGACCCACAACAAGCCACAGTGTAATTAAATTGCCAGAAATTAAAGAAAAAGGAGATTAAAAGCACCAGGAGAAAAGTAACTTGTACTGAACAAGAAAACCCCATAAGACTATAACTGGGATTTTCTGCAGAAACCTTGCAGATCAGAAAGGAGTAGGGTGATGCATTCAGAGTGCTGAAGAAAACAAAAAATAAAAACCCTGCTAACCAAGAACACTTAATCAGCAAAGTTGTCCTTCAGAATTAAAGGAGAGGTGAAGAGTTTCCCAAATAAACAAAAGCTAAAAAGTTCATCACCATTAGACCAGCCTTACAAAAATGTTAAAGGGGATTCTTTAAGCTGAAATGAAAAGACACTAATTAGTAACATGAAAATACATGAATGTATGAAGCTTACTGGTACAGATAATTTAGTTTAACTTTGCAGAGTTTAACTTCTATGTATTCTAATGTGGTAATAATAGCTTGTAACTCTAGTATGAAGATGAAAAGACAAAAGTATTAAAAGTAACTTTAGGGGCACCTGGGTGATTCAGTCTGTTGAACATCTGCCTATGGCTCCAGTCATGATCTTGGGGTCCTAGGATCAAGCCACTCATTGGGGTCCCTGATCTTGCTTGGTTTTCATTTACATGGAATATCTTTTTCCATCCCTTGACCTTCAGTCTATGTGTGTCCTTAAAGCTAAGTAAATCTCCTATAGGCAGTGTATAGTTGTCGATCAGAGAAAGACAATTATCATATGATCTCTCTGATATGAGGAATTTGAGAGGCAGGGCGGAGGGTCGTGGGGGTAGGGAGGGAAAAAATGAAACAAGATGTGACCGGGGAGGGAGACAAGCCATAAAAGACTTTTAATCTCGGGAAACAAACTGAGGGTTTCTGGAGGGGAGTGGGTTGGGAGGGATGCAGTGGCTAGGTTATGGACATTGGGGAAGGTATGTGCTATGGTGAGTGCTGTGAATTGTGGAAGACTGATGATTCACAGACCTGTACCCCTGAAGTAAATAATACATTATATGTTAATAAACAATAAAAAATAGAAATAAATAAGGCAATAAAAAGTAAAAATAAAAAAGAGGCTATAGCGAGGATATAACATTTATAAATATTTATATACCCAACAATGGTGCATTGGACTATATAAAGCAAATATGGATATATCTGAAAAAAGAAATGAATGACATTAAAATAATAGGAGATTTCAATATTTCACTTTCAGCAATAGTAGAATCTCCAGACATAAAATCAATAAGGAAATACTGAACTTGCTCTACATACTAGACCAGATGAATTTAAGAGATATATACAGAGCATCCACCCATCGGCAACAGAATGCTCATTCTTCTCAAGTATACATGAAACATTGTCTAGGATAGATCATATGTTAGGCCACAAAACAAGTCTTAACAAATTTAAGATGATTGATATCTTATCAAGTAACCTTTCTGACCACGATGATATGAAACTAGAAATCAATTACAACAAGAAAACTGGGAAATTCATAAATATGTGAAAAATGGACAACAAGCTCCTGAACAACCAGTACACCAAAGAAAAAATCAAAGGGGAAATTTCAAAAAGTCTTGAAATAAGTAAAAATGAAAATATGACATTCAGCAAAAGCAGTTCTAAGGGGTGCATTTAAAGCAATAAATGGTTGTATTAAGAAAAAAGAAAGGTATCAAATTAACAACTTAACTTTATATATCAAAGAACTAGAAAAAGAAGAACAAACTAAATTCAAAGTGAGATAGAGAAAGGAAGTAACAAAGATCATAGTGGAAATAAAATAGAAACTAGGACAATTATAGAAAAGATCATTAAAACTAAGAGCTTTTTTTTTTGAAAAGATAAAACCAACAAAACTTTAAACTGAGAAAAAAAAAGACTCAAAAATAAAATCAGCAATGAAAGAGAAGACATTATAACTGACAATACAGAAATATTAAGGATCATAGAAAACTACTGTGAACAATTAAATAGCTATAAATTAGATAATCTGGAAGAAATGTATAAATTCCTAGCAATATACAACCTACAAAGACTAAATCATAAAGAAATAGGAAAAATCTGAATAGATAAGTAATGAATAAGAAGATTAAATCAGTAATCAAAAACCTTCCAACAGGCACCTGGGTGACACAGTCCGTTAAATATCTGACTCTTGGTTTCAGCTCAGGTTGTGATCTCAATTTTGGGGGTAAGAGGAGGAGAAAGAATGGCACAGGGAAAGGAAGTGAAGGGAACTGTATTCTGAGTGTTAACAAGACACCACAGAGACTTTTCAAATCACTATGTGTATACCCAAAACTAATAAAATATTGTACATCAATTATGTATCAATTTAAAAAATTGGTAGCATTTCTATAGTAAGAACAAACTATCAGAGAAATTAAGAACACAATACCATTTAAAATATCATCAAGGGACCCCTGGTTGGCTCAGTTCATTAAGTGTCTACCTTCGGCTCAGGTGGTGATCTCAGGGTCCTGGGATCAAGTCCTGGGTCGGGCTTATCACTCAGGAAGGAGTCTGCTTCTCCCTCTGCCCCTCCCCCTGCTCCTGCTGTCCCTCTCTCTCTCTCTCTTTCTCTCAAATAAATAAACTCTTTAAAAAAATAAAAAATAAAATATCATCAAAAGAATAAAATCTTTAGCAATAAATTATCCAAGGACGTGAAAGAGATGTACACTAAAAACTAGAAAACATTGAGGAAAGATATTGAAGACACAAATGGAAAGATATCCTTGGATCATGGATTGAAAGAATTAATATTATTAAAAAGTCCACACTATTGAAAATAATCTACAGATTCAATGCAATTTGTATCAAAATTCCAGTAGCATTTTTCACAGGAATAGAAAATATAACCTTAAAATTTCTTTGGAACCACAAAAGACTTTGAATAGCCAAAGTAATCCTGAAAAAGAAAATAAACGAACAAACACATCCAGAGATAATCACACTTCTTGCTTTCGAACTATATTACAAAGTTATAGTAATCAAAAGAGTATGGGCGGGCATAAAAACAAACACATCAATCAATAGAACAGAATAGAGAGCCCAGTAATACACCCATTCATATATGGTCATTTAAGTTACAATAAAGTAGCCAAGAATATACATTGAGGAAAGGATAATGTCTTTAATAAATGGTATTGGGAAAACTGAGCAGCCACATGAAAAAAAATGAAAATGGACTTTACCTATACCATACACAAAAAGCAAATCAAAATGGATTCAATTCTTCAATGTAAGACCTAAAATCATAATGGATGGTAATCTCCTTAACATTGGTCTTTAGAATGAATTTTTTGATTTGACCCAAAACCAAGGGCAACAAAAGGAAAAATAATAAAATAGGACTATGTTAACCTAAAAAGCTTTTGTGCAGCAAAGGAATCCATCAAAAAAATAAAAAGGGAATCTATGGAATGGGAAAAAATATTTGACTGTGTAACAGACAAAGGATTAATATGCAAAATACACAAAGAACTCATATAATACATTGGCAAAAAAAAAAATCAAAGGAAATAGATGAGGTGTCAGTTATGTTAATTAACTCAATGGTGAGAATCTTTTTAGAATGTATATGTGTATCAAATCATGATTTGGCACACTTTAAATATGTAACAATTTTATTTATCTACCATATCTCAAAAAAAAAAACTGATTTTAAAAATGGGAGAGATAAGCATCAGTATGTATTTTCCAAAATATTATTCCGGGGGTGCCTGGGTGGCTTAGTTGGTTAAGTGTCCAACTCTTGGTTTTAGCTCTGGTCATGTCTCTTGGGTGAGATCAAGCCCCATGTCAGGCTCTGTGCTCAGTAGGGATCTGCTTAAATATTCTCTCCCTCGGCCCCTCCCCCCACTCACACTCTGTTTCTCTCTCTTTCTGTGACTTGTGTAAGACCTATCAATCACAGAACTGTACCCCTGAAGCAAATAATACATTATATCTTAATAAACTTTTAAAAATAAAATAAAATAAATAAGTGAATCTTTAAAAATTAAAATAAAAAATAAAATATTCCATCACAAGTATCCCGAGGTTGTCTTTGCTAATCTCAACATTATATGGAAATGAAGCTGACAATATATTTTTGTTTGTTTCTCACTATAATTTCATATCCTGAGGGAAAAACTAAAGTATATACAGAGATGGAGAGAGCACATTTTAAGCATACTGTTACCTATCTTGTTTTTAAAAACTCTTTCTCAGAATGCAGTGGGAATCAGTTACAGAACAAACTTTGCTCTCCATCTTAAAGCTGTGATGAAAGCCATCATGCTGAGACAAATAATTGATGATCCAAGATGAGTGAGTTTGAAAAACAGGTTGAGCAAAGGAGAGAAAAATAGCAAGTCCCTGGAGTTGTGACTGAGGCCCCAAATGTACTGGTTTTCCAAAGGTGGACCTGGCCAGTACAAAAATGATGGGAGATTTATTTTTGACATTTCTGATTATGGCCTCTGAATTCTAATACGCTAATTCCAACATACTTTAATTAAATCAACATAAACTGAAGTTATTTTGGAAGTACACTAATCTTTAGAGGTGTACTCCAAGTTGTATATATCTAAGTTGTACACATCAAAGTTGTATATATCCAAGTTGTAACCACTGGAAATAACGAGTGACTAAATTGTATCTAATGAGATGGAAGGACAGATTAATCATGAATAAGAAGCATTAATATTTCTTGCTTGCATCTTTTCATAAACACCGAAGCTCAAGTTGAACATTTGTTTCTTAAGATTTCAGCTTTTTGGGACGCCTGGGTGGCTCAGTGGGTTAAAGCCTCTGCCTTCGGCTCAGGTCCTGATCTCGGGGTCCTGGGATCGAGCCCTGCATCGGGCTCTCTGCTCGGCGGGGAGCCTGCTTCCCCCTCTCTCTCTGTCTGCCTCTCTGCCTACTTGTGATCTCTTTCTCTCTGTCAGATAAATAAACAAAATCTTAAAAAAAAAAAAAAAGATTTCAGCTTGTACCATTCTAGAGAACACATTAGTATGGATGTGATCTACATTTGCGTTTGTTCAATTTCTTTAAAACTGTGACATTAACAGTAACCAGCATAAGTTTTAAATCGTGTTATTTTTGCATCTGCAAATTCAGTTTTAATTCTAATATATATCTCACTCATTACATGTGGGATCTTTATTTTCTGATACTTACGAAAGCTTGTTTCAATATCCAAGCATCAAGGCCCCCATAAGTCAAATACAACAAAACTTTAGTAATGTAAAAGGTCCGTAAATGTACTTGGAATAAAAATTTTTATGCTAAGTCTGGTTCATGTCATGAAAACATCAAAAGTCTGGATGTTGTTACATACTGAGTATCTTTTCCTACACATCCCTTTTGGTAGTCTATTATCCAAAACTATAGATTTGATAATTTACTTCTCTTATCCTATATCTAAAGGCTACAAAGAGGATGAAGGATTTGAGTTAATGAAATTTTAGTTGTGAGAGAAATAAATTGTAAAGCATGGTAATAATAGCTGCTTTGACCTTGAACAGGAGGTCAATTTTTGCAGGTCAGAATATTTATTATTAGAAAACTCTCTGTTATATAATCTAATTCTTGTGCAGTTTTGATGTAAATAGAGGGTTGCCCCTAAATGCCCTTTCCTTCCTAAGTACACATCCGGGAAATCGGGTGCCAAAATGATTGTCTGATAAGTTCTATTTCAGCAAGCAACAAAATCAACCAAAGATGTTCAATGAAAACCACAAAGAGGAGAGGATTAATGCATTATTTAGGGAAAAGGAGTCTTTCTACTTCAAGCCCATGCCACAAGTGTGAATATAATGAATGATTGCCTGAATTCTTCTTTTGTTTGCATTCTTCTTTTCACTTTGGTTATTTTTCATTACAGAGATTCCCAGAGGGTTTATTTTCATCTCAGCTGATTTTTATCTTAAAGCACCACAAAGGCAACTTCTAATTCACATTGATTTTAGGGAAAGGGTATCTCTGTTCATTCACAGAATGGAAATCAAGTTTAAGTGTATAAGCTGCACGTGGAATGAAAAAGACGTTTTACAGAGGTTTTCTTGTTACTATTTTAGGTTTTAGAACATTTACTCATAGTGTAGTAACATTTAGAACTGTCAGGTTATTTCATCATTTTCAAATGACTTAAATTTTAAAAGGAATTCTTATATGTGGTGCATTGCTGTATCTACACAGCATCTGTAATGAAGCTTCCCTGTAACCTAACAGGGTGTCCCAAACAGCACCTGGTTTGTTCCCCTAGTAGTTCATTCCATTGTTTGTTTTAGATATGTATGCTAAAAAGCAGCCTTTGTGGGTCATCTGATTCTGTCTACACGTTAATACCTTCTTCATACTGTATTGGAAACCCATTCCCTTGTTTTGCAAAATTAATTTGATGGAAACCAACTGTTTGGCCACATTTGAATAACATTTTCTCATATCCTATTAAAGTTATAGGCATAACTTGAATGTGTTCTGTTTAATAATTATTTAGCTGTATGGTCTTTCTGCTCTCATTTGTGATTCATCATATTTCTATTGGTTACCCAGTATACACTAACCCCAGTACTAGGCACTAATAAACATAACAGATCCTGTGCTCAAAGAAGTGAATCTCATAACAGAATCAGAAATGTAAAACATTTTCATTTCATGATGATTTAAAAATGTGAGCCTTATCATTATGGAAAAATAGGAAAAAAATACCAGTTCCTTTTGTGAGAAGGCCTTTGAGTTAGGAGATATCTAAATTGGGTCTGTAAGGATGAGCAGTCCTTGTAGGGATAAACAGCAGTGCAAGTGTGTAAAGGCCCAGAGATCATAACAGCCTGGATTCATTCAAAAATTGGTAATAATTTCTCCTTTGTATGAATTTAAGCAAGGGAATGGGAAAGGAGTCAGTATAATCATGAAAAAGTCTCCAGGAGTAAGACTATGACTGACAATATTTGTGTATCTTATTTGTCCAGGAGAGTTTCTCTCCTAGGTGTCTGTGATTCTTAAGATTTTTTTAGGTTAAGGGGCACCTGGGTGGCTCAGTGGGTTAAAGCCTCTATCTTCGGCTCAGGTCATGATCTCAGGGTGCTGGGATCGAGCCCCGCATTGGGGGGGGGGCGGGTCCCTGCTCAGCAGGGAGCCTGCTTCCCCCTCTCTCTCTGCTTGCCTCTCTGCCTACTTGTGATCTCTCTCTGTCAAATAAATAAATAAAATCTAAAAAAAAAGAGATTTTTTAGGTTAATTCTCGGTTGACTGATAACACAAATTCCATAGGCAAGTAAGTTTCTTAAATTATCTTTTCTCATGTGAAATAGAATTTAGGACAAGCAAGATTTTACAAGTTTTCTAAAGACAATTTTTATCAAATATAACATTATGAAAACAATGGAGCTATCAACTTTACAGGTAAATGGTTCAATTAGAACAATAAAACATAGTTATTATGATACAATTTATGTATATAAAATGTACCAATTAAGCATATATTTACAGACAAGAATTTTGTTGTGAAATTTGATGAGATCATTGTAGAAACAATTCCTCAATCAATAATGTATTTTATGTGGGTTACTTTGTTTCTCTGAATAGTAATAAAAAGTATTGCTTGTATCATTTACTATTGCTGTATATCAAAAAACCTCAAAACTTAAAGGCTTAAAACAATGACAATTTATTATTTCTCATGATTCTGATGGACAGTCCTTCAGCTGGTTCTCCCTGGGATCACTCGCACATCTGTATTCAGGCAGTGTTTGTGTTGGAGTTATTGACCAAATACCTTGATTCTTTTCCACATAGCATGTCTTCATGGCTTTAGCTTGGACTTCTTCAAAACCTGTTTGCTCGGGGTTCCCAGAGTATGAGAGCATTAACCATGAAACTTCTTAAAGCCTTGGACTAGAACTGGCATAATATCAATTCTTTCACATTCTATTGGGTCAAACAAGGAAGCTAAGTCAGGCCAGATTTAAGGAGTGGGAAAATAGTCTCCATTTCTTTATAAGAAAAGTAAGTATCCTGTGCAAATAAGACTGGAAAATATTTTTTTCCTCAACACAAAATTATTTCTTTAACCAAAGAACAGTAACTCTTGCATAGTTTTTTTTTTAAGATTTATTTATTTATTTATTTATTTATTTATTTATTTATTTATCAGAGAGAGAGAGAGAGAGAGACAGAGAGAGGAAGACAGAGCACAAGCAGGGGGAGCAGCAGGCAGAGGGAGAAGCAGGTTCTCTGTGGAGCAAGGAGCCTGATGCAGAACTTGATCCCAGGACCCTGGGATCATGACCTGAGCAGAAGGCAAACACTTAACTCACTGAGCCAATCAAGCATCCCAACTCTTGCATTGTTTTAACAGTTGAAAGTATTCAATAGATATAGAAACAGAAAATCAAGCAATTTTTCACAGTATTCTGAGCAAAGTTACACAAAGCTCTTGGAAATTCCAGCATGCTTACATAGATAGCATCAAATTCCAGTATGGTCCCTGAGAACCTGTCTCAGGTGATGGTCCCATGTGGGCTGAGGAGGTCCCAGTGGCCTTGAGCAAGCCTTCCACCCTGGGTCATTCTGGGCCCCAAAGACTCTGGGGCCCTGATTTGATTCCAGAGGCAGGTTTGCTACACATGAAAATCTTCATGAAAATACTGGATTACACTGCAGATACAGTAGCATCCTTTCTGAGATCATGTTGTGAAGATCAGCCTAACTGAATGGACTGTGAGGATATCCTATCAACATCTTTCCTCATCCATTGATATTTTCCTTCTCTTCAAGAGTATTGAGAGTTAAGCTTTTCTTAGATATATGTGCACTTGAACAGTCATGTATATTAAATTTTGATACATTGAATCATGGTTCCCCTCCTCTATTACTCCAGCATCAGTTTTCTTCTTCTTTTTTTTTTTCCCTAAAGTTGGAAAACATTTTTGATAGATATCTTTGGAGGCAATCTATGGCATTGATAGAGTCTCTCCCATTCTTTTATTGAAAAATTTAGCAGTTTGGGAATGATAATATGCAAAATATAAATAAAAATATTTTTAAGTGATCACATTATTTTCAAGCCTATAATGCTGAAAAAAGTACTTTTGGATACAAGGAGAGGAAAATCTTATCAGTAAGGTTAATCTCATTTGTAAACTAAGATTTTTTTGCTAATAACATTGATTTCCAGTGTGATCACGATTATTTCTTTTTTATGCTTATTTTCAGGCATTTTCTTCTTGTTTTAGATTCAGAACAGAAAAGCTAAGGGGCACTTAAGTGGCTTAATTGTTTAAGCATCTGCCTTTGGCTCAGGTCATGGTCTCAGGGTCCTAAGATCAAGCCCTGTGTCAGGCTCTCTGCTCAGTGGGGAACCTGCTTCTCCCTCTCCCTCTGCCCTCCTTGTCTAGTTCCTGCTCACTCTCTCAAATAAAGAAATAAAATATTTTAAAAAGAAGAAAAAGAATGAAAAGCTAAGTTCATTTAAGATCTTTCTTCTTTTCTAATATAGTCATTTAGTGCAATGAATTTCCCTTAAGTACTGCTTTAGTGGTAGCCCGCCAACTTTGCTATGTTGTATTTTTATTTTCATTCCATTTGAAATAATGTATAATATTGTTTTGATTTAACTTTTAATCTATAGTTTATTTATAACAGTGTTATATAATTTATAAATACTTTGAGATTTTTCAAGAACTATTTCTGGTTTTCATTTCTAATTCAGCTCCACTGTGATAAGAAAAGATGATGTGTTGGACTTGAATGCAATTAAATTCATTGAAGGTTTTTTGTTGTGTCTTATTTGCTTTTCAATGTTTTACAATATATTCTATCTTGCTGAATGTCTTGAAAAGAATTTGTGTTTTTCTGTTAGTGAAGTGCTCTATAAATGTCAATTAGGTCAAGTTGATTGATAGTGTTAAGTCTTCTATATCCTTTGTGTCTATTTGTCAGCTATTGAGAAATGGTACTAAAATCTTTGTATATTATTGTTGATTTATCTATGCCTCTTTGCAGTTCTATCTGTTTTTGCTTCATGTATTTTGAAGCTCTGTTATTGGTTAGTTAAGCTTTTAGGATTGATTCATTTATCATTTTGAATTGGTCCACATTATCTCTGTTAACATATATTTTTTGTTGTGTAGTCTACTTTTTCTGATATTAATACAACCACCCCAGTTCTCTTTAGATTAGTATTAGCAGCATATATTTTTGTCCATTACTTTATTTTTAACATATATATGTCTTCCTAAGTAAAGTGTCTTGGTTGTAGACAACATGTACTTGAATCTTGCTTTGTTTTTTATCTAACCTGATAATCTCTGCCATTCAACTGGGATGCTTACTCAATCTATATTTAATGTGTTTATTTATGTGGGTGGGATTAAATCCAACATTTATTGTTTTATTTTTTCTATTTGTTTTGTCTATGCTTATCTTCTTCTTTCTCTTTTGATGACTTCTTAAATTAAATGAATATGTTTTTATAATTTCATGTCATCTGTGGAGTTTTTAATGATAACTTTTTGTTTTGTTATTTTAGTGGATGTTTTAAAATTTAAAGTATATATCTTTAATTTGTTACACTCTACAGTGATATTTTGCCACTTTACGTATAAGGACTTGAAATACTTCTGTTTATGTGCAGTGTTCCTTGATGTTATTCTCATTGTATATATATATATAATAAACCACAGAATTCTTTGTTATTGTGTTAGCTTTAATGAGTTCATTAACTTTTTAAAAGACATAACTGTAAAGGAAATACGATTTTTTTTATATATATTCATGTCTTTGTTATTTCTGGTACCCTTAATTCCATTGACAGATTCAGATTTCCATTAGTTACCATTTTCCTTATACTCTAAGATCTTCTTCCTTTAATGTCTCTTATAGTGCAGGTCTTTTGGTAATGAAGTCTTTGTATGGGTTAAAGTCTTTATTTAATTTTTCTTTGAAAGGTATTTTCCCTAGAGAATTGTGTCGGATATTTTATTTTTCTCTAAAGAGCTTGTCTTGATTCTGATAAGGAATCTGTTGTCATCTGTTTCTCTGTCACTCTGCATGCAGTGCGTTTTTTTTGTTGTTGTTTTGTTTTGTTTTTTGGGTTTTTTTTTTTTGGTGGAGCTTTCTTCATGTTTCTTGTGGTTGTGGTTATTGAGTTTCTTGGATTTGTGGATTTAGAATTTTCATAAGACATATTTTTTTCAAAAATTTGTTTGCCTCTCCCCACTTTTAAAAGACTCCATTTATTCATGTATAAGGCCACCTAAAGTTGTTCCATGTCTCACTCATGGCCTGATTTCTTTTTCCAGTTTTTTTTTTCTTTTTGTGTTTTATTTTGGTTAATTTCTATTGCTGTATCTTCAGGTTCACTAAAGTTTTTCCTTTAATATCTAGCTTGTGTTTAATCCCATCTAGTGCATTTTTTTTACCTCATGTACTTAGTATTTCTCTCAAATCTCAGCTGCTCTATTATGAAATCCAGCATGTTTTCTCAGCCCAGTGAGACTTCAGCTTTCTGCTCTCAATCTATTCTACAACCATCAGTTACAAATACCCTACAGGAATACCCTGGCATGAATGTAGAGTTCTTTTGGAGTGCTTTTATTTCTCAGGGCTCATAGCTCTTAAAGCACTGCCAATATTGGTTACTTTCCAATGCCTTCAAATGATTACTGTGTGTGTTTTGCCCAACTTTTATACTTGTTTTTAGTAGAGGATTAAACTGATAGAAAGCTCTCAGAAATGGCAAAATCAGATGTACATAGCTGAAGAACTTGGACAGAAAATATAACACTGGAAGTTAAGGCATTCAAGAAAATCATGTAAATGCTAAAATAGGATTTATACATTAATAAATTCAGTAAATGTATTCATTAAACCATGAGACATAGACTCATTCTGGAAGAAAAAACAATAGACTTAAATATCAGAATAAAAATACACAGAAGTAGAAATTTTAACCCTAAAAAGAAATTTTGTTACTAACTTCAGAATACCTGATACAAGAATACTAGTAGTTTGAAACTGAATTGAAAAAGTGCTATAATTAAAACTCAAACAACAGTCCTATAAATAACAAATTCAACAAATTACAGGCTGGATTGATAAAGAAACACACCTTAATACATCTTCAGGTAAGATTGTTAAGCTCTAAGGATAAAAAGAAATCATCACAAACTTCTAAACAGAAAAAAAAAACAAGTTGTCCTTAAATCAGATTGGCAGTAGACTTTGTGTTTATACCAATGGAAACTAACAGTCAAAAGAATACACAAACTATTGTGACAAAAAGATTATTCAAAATACTTATATCCTTGCCGTATGGTATTTAGAGTTTATGCTAAAAATATATGTCGGTAAACATGCAAAAATGTAGAAAGTATATTAGCCTAGCACACAGGAAAATACTTGGAGTGGAGAGGAGGGGCCCTGAATAAATTAATGATGGAGAAGAGTTTTAACAAGGTGAGATGAAAGAGGAGTGGAACAGAAAATACATGACTATAATAAAAGTGCAAAATAAAAAACACTAGAGAGGATTATGCTAAGTGAAAGGAGTCGGTCAGAGAAAGACAAATACCACATAATTTCACTCACAGGTGGAATTTAAGAAACAAAACAAATGAACAAAGGGAAAAAGAAAGCAAGAGAGAAACGAAGAAACAGACTCTTGACCTAGGGAGGAGACTAATGGTTACCAGAGGGGAGGTGGATGGGGGATGGGTTAAATAGTTGATGGGGATTAAGGAGGGGACTTGTGATGAGCATCAGGTGATGTTTGGAAGTGTTAAATCACTATGTTGTACACTGAAACTAAAATCACACTGTATGAGAACTAACTGGAATTTAAATAAAAACTTTAAAAAAAAACGCTAAACTGACAAGAAATAATGTAATAACAATTGTAATAATAATCTAAAATTTATGAGTGGACTATCTTGGCAGAAACTTAGGAGTTTTCACAATGAGAAAAAAGAAAAGCAAAGGCAGTTCAAGGGATTCATCTAAGGAAGATGAATATTAATATGAGGGGAGGAGATAGAGGAGTTATTATAGAAATTCTTTCTTATTTATGTTTATTTTGTGGTATGTGGGGAGAATATAGGCATGGAGGTAGCAGAAATGAATTATCATCCTTGTGGATCAAAGATTCATCTTGTCTTTCTTAGTGGACAAATAGTCTATTTGAGCATTATTATTTTGTTAAAGAACCATGCATTTCTTCTGAGTTCAATTGTGTATCAATGTGGTTACCATTTTTATGCTATATGATTTTAGAATGTTTTTAAACCTTCCCAAAACTATGATTAAAATTATTTTCTCTATTCCATATTGTCTGATTTTTTTCATTTAAAAAAAAAGTACTCAAGCTTTCAAGGCATTTATTTATTCGTGTTTACATAAACATCTTCTAGATGCATTAGTGCTTTTTACTATTCACTTGTTTTCTATTCAATAATATCACTTTTGTATTAGCAACATCTGTTTCTTCTTTATATCAGCGTTCTCTTTCTTTCTTCTTAATTTGAGTACCCTTTTCCTTTATTTTTTGATCCTTCTTGAAATTAAATAAATTTTCATTTATATGTGTTTTTTGTTGTTCTTGTTTGTTTTGCTCTGCAGAGTTTTGTAATGATAATTATTATGGTATGTGGTAAACTCCGTGTCATTGCTTTCTGTCTAACATCTAGATGGTAGCAGTATCTAGTATCTTTCGAAATTCCTCTTTGATCTCAGTTTTTTTCAAATTATGAATTTCTTAATTTCTAAGCAATTTTCCTTTGAATTTATTATTACATGTTTCTCATTTGATTATATTTTCATCATATAATTTATCCAGCTAAGGGTCTACTTTTGATTAATTAATTAAAAATTTGGTGGCATTTATTTATTCATTTATTTGCTTAATGATCCATGAACATATGGAAATATATACGTTCTACTTAGATATGTGAGGGTGATTATATAAATGTGTAATAATTCAGCTTGATTAAATATAGCATTTAACTCTTCTGTCTTTATTATCTTTGGTTTATTAGTGTCTAATTCTAAAGAGATATATTGAAGTCTTCCAGTATATGTGATACTTTTTTTAAAGATTTCTTCATTTATTTTCAAGAGAGAGAGAGATAGAGAGAGAGAGAGATTGGTGGGAGGGGCAGAGGGAGAGAATCTTCAAGCAGACTCCATGCTGAGCACAGAGCTTAGCAGGGTGCTCAGTCCCACGACCCATGAGATCATGACCAAGAGTCGGTTGCTCAACCAACTGAGCAACGAAGGTTCCCCATCTATGATATTTTTTTAACTAAGTTATTCTTGTGATATAATAGTTTTTGGCTTATGCTTTTGGCTACTATGTTTCATACATATAATTTGTAATGGTTATCTGTCCTTTCGATTTACATCTTCTTAAGTTAATGTTTACTTGTATTCTATTCATTGACTTTAGCTTACATATATCTGTAGTAGTTATGCCAAATTCTTTATTTTCTACTTTTCTTTGTCACTTTAAGAATTTTTGTTGTTTAGCGATTTGTCAGGCTCTGCATTTTAATGTGAGTTTCTAGTCTATTCAGAGATAATATATGGCAAGTATATTTTTATTTTTACATTTTACAACTTATATTGTTTCCTTTATTTTCAAAAATCATTTTCATATGACCAAGGTTTTTTGCACTATATTCCCCACCCCTGAATTAGCTTATGAGACCTTCTCTTCTTTTCTACCCCTTTTAAACTTATTTATTTTTTTTATTTTTTTTAGGGGGGACGCCTGGGTGGCTCAGTCGGTTAAGCGCCTGCCTTCGGCTCAGGTCATGATCCCAGGGTCCTGGGATCAAGTCCCACATCAGGCTCCTTGCTCGGCAGGGAGCCTGCTTCTCCCTCTGCCTCTGCCTGCCTCTCTGCCTACTTGTGATCTCTCTCTCTGTCAAATAAATAAATAAAATCTTAAAAAAAAAAAAACTTATCACACGTATTTACAAGATAAAATCAACTAGGAATACTTTATAACTGGAAATTTAAGTGGGAAATTCATGCATTGGGGAACCTAAACATGCTTCCTCTTAGTTGGATGTCACTTATAACATTTAAAGATAAATGTTAACAATTCTTTCTCAACCATGATACACTTTTCCAGATACTGTTTTTTTTTTGTTGTTTCGTTTTGTTTTGTTTTCCCATCATAGGGAAAGTTGAAGATTAATTTTGGCTCTTGATATCATCCTGAAAAAATGGCTACTATCTGTATTTACAATACAGAGAAGTGCCTACACAGTAGATTTGTAATAAATGTTCTACCTCTATGTTTTAGCTGTCACCACCTTAAACCATTCTTATAGGTCGAACAATGTGTTAGAGGCTATAACTGGTTAAAACACATGCTACTCTCCTAAATGTAAAGTTGACAAAACAGAGAATATTAATAAAATTACATGCTGACCTATTTTTAAAGTCCTCATTTGGAGCTGCATCACTTTCAAAGGTTTCAAAGGATCTGCCCTATATATTTTTAGGTCAGAATAGCAGTAGAAGTTAAAGTTCTCCTGATGGATGAGCTAATTTTGCATTTCACTAAAACAGTTATAAATAGTAACTAATGATTTTTTAGAGGCTTTGATGGCTTCTAGCACGCAATGCATATTAATTATCTAATCATTTTCTCAAGAGGAAGATGCTACAGGAAGTCAAAAATTTATAGCCTGAGCCCGTAGGTGCATTAAATAAACACAAGCATGGATCGCATGGGTCACATGGACAGACAGAGCTGTGCAATGGTGAGCAGGGGTGTGCTAGCCATACTCATTCGTCCAGGTTCCTTGGAGGCTTATATAAAAAAAATATATACATCATAAAACTGTGTTGTCATTCCAGAACTATGCAAAGAATGCTACAAGGTCTTGAGGCAGAGAGAGAAGAAAATGTGAATGTATTCACTAGGACAAACCAGGGTATGGTTGGTAACCAGCAATCCCTAAATCTCAGTGCCTCCTATTGGGATAGTTTTCTTTTTTTTCTTTTCTTTCCCTTTCTTTTTTTTTTTTCTCACATTATCTACCATGTGCAAGTTACTGAACTGTCTCTGATATCATGGGTTAGTTAGTTAGCCACTTTATTGAATACTGCCCGTTGCCCTGTCAGAAATAAGAGACTTCTGGAGAATCTCACACTAGTAATTAAATGCTCTACTCATATCCATATATTATCCATTTACAACTCTCTGACCGGAAATGTCCATGTGACTCTACCCACTCAACTGTGAGCCATGAAGTACAATTCTTTGGTGATCAGCACTATCTCCCAGCATATGTGCACAAGCTGTTTTGCCTTTATATTTGCCTCATGAATGTACTAGACCGAGTTTTCTGATATGCCTTATTTAGTGTTAGTCCTTTCTTCATGGAGATTGTGTAGTGGATGATCTCTCAAATACCATCAAGTTAATCATGATCAGTGCCCGGTAAGGACCATGAGATGTTTCCTTAAATTTATCTGAGGTATTATGTCCGCTTGATAAATATATGATGAAGAACTTTAGGACTTTACAAAGACAAAGTTTTTGGTAGAAAAGAAATAATATTAACTAAAGTTTAAATAAGTGTAGTAAAATAAAAATAAGTACAACCTGCCTATCTCCTTTGTGTATGTTAATAAAATAATAACTGTATACTATTTCATTTAATAGATGCATCATAATTTATTACCTTTTTCCTATTTTGAAACTTCTATATTTCCTATTTTCAAGGTCGTAGATATTAAAGTGGATATGTAAGTGCAAAGTGTTTTTTCTGAATTTTTAAGTTCTTCACATAAGATAAATAAAAAGAAATGAAATTACTGAGACAAGCATTAGTATGTTCAAAGCTCTTTGTCAAATTACTTAGCTGTTGAATTATTTATTCATTCAAAAATATTTCTGGAAGACAATGCCTAGACACTTTCCTAGTTGACTACACAGGCATACACATACATATGCATCCTGACAAACAAAGAATGATCTCTGCTGTTAAGAAATTTATTTTCTAGTGGGGTAAAACTGATAATAAGTAGATTAACAAGATAATTTCAGACTACCAAAAAGTGCCCTGAAAACAGTACACGAAGATACTATGATACAGACTGGGAGCCTCTTTAAGAAACAGAGGCAGAGGCCTCTCTGGGGAAGGTTTATTTGAGTCAATGATAAACTGTCATGAGGGGAACCATCAAAGTAAAAGTTTTGTGTAAGATTTTTCATAAATATATGAATGCCAGTTTCACTGTGTAGGGGCAGCTATAATTATTCTTAGTTATTTAACTTTGTAAATCTTATAGATGAAAATTTGTGCATGATTTTTGTTCTCATTTGAAACGTAAATAGTCCTAAGAGGGAGAGTAAAGTCAAATGATCCCTCATTCGCATCTGTTGTAAACTGATATATCAAGTCCTAAAGTAAAGGACTGGCAAAGTAGGTTCCTGATGATAGAGAGTAGGTTTGGAACATGGGATGTAGTGCCTAGAAAAGACCATATTGGGAGTTACATGCTGATGAAAAGAGATCTGAGCCATAGGAAAGAGTGACTGTAAAGACAGGTGAGTAAGCAATGATTATTTCTTCTCTGCTTTACATTTCAGCCACAGAAGAGCCTTGCCGCATAACCGGTTTCTTTCATTCTTTGTCAAATTCTCTCTTGCATTTATCTCATCATCTCTCCCCATCATTTTATCGATATTACAATACGATATTTCTTCTTTGGTAAAAATGCACTAAAAACACATCATTACCACTCTGCTTGATTATTAAATTGTTTTTCTACCAATCCATAAATATCCACCAAAGCAATTATCCTCAGGTGAATAAGACGCGGTGACATTCTGAGACTGAGAACTTTAATATCGGATTTCTTTAAGTGTCTGAATAGCTTCCGGGTATCTCTTATTTACTGATTACCTTAAGTTATCTGGATGCCTGATTTAACTGAAAATTGTCTTTTCTCCCCATGTACACAGTTTAATGAATTGAAATACCATGGTAAAATTAAGCCAATATTTCTTCTTTGGAGAAGGTACCCATCACTTTTCCAGAGAAGACATGTTCCTCACACTTTCAGAACTCATAAACAGAGGTATACCATGTAGAAACACTGCCCAGAAATCTACACCAGGCCTTTCATTACTTGACAAGGGAGTGTGAGGCTTTCAGTGGTCCAAACACATACATGAATTTCCTTATCTATATCACAAAAGCTATACTTCCATTGTCAAAACTGAATGTCTTAAATGGTTAAGATACAAAAAATAAAAATTAAAAAAATGGTTACGATAGGCACTAAACTGGTTAAGATAGGCATTAAAACTACAGTGGAATTGCTTATATTTTTAGAAATAATTTTCATTTCAAAAGGGCTATGTATATGGATTAAGTAATTGTATGCCTCTGTTTGGTACCTAAAATATTTAAAAATAAGATGGAAAATACTTGGTGGGACTCAATATATAAATTACAGTCCACACCTTGGAGAAGACCCCTTTAGAATCAGATGTCTTCTGTACATTTAAGTTGCATTTCCTCAAAACAGCTCAAGTTCAACATCTAAAGTGCATTCACATTCTCCTACACAAAAAAAATTGTTTCTTATCTTACGTACCCCATCCTCTAATTCCCTGAGATATCCTTGGTTAATCATTGAGTTCTTTTTCCTAAATTAATACATCTAGGTGGCTACATTTCTCTGCAAATCTTACCTTTTTAGTATGTCTAAGGTAGTATATTCAGTGTAACCAAAATACACTGATTTTTTTTAATCCTGTAGAAATTTAGATTTAATTAAATTAAAATTTAATTAAATTTTATTTAAAATTAAATAAATTTAATCCAAGTTTATTTGGTTTTCTTTATCTCTTTTGTTTCTTTGCTGAAACTTTCTTTTTATTCACTTCGAGAATGAGAAGGAATGCATTAAATATAATAGATTTTTTCCTCTCCTTGAGAATGTTTTAATCTATGATCGATAGTTGAAACCAAAAAAGTTAACATTGTCTGAAGGTGTTTTTAATATACGAGTCTGGGTATATAATAAATAGGACCACTAAAACAAAAGGGGAGAAAGCAAAAGAACTTGTAGTGTGGAAAGTTTTCTATATCCTATTTATTTATTTATTTAAAGATTTTATTTATTTATTTATTTGACAGAGAGAGAGAGAGATCACAAGCCGGCAGAGAGGCAGGCAGAGAAGAGGGGGAAGCAGGCTCCCTGCTGAGCAGAGAGCCTGATGCGGGGCTCCATCCCAGGACCCTGAGATCACGACCGGAGCCGAAGGCAGAGGCTTTAACCCACTGAGCCACCCAGGCGCCTCTTTATATCCTATTTAAAGTGGTATGATATTCCTTCTAAACAGAAGGTGAAAATTATGTATATCTTGTAGTCCTCCATAGAGTCCATATTGTAGCTACTAAATAACAAAAGCTGTAGCAACAACTAATGACACAAAAAATCACTATGCAAAATAGTGAAGTAAAACACAAAGGATACATTAAAACGGAATACTAAAAACCATTCAGGAAAGTAGAAATTGTTGGTCAAAAAGCAAAGGAAACAAAAAGAAAACAGTAATAAAATGCTAACCCTAAATCCAAATGTATCAGTAAGTCCATAAAATGTGACTGGTTTAAGAACACCAATTTAAAGACAGAGATTGTTATGATACATTTAAAGTATGAACCAACTCTATTTTGTCTACAAGAAATTCAGTGCTAATATATACTATAAGCAAGTTAAAATAAGGAAAGGAAAAAAAAATACATCGTGGGAATTAGTCCGGGATTTCTAGTGATATAGAACCAAGAGGAAATCTCTTTCTAGATAGATGATAGATGATAGATAGATGATAGATAGATAGATAGATAGATAGATAGATAGATAGATGATAGGTAGATTTATAGATATGTAGAAACATATATAAAGAGATAGTTTTATATATATATGTAGAGAGAGAGATTTTTCATATCTATTGATATATCAATTGATTTTATAAGGAATTGGCTCATGCAATTATAGAAGCTAAGAAGTCCCATGATCTCTAGTCAGCAAGTTGGAGACCCAAGATAACCTATGGTATGGTTCCTGTCTGAGTTCAAAGGCCTGAGAACCAGCAAAGCCAACCAGTGTGTGTACCTTCCAGTCCAAACCTGAGTGTAAAGGCAGGAGAAGGCCTGTGTCCCAGATCAAAGACATGCAAGAGAGACATGCATGTCCTCCTAACTCAGACATTTTTCTAATCAGGCTCTCAAAATTGGATGAGGCCTACCCACGTTAGGGATGACAGTGCTTTACTGTCTACCAATTCAGAGGTCAACCTCATCCAAACACCCTTACAGACACAGCTGAATAATGTTTAACCAACTATCTGAGACCAGATATTTTGGCCTAATTAAGCTGATAAATAAAATTAACCATCACATTATGCAAATTCTAATCCAAAGTAAGCTGGAGCTCTATAATAATGTCAGACAAAGAAGATTTCAGAGAAAAGGAAATTATGAGGAATAAAGAAGAAAATCGCTTTACAAAAATGATAAAAAGTGAAATCATTGAAAAGACATATCAATCTTAAACATGCATACAATTAACAATAGTGGTTCAAATACATGAAACAAAAACTCACAAAAATGAAAGAAGAAACTAGATGAATCCACAATTATAGCTGGAGACCTTAACACTTCCTTCTCAGAAACTGATAGAATTAACATAGAGAAAAATCAAGAATATAGAAGAACCGAGCAATGCTATCAACCAGCTGGATCCAGATGATATTTATTAACAGACATTTGCAGAACACACCATCCAACAACAGAATAATACACATGCTTTCAAGTGCACATACAACGTTCACCAAGACAGGTCATTCTTTTACTCATAAACCAAATTATAACAAACATAAAATAATTAAATCATAAAGAGTGTATTCTCTAACAATAATGAAATTAAACTAGAAACCAATAATAGAAAGATAATAAAATCTTGAAAATAAGGAAATTAAACGACAGAGTTTTGAATAATCCATTGTCAAAGAAGTCTCAAGGGAAATTAATAAATATTATGAATTGAACAAAAATTAAAATGCAGTACATCCAAGTTTGTGGGATGCAATTAAAGTAGTGTTCAGGGGGAAACTTTTATCATTAAACGCTTATATTAGGAAAGTTAAAAGGCCACAATGAATAATACAAATTTCCACCTTAGTAAACTAGAAAGTGCTAAATAAGCTCAAAGCAAGAAGAAAGGAAATAATAAATGTAGAAATCAATGAAATTGAGAACTGGGACACAATAGAAAAAATCAAAGAAACCAAAAGTAAGTTCTTTAAAAACAACAATAGAATTGTAAAACCTCAAGCAAGAGTTAAGAAGATAAAAAGAGAAGACACAGATTACCAATATTAGGAATGAAAGAGAACATCACTTCAGATCCTGTGGCCAAGAGAAAGATATCTGCAGACAACATAATTGTCCATGTAGAAAACCCCAAGAAATTTACAACTAAACAAAATAACACACACTCACACAAAATTCTCCTACAACTGAAAAATGAGTTTATCAAGGGTTTAGGTAAAAGGTCATCACACAAAAATTAATTATATTTCTATATCCTAGCCATGACAATTGGAAACAAAAATAAAAAATGACATTGCATTAACTTTGCATGGGAACAGGTGGTAACTAGACTTCGTGGTGGTGATCAATACCGCACTGTATATAATTGTCAAATCACTATGTTGTACACATGAAACTAATATAATATTATATTTCAATAAAAAATAAAAATAAATGTAAAATGAGTAGGGGAAAACTATGAATATTGTGTCGGCACTTTTATTTTTATTTTTTTCTTTTACAAGATTTCATTTATTCATTTGACAGAGAGAGAGAGAAGAAGAAGCAGCAGGGGGAGCTGCAGGCAGAGGGAGAGGGAGAAGCAGATTCCCTGGTGAGCAACAAGCCAGATGGGGTGCTTGATCCTAGGACCCTGGGATCATGACCTGAGCCGAAGGCAGATGCTTAACAGACTGAGCCATCCCGGCACCCCTGTGTCACCACTTTTAATGTAGAATTCTTCACTTTTTACAGTACTATTTCCCCCATCTGTTTTAGCAACACTAACATTAGCAACGTTAACATTAACAGCAGTAATAAGTGTAAGTGAAGGGATGTGAAGGAAAAAGAATATAAATAAAACACAAACAAGCAACAAAATCCAGGTAAATTTAGTCTCTAGTCCACCATACCAGGAAGGGAAAGATACCAGAGTTAACACCACAAAGTGGAGGAGTAGAGTTATTAAACTCTTATTACCTGCAAAAAACATGGGTGAGCATCTTAGGATTTTGTCTGGAAGTGACTCTGGGTTTCAGGGAAGTATAGATTCCTGGGAATTTTGCTGATCTAGACGCTATGTCCCTTTTGTTATGACCATTTAGATGTAACCTTTATGAAAAGCATATTAAACAAGACAAAACGTGGCTGGTATCCGTATTTTGCCTCAAGAATTCCTGACTTCTCCTGTTCTTTGATACCCATCACATGTCAATTTCCTTAATTCTCCTTCCATATTTAATTTCTGTTTTTCAGCTACTGAAGGATTCCTGTCCCTTTGATGAGGTGGGCCCTCTATAATTCACACTCACCACTAAGTCTCCCATTGTATGTTGGAAGAGATCGGATGAATCCAGATAATCAACGATCCATTTTAGTTAATGATACAATCATCAAAAATATTTACATTCTTATCTATAGTGCTGTGGAATCTGGTGAGACAAAAGCAGTAGCATTATCCTCCATAAATAATCAAAGAAAAAGCAAAACTTTCAATCTTTCTTTTGAAACAGAGTAATTAATTTCCTACCTACTAAAAGAAACATGGAATTTGGAATTACACAAACACGTACTTAAATATAAATTTTGCCTTTCACTTGCTGTATGTTTTTGGAAAACTAACTCTTAGAGCCTCAGTCGCTACATAATACCATAATAGCAACCAAATTATGAAGTTTATATGAGGATTAAGAAAGATAATAATTTTGCTAAAGAAACTTGAGCAGTTGGAGCACCAGGTGAATTGCAAACTATTGTAATTATTATTTTTCTGTGGCATTTGTAAATCACTTTTCAAAATAACCTTGCTATTAGATAATATGCTCTATATTCCATTTTGTCTAAACAAATGACCTTGCCTCAATTAATTGATATGGAAGTATATTGAACTTACCCATTTATAGTCCTGAGTATTGATAAAAGTATGATAGAAAAATCCCTTAAAGTTATATTTCACTTTATAAAAGCAAAAGCAGTGAAATATAGGTATCGACATAAATTATTTTGAAAAACTATATAGGTTATCTAAAATTTTTATTGTGGTGTGCTTTAGTGTGTTCAGCTTGTTTGCTTTCTGTGTGATGGATTAGATTTTGTGCCTAAACTTTATTTTAAAAATAAAATTAGTTATTTTATTAGTTATGATTAGTTATTTTCTCTTTAGTGGTATTAGTATAGTTATTTTCTCTTTAATAGTATTAGTATAGCAGAGGGAAAGTTTAATAGAGGGAAAATGTACATTTAGTAATTATAGGACTTATGACATTGGAGTGGTTGAAGAGTTCAAATTTTAACCAGTTTTCTATCATATTGCCCAATTTACCTGCTCATACTATTGTTGACCTGATGATCTGGGTAAGATTACATTACTGTTCTTTTTCATTAACAACAACACACCTAAAAGAATAGACTTACAAAATTCACAAAAGGCCAACCTATTAAGAGGAACACATTAGTTATAGTGTAGGAAATGAAAGCTTTCTGTGCCATGCCACCAGAACTAATATTAATTAACATTTACTGAGTAATTCTGTTCAAGGAGGTTTTCTTTTTTTTAAGATTTTATTTATTTGTTTGAGAGAGAGAGTGAAAGAGAGACAGCATGAGAGGGGTGAGGGGCAGAGGGAGAAGCAGACTCCCCACTGAGAGGGAACCCCATGTGAGACTCGATCCCAGGGCACTGAGATCATGACCTGTGCCAAAGGCAGATGCGTAACTGACTGAGCCACCCAGGTGCCCTGGGTAAGGAGTTTTATGTACATTTTAAAATTTAATTTTCACAACAATCTAATGAGACAGTTATAATTATTACCTACCTTTTGCAAATATTTCCAGGGATTTGCAGATAGTAATGCCAAAGCTGGGGTTTGAGACCCGAGCTAGCTGGCATCATGTCTGGACTTGAGCAAGAGGGTAGAGCCATACACCACTTCTTACCCCTTTTCAATACCAGAAAAGTCTGTGGTCTACCTTAAAAGCTGGAAAGTACCTACATAAACATGTTCTATAATTCTGCAAATGTCCACTACTTATACAATTTTCCTGTTCATCTGGACATTTGTTAATGTATCTGTTTTGCTCTTTTTAAAATTATTTGGCAATTTGAGAAGTTCCTCAGAGTAATGAAGGATATACTGAAATATTTCAGAGGGAATCATTTATGCACTGAGAGAGTCTGTCTCAGGGTAACTGTGCACAGTTTAGTGGAGAAGCATTTTACTTCTTTAACACTTTTATGACGAGAAAAACTATATGTTAGAGGTAGTTACAAAGATAAATTACCCCAGGTATAAACTACATACCATGAAAAATAGCAGTTGCCCTATTTCAATTGATAGGGATAGATTCTCTTACCATCTTTTCTAGTAGTCTTCTCTCTTCCTCTTTAAAGCCTTGTCACTATAATTCAACTGTGCTGTAACATTCATGATGCCTATAATTCCACTGGGATGTGAGATGCATATAACGTGTGAATTGGGACAGTTCTATCATATTGCCTTGAGCACTGTGCATGTTGTAGGCCTAGTTTACAGAAATGACACTAACTCCTTGCCTTCTGTGTAAGACATAAGAGAAAAACTATGTTCTCAGTAGTGGATTGAGGAAAGCTCTTAAATTCTGCTGTTGTTGTTGACAGTAACTTTCTATCTTAATCCAAAATTATCAGGCAATACTAAGTTATAATAGGAGTAGTTTATTTTTTTCTTATTTTTAATTTTGGGGGGGAGCGATTTATTTTTGAAATGATTTTGTCAATTTGCACTCCATACATTTGAATACTGAACTATGGTTGGAATAATAAGATAAGAATATGGCCCCAGCCTGCAAGAAGTTTATCCATTAGTTTGATAAATTGCATGAAAAAGAAATAAATCTGGTATCATAATAACTGTTTAATGGTAGAGAGGAGATAGAATCAGTATATGGCATAGATAGGGAAAATTATGATAGAGCTCACTGAAAATTTTGCTTGTAAGTGGTGGGATTTAACTAAGGCTTAGACTAAGGGAAGTAACTGGTAAAAAGGTTATAGTATTTCAAAAAAATTTTTTTTACCTAATTGAGGCAGAAAATACCTACTAGGTCAAAAGTGTCTCTGTCTCTCTCTCTCTTTTTTTTAGCATACATAACTCTGCTTCTTTGCTTTGGTTGTGGTCTATATTATCTGGAAAACTTGACAAGGAAGACATAACATGTCCTTCTCAGTAGATTGAACTGAATAGTCAGTTTATCTCCTCATTATCATTTTCGGCAGTGCAACCTAGCAGATCCTCAACATTAGAACTTTGATTAATTGAACGTTTTCATTCTTTCAACACTGTTCTAATAATGATCTTGGAATATAAAGGAAGAATAAATTTCTTGCTTATAGTCAAATGAAGAAATCAAGTAGCCACAATAAATCAAGTCTCATACAAATATTGAAATGTTACCAGATGCAACCTTAAGGGTGTGGAATTTGCAAACAGATTACACAAAGAATACTATTTAAGTATCTTTTTAAATATGGGGAAATTCTTAATTATAACAATTTTGTCTCCTTTGTCCTCTCCATTTATATGCTAAATAATAATAATACAAACTCTTTTCCACTTTTTGGGCAAATATCTTGTAAGTTTTCATGGAATAGGAGTTAAGATCCCCTAAGAGATGCTTGAAGTAAAAGTACATAATTCCTAAACTACTTTCTAGAGGTAATAATAGGACCAGTAAAACTCAAGAGTTTGGTCTGTTAAATGGGTATACTTGTGCAGAGAGAAATGAATCAATCTAAACTGTAAAGAGACTTTTTAGAGGGAATGTCTTCTGAGGGGGAAGTTTGAATAGGGAAGAAAAACAAATCTCTCAGCTGAGAGATGATTGAAAAGAGAATGTTACAGTTGCATACTTAAAATTTTAAGTTTAGGGGAGCCTGGGTGGCTCAGTTGGGTAAATATTTGACTCTTGATCTCAAGCCCTGCATTGGGCTCTATGCTGGTTGGGGCGGGGGGGGGGGGGGAATATATATATATAGTGTATGTACATATATATAAATAAATAAAATAAAATTTTAAATTTAGGATATTTTGCACATAAATCATTCTCCAGTCAATCCTAAAGAAACTTCAGCACCTTTGTCTTTCATTCTCTTTTGGTATAAATTTGCCTCTGGTGATAAGAATAAAGAGCTAAATCCTGCGTTATTGCTAACACAGGTCAAATGAGGGGCTGTTCACAGAAGGCTCTTCACACACAGGTTACCTAAAGTATATAAAGTGTGCTTGGAATTAAAATGCCCAATTATACTGCTATGTTTAGAGAAAGAAAGGAAAAAGTGAGTTTATTTGATTGAGTTACACCATAACTTAAAACTTTGTGGGCTTCCTTAAGTTCTATTCTTATAAGGTAACTTAATGATTGTAGACTATTTTAAGGAAAATTAAAGTTTTATTTGAGGAGTGCCTGGGTGGCTCAGTCATTAAGCGCCTGCCTTCAGCTCAGGTCATGATCCTGGGGTCCTGGAAACGAGCCCCACATCGGGCTCCTTGCTCAGCAGGGAGCCTGCTTCTCCCTTTCCCACTCCCCCTGCTTGTGTTCTCTCTCTTTCACTGTATCTCTCGCTGTCAAATAAGTAAATAAATCTTTAAAAAAAAGTTTTATTTGAAAAGCTAGATTGAAATACAAGAAATTAAACATACCAGTTTAAGCATAAAACATGCAGCCCACATAAGGAAAATGGTTCTTTATATATGTTAAGTAATAGATAATTCAAGAAAAATATTTCCTTCTCTTAAAGTAAGAATTTAACTATTGTATTAGAAGACATACAATTCTCAAAGCATCCTTAAAAATAGTTAGGTTTCTTCAGGCTGAATGGTAACTATTAATTTATAGACTCTTCTGCTGTACTCCTAATTTTTCAACTAGGTCATTATATTCCTTTTTACATAGAGCTTATCTTTAGTCACTATTTCCACAAGCAAGCATATTTTATGAAAATGTTAAGAATTAATATATATTTATAATATATGTTGAAAATCAACAACAAAACTTATGTTGAATAGTTTCCTGAATTGCTTCTAAAAGAAGTCATATATCATACATAAATTCATTTTTTTTGTTCTGAATCAATTTCATGTCACACACTAAAAATAACATTATATATAGCATATGACAACTCTGGCGATAATTTTCAAGTAGACTATAAATTTTTTTTAAAGATTTTATTTATTTATTTCACAGAGAGAGAGAGATCACAAGTAAGCAGAGAGGCAGGCAGAGAGAGGGGGAAGCAGGCTCCCTGCTGAGCAGAGAGCCCGATGCTGGGCTTGATCCCAGGACCCTGAGATCATGACCTGAGCCAAAGGCAGAGGCTCTAACCCACTGAGCCACCCAGGTGCCCCTAGACTATAAAATTTTTATTAATTCTCCAAAAGTCGAAGATATAAGAAATTAACATTGGATACTAAACTGTTAAATATAAATGGATTTGTCTACTTAACAAATCAATTGTTTAGAGCAATAGCTGATATATTTGATATACTATTTGTAACATAAAAATCCGTTTATGGCTTTTTATATCCCAACACATGTCCAATGACCCTATGGGAAAAAAAATAACTTTAAGAATATACCTTTTCTATTTAAATTGCAGCAGTGTTTATAAATACCATAAAGAGTTGAAGTCAATTAACATTAATACCATAATTCAAAATGAGAAAGATATTTCTGGGGTGCCTGGGTAGCTCAGGCTGTTAAGCATCCTACTCTTGATTCCGGCTTGGGTAATGATCTCAGGATCGTGAGTTGAAGCCTACATAGGGTTCTGAGCTCAGTGTAGAATCTGCTTGAGATTCTCTCTCCCCCTTCCTTTTCCCCTCCCCCTGCTCACATACACTCTCTAAATAAATAAATAAATAAATAAATAAATAAATAAAATCTTTTTTAAAAATGAGAAAGATATTTCTTTTTTTTTAAAGATTTTATTTATTTATTTGACAGAGAGAGATATTACAAGTAGGCAGAGAGGCAGGCAGAGAGAGAGGGGGAAGCAGGCTCCCCGCCGAGCAGAGAGCCCGATGCGGGGCTCCATCCCAGGACCCCGAGATCATGACCTGAGCCGAAGGCAGAGGCTTTAACCCACTGAGCCACCCAGGTGCACTAAGGACAAAGTATTTTGATTCAAAAGCTTTAAGAGGCTGACTCCCTTTCAATGAAAAGTTCAGAAACACTCTAGGGTTTTGATAGTAAACGAGTATTAACTATGCATTGTTAAATAATAATGAAGAATGAAATTTGGAGTAAAGAGAATTAAAGTTTAGTTTAGATAATGTTCAATATACTCTGGAAAGATTTTTGGACCACAGTTAGTGTTGATTTCCGTGAGGTTATTTGCAATGTATTAACTCCAGAGAGTTTTAGAATGTGTCATGGGAATGGTTCTTTGCACAGTTATCTGAAACAACACCAATTTGTAAATGCCAGAGAACATCTCAGAGTAAACTGGGAAGAATATAGGCTATTGACAACTTTACCTTAAGGACATGCACTGTATGCCCAGAGATTTCAACTTTAGAGATATTATTTTTCATCATGCTTCCCCTTCAGGTCGAGGGTAGATGGAGAGGATGGAATAATGCTGCTTTGCTGTTTCTTCTTGAAAATAAAAAGGCACAATGCAATTACGAGCACCTCTCTAACAAGTGAATGAATTTCTTTCACTTAAGATTATTCTTGCCACGGGGCACCTGGGTGGCTCAGTGGGTTAAAGCCTCTGCCTTTGGCTCAGGTCATGATCTCAGGGTCCTGGGATCGAGCCCCGCCTTGGGCTCTCTGCTCAGCAGGGAGCCTGCTTCCCCCTCTCTCTCTGCCTGCCTCTCTGCCTACTTGTGATCTCTCTCTCTGTCAAATAAATAAATAAACTCTTAAAAAAAAAAAAAAAGATTATTCTTGCCAAAGTCTAAGCCCTGTCCATAAGAAGGTTCTTGAAAGGTTTGTTTTATTTGTCTTAGAACAGAATCAAGTAACAATAGACCTTCAACAACCCAAGTAACTCTCAGGCGCCGAGAAATCCAATCCAGTCTGTTCTAAGTATTGCAGCCTTGAGACCTGATGATTTCATACTGGCTCCTTAAGCCCATTAGCACAGAATGAGTTAGGAACCAGGGAGAACAGACCTACTTTTATTCTTATTAGAATACATATTAAAGTTCATTCAGTTCCTTGATGACTACATGCTCTTTCTCCCCACTCCTTCTCCCTGCTCACCTGGACAAATATACCTGTGCTTCAAATCTGAGATATTTCTTCTTTCTCTTGCAGTCTTCCCAGGACTCTGAAATTGGGTTACATGTCTCCTTTATGTTCCCACAGCACCCTGTAATTATCGTACTTGCTTACACTGTCCTGTTTCTCAGTCTATAGCTTTCTTCCACCAAACTGTAAACTCAAGTTTGCTGCTAGATATTCAACATCAAGCACTCTGCCTGGTATCAGAGGAATCAATACTCATTGAAATAATATTCACTTGAGGGGATTTATAATGACTTGTGTCCATTTGAGGGATGGAATAGTTGAATTATCTGGATTGTTCAAACTCATGCCATTTTTACTATACTACACTAGCTTATTTAATTGTCTGCCTTACCCACAATATGTTCCCAGACCAAGCATGTGACGGATACTTAGTATCTTCTCTAACAACTAGTGAATGTATATATTAAGGAATAAACAAAGGAACCACTCGCTGGGCAGCTAAAAAAAACTTCATACTTATGTTCTTTTCGTACTCCTTATTGTTTATTTGCAAGCATGTGTAAGGTATAGAAACTCAGAAGACAGTATTTCTGGCTAAGAAAGCATTTAGAAAGACGCACAAGCCTTCTGGGGGAAAATATAGCTAATGTTTGGATAGGATCCAGTTAGTTGCAGAATTTTTTTTTTTCTCAGCACTTTTTTTGATACTTTATGAAGGCAACTAAAATATTTATTGAAAATTATTTAACTTGTAATATTAAATGAGCACAGATCATATATTTGCTTTTTTAAAATAACCTACAAATATATACAGACTCTGTTGTTATTTCTCAGCTTCCCTTTACTATTTCCTTTCAGTGAATCAATTGGTATGGTACTTTTTTTTTTTTTAAGATTTTATTTATTTGACAGAGAGGGACAGATCACAAGTAGGCAGAGAGGCAGGTAGAGGGACAGGCGGAAGCAGGCTCCCTGCTGAGCAGAGAGCCCGATGTGAGGCTCAATCCCAGGACCCTGAGATCATGACCCTGAGCTGAAGGCAGAGGCTTTAACCCACTGAGCCACCCAGGCGCCCCTTTAAAAGTTTTTGGTTTTTTGGTTGTTTTTTTGTTTTTAAGATAGTATGGCACTTTTAAGAAACTTTTGTGTTCTGGGATTCCTGGGTGGCTCAGGCAATTGAGCAACTGACTCTTTTTTTTTTTCATTTTTTTTTTCATTTCTTTTTAATTATTTTTTTTTTTTATTAACACATAATGTATTATTTGCCCCAGGGTACATGTCCGTGAATCATCAGGCTTACACATTTCACAGCACTTACCATAGCACATACCCTCCCCAATGTCCATAACCCAGCCACCCTATCCTATGCCTACCAGCAACTGACTCTTGATTTGGGCTCAGGTTATGATCTCAGGGTGGTGAGACTGAGCCCCAAGTCAGCAATGTGCTGCGTGCAGAGGCTGCTTAAGATTCTCTCTCCCTGAGGCACCTGGGTGGCTCAGTCAATTAAGCTTCTGCTTTTGGCTCGGGCTCAGGGAATCAAGCCCCCCTGCGTTGGGCTTCCTGCTCAGGACTTCCAGCTCAGCAGGAAGTGTCTCTCTCTCTCTCTGTCTCTCTGTCTCCCTCTGCCCCACCCCACTGCTCATTCTCTCTCTCTCTCAAACAAATAAAATCTTAAAAAAAAAAAAAAGGATTCTCTCTCCCCCTCTCTGTCACTCCCCCCGCCCCACCACTCACAAAAGTGCACTCTCTCTCTTTAAAAAAAGAAACTTCTGGGGTGTCTGGGTGGCTCAGTCAGTTGAGTGTCTGCCTTCAGCTCAGGTCATGATCTCAGAGTCCTGAGATTGAGCCCCATGTCGGGTCCCCCTGCTTCTCCCTCTCTCTCTGCAGCTCCCCTGCTTGTGTTCTCTCTCCCTCTCACAAGTAAATAAATAAAATCTTGAAAAGAAAAGAAAGAAAAGAAAAGAAGAAAAGAGAAGAAAAGAAAAGAAAAACTTTTGTGTTCTTTTGCTTTTTCAGTTTCTGGTTCTTTAGGTAGGGCCAGTTTGGGGATGACTACTTCTTTCTATAGGTATAAATTATAACCTAGGTTTTAGGTGCTGAAGAGAATGTATTTTTGCAAAGCTAAATCCAGTTAGTGTATACATATACAGAGGAGGCAGCAGGTCTATGAACTAAAGAACAAAACTGTGAGAGGATCAAGCTAGAGTATGGCAGACAATCTAAAGCCAGAATCCAAAAGAAACAAAACCAAGGAAGAGGTCTAAAATTGCAGCTTTAGCGAGTGCTCCCCATGTTTCTTGTTTCATTTATAAATGTCTCCAGTACCTGGAGTTTTACAATGAGTGTTGAGTTTCTTAGGAATTCCATATTGTAAGTTTTCCAGGGAGAAAACCATTTTATGGAAGGAATGTGAAGATTCCATACCTTCCTCCTCTTGTCTTTTGATCCTCTTGAATGACTGATACCATACTGAACTAAACCTTACTCTTCCTCATCAATAACGACCAATTATCTTTTACCAAATTTATATCATCCCAGTTCTCTAGTCCCTTTACACTAAATAGATCTTACTAAATGCAATTCCTCTGTTCCTTCAGAAGAGGAGTCATGAAACCAAGGATATGGTCCAAATCTATATTTCTACATGTTTTGTACATAGTTTCATTGCAATATGATAATGCTCATTCCTTTATGCATTATCTTTGACCTCTTTTACCGAAGACACAGTTGAGTAGTTGAAATAGAGGCCATAGGACACAAAAGACCTAACATACTTACTATCAGCTTTTTACAGAAAAGTCTTAAACTATTAGACTTTACATCAAGTTGAATGTATTTTATTTTTCCTTGATGTTCCCTCATCTGTTCATCTTCAGAGAAGAATAAAACTAGGATGAGGACTGAACACATTCAATTGATACTAAAGCACCTATGCATGACTAATGCACCCATGTTTAGTATGGGGTTATTGTGAATTTTCCATTTATAGTATTTGCATTATGTGAGACCAGACTGTATCTTAAAAGGTGCAAACTTGTAAGAAGGACCCGGACTGTATCACTAATAACTTTCTACAAAGAAATGCCTTTTCATTTCTTTAAGCAATTTATAGTCTATAATTTTATTTGGTTGCATATGGACCATTAACAGTTGACAGCTGTCAGAGAAGGTCACATAAAATGACTCATTAAAGTCACGTTTAAAAAATAAAAATTAATAAATAAAAATTTCAAAAGTAAATAAAGTCTTGCTTTTAAAAAGTCTGACCAATTGTTTTGTTTCCTATAGTTAGTTACAGACTAACCATTTTGGCAAAAATTTTCTTTTTCAGTCTCATGGGTTCAGAGAGTACACAAATACTCATGTGATATGGGGTTAGTCATACCAGAGACATTTTTAGAATCCAAAGTTAAAATAAGTATAATTTAGATTGATTTGGTAAGTACGTGTGTGTGTGTGCACATGCAAAAGGGAGCTATGCACATGATTTTGTCTACTTTGAAGTACAGAATTTTTATTGTAACACTTAGTTGATGTCCATCCAGTTCAGTTCAGTTTATTTAAGAATGACTTATGGATAATTTAATTTATTAATTGATTTTAAAAATTTTTTAAAAGACTATTTGAGAGAGAGCAAGTAAGAGCACAGGTGGGGAGAGAGGCAGAGGGAGAAGCAGACTCCCCACTAAGCAGGGAGCCCAATGTGGGACTCAATCCCAGGACCCTGGGATCTTGACCTGAGCCAAAGGTAGATGCTTAACTGGTTGAGCCACCCAAGTGCTCCTTAGTTAATCTTTTAGTAAGAAAATTTTAAGTAACAATGATATTTTTATATGAGATCAGTATTCATTATATGGGGTGTTATGATACTTCTTCGTTAAAAATTAATGATAATGGGATGCCTGGGTGCTCAGTGGGTTGGGCCTCTGCCTTTGGCTCGGGTCACAATCTCGGGGTCCTGGGATCAAGTCCCACATCGGGCTCTCTGCTCCTTGGGGAGCCTGCTTCCCCCTCTCTCTCTGCCTGCCTCTCTGCCTACTTGTGATCTCTCTCTGTTAATAAATAAATAAAATCTTTAAAAAAAATTAATGATAATACTTAACTTGTATGATTAAGAAAATTGCCTCTAAATGTATCTATCCTGCAAGCACTTTGGTGTGTGACAGAATATATTCATAGACCTTTATCTTAATCACATGATTTCAACATTAATAGCAGAGTTCAAAGTTTTTGTATTATGCACTCTTTATTTTACTGAAAAATTTTTTTCAGTGTTCCAAGATTCATTGTTCATGCACCACACCCAATGCTCCATGCAATATGTGCCCTCCTTAATACCCACCTCAACATAGTTTTTTTTTAAGATTTTATTTATTTATTCATGAGAGACAGAGAGAGAGAGAAAGTGAGAGGCAGAGGCAGAGGGAGAAGCAGGCTCCCCAAGGAGCAGAGAGCCCGATGTGGGACTTGATCCCAGGACCCAAGATCATGATCTGAACCAAAGGCAGACGTTTAACCATCTGAGCCACCCAGGTACCAGGCGCCCTCAAAGTAGTTTTTATTTACCATTTTTTTTAATAATATAGTCCCTATATTAGTCAGTTCAGGCTGTCATAACAAAATACCACAGACTGGGTGACTTAAGCAACAAAAATTCATTTTCTCACAGTTCTGGAGACTGGATGCCCAAGATCAAAGTTCTTGTTGATTCAATGTTTGGTGAGAGCTGTCTTCCTAGCTTGTATATAAGTGGCTACCGTCCCCCTCTGTGTCCTTAAGATGGCCTTTCCTCAGTGTGAGAAAGAGAATGAGTACTCTGATGTGTCTTCTTCTAAGGACACTAAATCTGTTGGATCAGGGCCCCACCCTTATGATCTCATTTAATCTTAATTATTTCCTGAGAGGCCCATTTCCAAATGCAACCACTTTGAGGATGAAAGCTTCAATGTAGGAATTTTGAGGGAACACAACCATTCATTCTATAGTACTCCAATATGAAAGCCTGTTTCATTCAATTTGTTGTGCAGAACTGAAGTCATCTACTCTCCTTGCTAAAGGAATTTCTTTTTCTCTTTTATCATAATCTTTATTGAGGATTTGCTATTTTGTCTCTTTGACAGATGCTTTTGTGTCAAGGATCAAGGTTTTGATGGATTAATAGAAATAGAAAGGGCATCTGAAATATTCATAGGCAAGGATAAGTGTTGCCTGAAGTGTAAGATGAAAGCAGATATCCAACTACAAAACACCATGCCACTTCCTTGGTGTAATATTAAATTACCTACTGGATGAAGTGTCTAGAAGAATTTGTTCCCTAAAACATCTTATTACCTCAAAATTACACTAGAAAAACTTACTGCATTCCAAGCTCTTATAGGTCAAAGGACAAAGATAATACTCTCCATATTTCTGGAATAAAATTTATATTGTCTCATTCTTGAAGAGTCTTAAGTCTTTGAAAAATAAATGGAAATACTTGTGTCACAAACTACGCTCAAAAACTGTGAATGAAAACTGAGATTAAATTTATCTGTGGAAGTTTTAGATCTGTGAGCGTTTTTATGGGGATAAAACTGCTCACCAGTAGAATATTAGATAAGAAGACAAATAACTTTCAAGTATTCCTCTTGAATACTTAAAATGTTATGTGATTGAGAGGCTGAAAGTAGTTTTCTCATTTCTCAAATAACAATTGCATTTGGCTTTCCTGGAAGATCTCAAAGATCTTCAGTTGGAAAAGTAATACTACGGTTGAAAAATAGTTGTCAATTTCATGACTTACAGAGGAATCTTGTACAAATCGTTTGACTCAAGCCATATTATCATCTAAAAAATAGAAATGAGAAGGTCTGTGTTAAGGTGATATAGATGAAGTCAGATGAATAATACCTAAGATATTGTAATATGTACCTCTTTACAAATAGTTGGTGTTTTTCACTTTGTCTCAATCAAAATAAATAATATATAGATTCCAATCTGTCTGCCACAATTCAAGTTTTAGAGTGTTTTGTTTTTCTCTTTTCCTTCAACTTGTCAATTTGTTCTGAATTTGAAGAATACTATCTCTCTTGAATAATATTGTCTTACTTTAGATAAGAAAACAAAAAGGAACTAAAATTTTACATTTAAATTTTCAATGACAGTAGAAGAAAGACTCATCATACATTTTTCAAGTACAAGAATTTCTTCAAAACCACAGACGAAGTCTTCTATTTAATGTGCTAACTTCTCACTCCATAAAACGTACATTTTCCTCCAGAAATAATAAAAAAACTAAGAATAACATGCTTTTCCTTCCTTTTATAAATCATCACTTTGTAAACTAGATGTAGATTTATTAAAACATGATCTGAAGTATTTGAATCCCAACCTGGAATTAAATATAGTTGAAGGTAATCCTTTTAAGCAGGTGAACTATGCTTTACCTGATGGATATATATGTCTGTTAAAAGTTTATTCTTAGATTTGTGAATAAAAAGAGAAGTTCAAACTTGTATAATAATTGCAGAATTGGCTCACTTCGGTACCCTAATTTTAGGGATAAAAAGGGAGGAAAAACGTATTCTTATTAAATCATTTCTTGTTTAATAGCATATTATTTATTTTGACTGATTTTCACCTATAAAATTAAAAAGGAATTAAGATATTTGTACAAAATCCAAAGTGAAAAAGATTTCATAGGAAGAAAAATGAGGATATGCTTAAATAAACTCCAAATACTAAAAAAAAAATCAATGAGTATGGGGTGCCTGGGTGGCTCAGTCATTAAGCATCTGCCTTTGGCTTAGGTCATGATCCTAGTGCCCTGGGAACAAGCCCTGAATCAGGCTCCCTGCTCATCAGGAAGTCTGCTTCTCCCTCTCCCACTCCCCCTGTTTGTGTTCCCTCTCTTGCTGTGTCTTTCTCTGTCAAATAAATAAAATCTTTAGGGAAAAAAAAATCAATGAGTAGAAAATTTTTCATGACACCATCATGCAATAAACTTTATAAGAAATAATGAATGTGTTACTGGAAAAACTATCTAATCTTGTGTGCCTGGAATCTATAAGGAAACATGAAGGGGACATTTTTCTGAGGGAATCAGGTCCAAAAAACCATATCAAACATTAAAAATATACCCAGAGACACTTACACAGAGTTTATATGACAGTAAATATGTGAATTAAATCCACGTAGTGGGACCTAATCTGTAATTTTTAGATAATTAAAGTGTTCAAATAGTAAGCCTACAAAAGACATTTCACATTTAATTTGGCTTTTTTGTTAAATTAAAAAATAACTTTAGAAATTAAATTAGAAATTTAACTTTTAGAAAACATTCCCTGAAAAATAATTGATATATTTGACACAAAAATATTACAATTTTACTTATTCTCACCTTTCCTTATGTTCTGTGTAGTAATAGGTGACTCTATAAGTAGTAAGATAATCTAACTTAACTTCTAAAGCCATCAGTAAATCATAATGAAAGTAAACATTAAAAATCACACTGTTTATAATGGGAAGAAAATGGAAGGATACAATTCATGTTCATTTTCCTTTGAAGTTTGCTGCATGTTATATATCAAACATTTGTATGTAGAATGCCCTGGGGAAAATCTGAAAGCAGAAACAAATCATGACATTTATAACCATTTACTAACACTTGGTTAGATTATTTCAGGCTGTTGTAAATTTGTCGAGAGTCACCATCTGTGTCTCCTTAAAATTTATAACAGTGAAGAAAGGAGAATATGTTTCAGGACTGCAAGAGTTTACTTCTTAGGGTGCCTGCCTGGCTCAGTTGGAAGAGCTTGCCATTCTTGATCTTGAGGTCATGAATTCAAGCCCCAGGTTGGGTGTAGAGAGTAATAAAAAGAAATGAATAAACTTCAAAAAATATTTTAAAATTTTACTTCTCTACATGGGTTTGAATCATCCATCTTTTGCCCTAAACCCAGAGACTTTGTATGCTTGTGATTTTCCCTACTTGCCCATCAATTACTACTAAAAACCAATATAAATGTCTTATAGTACAGAATCTGTTTTTACTTATGGTCTCTATTTGACAACTTAGAAATTATTTTACCTCCTGTTATTTTATTATTCTCTTTAGTATGCATGTGCTCTCATTTCTCCCTAAGACTGTATGCTTATAAGAAAGACTTAATTGCAACTAGTTTGTAAAAAGTACCCAGTAGGTTTTAACATTCCATTTGATGTGACTAATATACTTTTTAGTTCTCAGTACTTTGAGGAACTTGTTTTATCATAAATGAAATTTTAAGTCACTTCAATTGGGAATGACAGTGATAATAGCTTGAAGACTTTTAATTTTAACCATACTATTTCAGTACATAAATTGAAAGTATAGAGACAGAGAATGAATGAAGATTTTTTTATTTTCTTTTGAACAATTTATCACTCAGATTATTTTTTTAATGCTCTTAATACTTGTGAAGTACTTCTGAAGTGAAAAATGTCTCCTGTGATAGGGGTAAAGTAGTTAGTACTTGTGTCTGTGCTGAAGAAATGAGCCTTTCAAAGGTCAGTAATTTTAGCTTAGCATTAGAGGATTATCTGTATTTTATCTTTCTTTATTTTTGATTTCTGTATAATTATATTACTGGGATAATTTAAGGATAGTTATATTCTGTAGTGCCTATGAACAAGGCACTTTACTGCCAACTTAGTGATCAGTTGCTTAGCAACTATGTGGCTGATGAAACCTATCAGATCTGATGTCTCTGTCTGTTCAGAAAATGTCAGAAACTAGATAGAGTAGATTAGATTTTTCAAAATATTTTAGCATTTTACAGTCCCTGAAGGATTAGTAAGTAGTTTTACTTTGTTTTCCAATAGATTTTATTTTTGTTCTTCAATCTTTTTTTTTTAACTTTCATTATTTGGAAGTTAAATATAACTTTTTACTCTATTGTCAGGGGACATTATTCCTAATATTTTAAGATTTTTTCCCGTGTATTAGCTCCTAGAGAAATCAATCTTTGTAAGCAACCAATCAAATTATTTTAATTGAACACTTGTCATGTTAAAAATATAATGCTAGATTATTTGGTGGAGGTAGGCATGATTTCTACCCCTACCAAAGAGGTTTAAAATTTATTTGTAATCACACAGCTTTATAGTTCAATTTACAAGAGAAGGCAGAGTTTGATAAGTGACCAACAATATATAAAACCAAGGAGTTAAGGGAAGGAAGGAAAAATCATATCCTTAAACATTATTCAGGAAATGATAATTATGACAGAGTTCTTGGTTGCTACAGATGGATGAGAGAATGCAGACTTTTCTAGATAGGAAAAATACAACTTTCCTGAGTGCCTTTTACATATACAGCAATAAGTAAAATTGACAGCACTTGTAACAGCGTTGATAGTTTTCTCTTAAACCATTTTGGTGCAATTAGTATATAATTTAAAACAAAATTGCTATTTTTTGCATGCATTATGTCATTAATGAAATAGCTAAAAAGGATGGTTTATCTCATCAAATAACATATGGTTGAGATATCTACAGAAAAAAGTGCTAATATTATAGTTGAAGACATAGATATTTTCTACAAAGACAGAATGTGATAATTTACACTCTGAGTTAAACTATTGGATTCACTCATGTAACAAATACTTACTAAGTACATACCATCTACAGAAACTGGTACAGATCATGAAGTGAGAAGCAGAGGTATAACAGTGCATATGGCATGTTTAATACTCTCAGGTAATTACATAATTTTACCTCTCATCCTTACATCTGAAATACATTGGGCAGTAATTTTTTTTTAGGTTTCTTTTTATTTTTTTGTTAGGTTTCAAAACAGTTTTTCCATATACTGATCCAATTAACCCAGAACCACTCATTGAAAAGTCATTTTTTTTCCATTGCACTGTCCCCTTTGTCATAAATCAGGTTAACTGTGTGTGTTTCTTTCTAAATTCTCCATTCTGTTCCATTAGTTGGTTTTTCTATCCTTGTATCAATTTCCCACTATATTGCTTATTTTATAATGAGTCTTCATGTATGATAATGTAACTCCTCCAAATTTGCTCTTCTTTCTCAAGATTGCCTCAGATATGCTAAATTCTTTGTATTGTCATGTGATTTTAGAGTTATCCTGATAATTTCCACAACAATTTATACTGGAATTTTTATTAAGATCTCATAAATAAATAGATTAATTAGTTTTGGGAGAACTGATATACTTGCAAACTGATATTTTTTATTTTTATTTATTGTATTTATTTTCCAAGTCTTTATTTAAATTCTAGTTAGATAACATACTGTGTAATATTAGTTTCAGATGCAGAATATAGTGATTCATCACTTACCTACAATATCTGTGCTCATCACACATGTCCTCCTTAAACCCGATCACCTTTTTAACCCATCTCCTCATCCACATCCCCTTCAACAACCCTCAGTTTGCTCTCTGTAGTTAATAGTCTGTGTTATGGTTTGCTTCTCTCTTCACCCACCCCCATGTTCATCTGTTCCATTTCTTAATTTCCACATATGAATGAAATTGTATGGTATTTGTGTTTCTCTGACTGAACTATTTTTCTTAGCATAATACATTCTAGCTCCACCCATCTCATTGCAAATGGCAAGATTTCATTCTTTTTGATGGCTGAGTATCATTCCATTATATATGTACACCACTTCTTTATCCATTCATCAGTTGATGGACATTTGGGCTCTTTCCATAATTTGGCTATTGTTGGTAATGCTGCTATAAACATCAGGGTGCATGTGTCCCTTTGAATCAGTAATTTTGTATTCTTTGGGTAAATACGTAGTAGTGCAATTGCTAGATCATACAGTTCTCTTCTTAACTTTTTGAGGAACCTCCATACCGTTGTCCAGTTGGCTGCACCAGTTTGCATTCCCACAAACAGTGTAAGAGGCTTCCCCTTTCTCCACATCCTCACTAACATCTGTTGTTTCCTGTGTTGTTAATTTTAGCCATTCTGACAGGTGAGTGGTGGTATCTCATTGTAGTCTTGACTTGTATTTCCCTGATTGTTTCCTTCATGGTGCAGAGGCTTTTCATCTTGATGAAGTCCCAATAGTTCATTTTTGCTTTTGTTTCCCCTGTCTCTGGCAATATGTCTAGTAAGAGGTTGATGCAGCCAAGGACAAAAAAGGTTGCTGCCTGTGTTCTCCTCTAGGATTTTGATGGTTTCCTTTCTCACATTTAGGTCTTTCATCCATTTTGACTTTATTTTTGTGTATGGCCTAAGAAAGTGATCCAGTTTCATTCTTTTCCATGTAGCGAACCAGTATTCCCAATACCATTAATTGAAGAGACTGTCTTTTTTTCCATTGGCTATTCTTTTCTGCTTAGTCAAAGATTAATTGACCACATAAATGTGGGTTTATTTCAGGGTTTTTTATTCCATTCATTGATCTATGCATCTGTTTTGTGCAGTACTATACTTTTTGATGACTACAGCTTTGTAATATAACTTGAAGTCTAGAATCGTGATGCCTCCAGTTTTTTTTCTTTTTTTTTCTTTTTCTTTTTCCAAAATTGCTTTGGCTATTTTGGGACTTTTGTGATTCTGTATACATTTTAGAATTTTTTTTTCTAGCTCTGTCCCATTTAATGTGATAAATTACATTAATTCACTTTTGGTTTACTCATTATTTTAAAGATTTTATTTATTTATTTGAGAGAGAGAGCAGAGTGAGAGAGACTCCAAGCAGGGGGAGAGTCAGAGGGAGAGAGAGAAGCAGGCTCCCTACCAAGTGGGGAACCAGATTCAGAGCTTCATCCCAGGACCCTGGGATGATGACCTGAGCAGAAGGCAGATGCTTAACTGACTGAGACTCCCAGGTGCCTGGTTTATTCATTTTTAATAATAAACCACTCTTGCCTAAATAAATATAATATATTGGACTTTAACTTTCATTTTACTCAATGTTTTATGTTTTTTCCCCCCATTCTTTACTTGTTTTAGAGTGAACAAATATTTTTTAAATGAATTTACCTTCACTTTTGATTTAGTTATGTCTTTTTTTGCTAATTACCTTTGGGATTAAACATGTTTTCTTCC
This sequence comes from Potos flavus, assembly GCA_028534135.1. Classification (NCBI taxonomy): domain Eukaryota; kingdom Metazoa; phylum Chordata; class Mammalia; order Carnivora; family Procyonidae; genus Potos; species Potos flavus. The sequence goes on from CM052899.1 coordinate 52,252,328, forward strand.
CTGATTTGAATCTAATGAAAACTATTGCTCTTGCTAGTTTCCAGACATTGCTTGATATTAAAACCATTAGCTCCACTTATTCCATTCTATTTTGCTATTCTTGTTGTGATTTTTAATTCTCCCTATACTTTAACTCCATAAAACATACTATCTTTACATTATCAGTGAACAATTATTTATAAATATTCATATTTTTTCCTTATCTAATGTGTTTTACTCTAGTGACATTTACATATTTCCTTCAGTAACACTTATTTTCTTCCTAAATTAATCCATTTAGTATTTATTTTAGAGCAGGTCTGCTGAAAATGAATGGACAGTGTTTGCTTGCCTGAAAACATTTTTTTCACCTTCATTTTTGAAGAATATTTTTATTTGACTACTAGTTATCTTTTTTGGGTACTTACAGTATTTTATTCCATTGTCCTTACAATGTCATATTTGAAGTTTCTCATTTTCCACAGTTTGACTATATTTTCTGATGTGTTTTATTTGTATATTATAGTCATTTGTTTATTGTTTATTTATGTATGTGTATGTATGTATGTATTTGTTCTATTAAAGTTTTCTAAGTTTCTTGAATCTGTAGCCCTTTAGTGTGATGCTTTTCATTATTCCTGGAAAACTTTGGCCAATATCTCTTTGGGTATTTCTACTGCCCCATTTTTCTCTTCTCTTATCCCTGGAGATATAGATATAGATATATATTCACACCCTACTTTTTTTCTTGTTGATTTAAAATGTGTTTGTAAGTATAGAGTTAACTTTACAGGTAGAATGGGGAAACTATCATTTTCTCTGGGGAAAACTGGAAGGCTGGTAACAACCTTGTGGTCAAGATAAGCATGAGATATGCTAGCTAGTGATTTATAATGTGCTTTTAAAGTTTTAAACATCCATGGAAACATTTTATACTACCTTGTCTACATTGTTCAGGGAGGAATGGGTTGTTGGTTTGCATGTGATATAAACAGGTAATTTGGTTTTTCTAGTGTTAAGAGTTTAATTATCCTTTCATTGTCTTTCCTTCATTTTAACTGATAATATTTAAGACTTTGGATTTTCCAGTGATCACTGCTATAATTCTATTTCATACATTCTGATATTGGTTATGTTTATTTTCATTTTCATCAAGCATTCTGCAGTTTTGCTTTGAATTTTCTCTTCGACCAAGCATATTTATTGTAATGATATTAATTTTATGGTGGAAGAGCTATTTTATGACTTCTACTTTTTAAAAATTTTGATTAAAATATCGTTTGTTTTATAGCTATCTTATCAAGTTTATCAAGCTTTTATATAATACATAATACGTTTTCAAAAATGTGCCATGGTTAGTTAAGAACTTAGTGTATTTTAATTTATTGGTTGTAAATACAAAATGTATTGAACAGTTCTATATTGATATTTATGTTAATAAGTAAAATTCTTATACCTCTTATTTAAGAATTTGGTCCATTTGACTTGTCTTGGACTGGGAATAGTATTTTAAAGTTACCTAGAAGTCTACATATAAGGTTATGTCATCTATGAAAGATCATTTTACTTCTTTTCTATTTCAGTGCTTCAGATGTTATTGTTTTATTTTAAGGTATTATTTAACATAACATGTCATTTAATTGATCTTTAAGAGTTATATGTAGTCTAAGACACCAGGGCAACTGGAAAGAGATAATATTACTATCCAGATTTAACATACACTTGGAGAAAATGATCTATAATGTCAAGTTATTTTGGCAATCAGATTGATCTCATGAACCTACTTCCTGAAATGATTTCTTAATTGTTTACTTAAACAAAAAATCTCTACATGCTATCAGTTTATAGAAAATGATCATAGCTGCCCTTCTGTAGCATACACAAACATTTAAATTGAAGTAGCCCTCAATAATCATGATTCAGGTTGTATTCTATCGGGGACAGCTGACCTAGACTACATTACTTCATATATCTAAAAAAATCCAAAAGGACTGAGTGCAATGCTTTGGAATTGAATATTCTTTTTGTATTCCACTTCAGGGCCAAATCTTCCCTAACTAAAATTGATAAACGTTTAAAACCTTAGGTAGGTTGATGTATTTTATGGTGACTAATGTAATACAATAAAATAAAAAATATAAAAATAAATAAAACCTTTGGTAGGGTATTTGCCAAGTAGTAACACAGAAATGAACCTATATTATCTACATATACCTTATCAGGGGATAAAATAGTAGTTTTCTGTTATCCTTAAAATTATATATAATTTTCATTATATATTTTTGTGGCTATTTTTACCAAATAATACACTTTAGTATATGATATTGATGCCTTTGAGGCATGAGAAGTAGATACTAAACAGATGGTAAATTTGGACGTGCAAAACTTTTTCCCGTGAAGCCTTTTTAATCTGTGTGAAAGATGATATGTAGAATAGATCCAATTAACTACATAAATTAATTCAATCTGGATGTATTTAAATTTTTCTTTAATTTGACTTTCAAGAATTTTTCCTACAGCTACAATAGCACAAGCGTGTAAAGGTGTGTATATATTTTTATTTATATATAACAGATTTTTCTGCAGCTTTGTTTATGATACTGAAATTTTGAAACTGCTTAAACAAATATTAAATGGTCGTCAATCAATAAATTAACATATCTATAAAATAAAATATTTATGTATTCAGGAAATGTATATATATTGTTAATTTTAAAACAGTTGAGAAAATATATATTTTCTAAAAACTCTATGTGTTTCTGTTCATCTAAATGTTACCTACATTTATGTTAATATACAGGACATTATACTAAGAAACAAAAATCTTAGATACATAATAAGGTTTTTTTTTTAAGATTTTATTTATTTATTTGACAAAGAGATGGTGAGAGAGGGAATACAAGCAAAGGGAGTGGGAGAAACAGGCTTCCTGCTGAGTAGGGAGCCCAATGCGGAACTCTATCCAAGGACTCTGGGATCATGACCTGAGCCAAAGGCAGACGCTTAACGACGGAGCCACTCAGGTGCCCTGATACATAATAAGTTTTAATGCAATTATGGCTCAGGAAGAGTTTTAGTGTGGAAATATTCAGAGCAATTTTGTAATTAAAATTATATAAAATTTTAATAACTTAAATGTAGCTTTTTAATATATTTTCTTTCTGCTATTGCTGATGGCATATGAAGACAGTACCTAAATACTTTATACCTAAATACAGGTATAAATATAAATGTATTCGAAATGAAATGAAATTTCAAAAGAGTTGTTAAAAATATTTACTATTCAATACTAGTGCAACCTATGAATAAGCTTTACCTAAGAAATATATTCTGAGGCAGCTAGTGTGGCATTTTTTAAAGTAAAACGTTACAAAAGCAATTGTACCATGAATAAGTTTACATCAGGTCTCCGCTCTACCCTGGATTTAAAAGGATCATTAACTTCACTGCAAATTTTAAGCAGGTGGTATGCATCAAGGATAAACATTCTAAAATATATGAGTCCATTGAGGATTCTCATGTAAACATTGTGATCAAGAAGTTAGAAAAGTAAATACAGTTATTTGCTTTGAGTCTGAAGCAAGCCAGGTGGTACAGCTAAACCTTCTGCCCTGAAAAACTGCAGGTTCTGCTCCCACCTCATATATGACATGGGGAAGTTAGATGACAGCCTCATGGTTTCTGCTTGGGAATCACTCCTGAAAATCTTCACTTTCTTTTTCCCTCAGAGCGTTAAGAAAAGCTTTAACCCCTGAACTCTTTTTTGAGGAGCACTAGTTACATGTGATTTTGCTACATTTTAAGCCCTGGTGTGCTGGGGAGGAGGTAGAGGGTCTCAAAGGGCCCTGATTTGTAGTGTTGGCTGATTTCTGTGTCATAAATGCTCCCACAATGGCTACTAACGTGAAGGCGTTGAATGAACATGGAGTTGGAAAGAGATGTGAAACATCAGCTCATATAAGCATTGCACTGATTTAAGATACATTTGGTCTCCCTTTGCTTCTTTATAGACCCTGAAACTATTGTTTTGTTAGATTGTTACAATGACACTTTATTGTGCACACTCTATACATACAGACACACACATGTGAATGTGTCTGTGTATGGGTACGTTTGTATGAATATGTATATGTGTGTGCTTATGTATGTCTGCATGTATAAATATATATTTTTTCTCATTCTTTCCCTATGCCACAATAGCATAATGGCTGGTTATATTCCATAAAGAGGCTGCTGAAAAAGCCATAGTCCCTAAGCGAAGATGGCATGGAGTGGGACTAAGGCTGAGCCACTGTGGACTGTGTAATGAGCAAAAACTAAGCCTTTGTTGTTGCAAGCAACTACTATTTGGGAGTTACATTTTTCCACACCACAACTAATCTCCAGGATTGATACAAATTTATTATCAGACTTCTGTTTAAGCATTTGTTCAGGATAATTATATATGTAATTATAAAAAAATAGAGAAATATATATAATATAGAAAATTACACTTATACATGTAGTTTCCTCTCCTGCTTTCAAAAGCAAAAGTCTGAGGAAGGATTGAGTGAGCATAGTCGTTGCCCTAAATGAGGACACTTGAAGCAGTTCAGACCATGCCAGATGGTCACTGTGACCTGGTAAACTATCCTGGGGAAGAACGACAGCCTGAAAATGACAGAGATTAGGGTTGAAATTTCCTACTGGAAGAAAAATAATCTTTCCAAAATTGGTTTGTAGAGTGTCTTGCAGTGTGGTTCCTCATAGTTTGAACTACACCTTTCTCCTTGTTAAATAACTGAGAATTAGAAATAACAGTGACAGCTTACAGTGTCTTTTTAAGTAGATAAGAAGTTATCCTCATAAAGGGCTTTACAACACAATCCCAGCTCAAGTAAAATTTTATTAACAAATCAAATAACCTTGATTTTCTCTCTAAAGCATCTCTGAATTAGGTATGATATAAGATCTTTACTTAAGTTACCATAATCCCTTTTACAGCAAGAAGCCTAATTCATAACATAGTCTTAAAGGCACTGCTGATCTCTCATCAAGACAAGCCTTAAAAGAATTACTCTGCTGTCAGAACTCCCCAACTACTTTCTCTTATAAAAGCCTAGGATCAGTCTTCCATTGCCTGCCATTCCTAGTATTAACCTAGCCCTTCATGACTTCAGAATGACTGCAGGTAAGGAGGGTACTGTAGACCTTGCCAGATTTCAAAAGGAATCATGAAGACTTCTTAAAACACCTCAAAACCTTATCAGAAATGTGACAGTATACATACACGCACATTGAACTAGACCCTTCTTCCATCTTCCTTTATTTAACCTCTCTCTCAAAAGTCTCCAAGTTCTTCACATTTTATTTGGCTCATTCCTAGTGAGTAATTTTCTTCTTCAGGGTGAAAATTTTGATTTGATTTGATTTTTTTGATTTACCTTCAATTTGCTTCTCCTTTCTTCCAGCTTTATTGAAATATAATTGACATATAGCATTGTGTAAGTGTAAGGGATACAACATGATAATTTAATATACGTATATATTACAAAATGATTTACTCTCTTGCCTACTTTCAAATAGACAACACAGTATATTAACTATGCTTGCCATGCTGTACATTATATTCCCAGGACTTAATTCATCTCATGACTAGAAGTTTACACCGTTTGACCAGTTCTATGCATCCTCCCTCTGCTCAGCCACCACCAATCTATTCTCCGTTTCTATGAGTTTGGTGCTTTAGGTTCCATATATGAGTGAGATCATACAGTATTTGTCTTTGTCTGACTTATTTCACTGAGCATCAAGGGTATTGCAAATGGCAGAATTTTCTTCTTTATGGCTGAATAATATTCTATTATTTATATATGCCACATTTTCTTTATTCATTCATCCATTAATGGACACTTTGGATGTTCCCATGTTTTTGGCATTATAAATAATGCTGCAAGGTACCTCTTCAAGTTAGTGATCTAATTTCCTTTGAATATATACTCAGAAGTGGAATTGCTGGATTTAATAATAGTTGTATTTTTAGTTATTTGAGGAAATTCTATACGGTTTTCACAGTAGCTGTACCTATTTACATCCCCACCAACAATGCACAAGGGTTCCCCTTTCTCCACATTCTTGTGTAGACTTGTTATCTCTTGTCTCTTTGGTGATAGCCATCTAATAATGAGTTGATACTTCATTGTGGTTTTGATTTGCATTTCCCTGATGATTAGTGATGTTGAGTATTTTTATCATGTACCTGTTGGCCATTTACATATATTCTTTGGGAAAAAAATATCTATTTAGGTCATTTGCCCATTTTAAATGGATTATTAGTTTTTTTTACTATTGGGTTGTATGAATTCCTTATATATTTTGGATATTAACCCCTTATCAGATATCTGATTTTCAACTATTTTCTCCAATTCAGTAAGTTTCCTTTCCAATCATTTCTTTTTCTGTGCAGAAGCTTTTTAGTTTGGTATAGTCCCACTTGCTTTTTTTGTTTGTTTGGTTTGTTTTTCTTTGTTTTGCTTTTTGCTTTGGTTGTTGGAATGATTTTTTTTAATCTTGCATATATTTAAATTTCTGAATGGTTCCCTCTTTACCCCTACCAAATCTTTAGTTCAATGGTTGTAAAAATGAGGAGGGACAGTATAACTCACCTAAGAATCTTTAAAAACTTCCCAAATCTGAAATGTCATCACTACACCTCAAGCTCACTAGCTGTGGGTAAGATACTAGATGAAATTTTAAAAGACCTCCCAAATAATGTTGCATGCCCATTATTAAGCCACTCTACTCTCTACTCTCCATAGCCTTTGGGAATCACTATTGTTCTAGATTGGTAGTTTCCAAACTTGGTTGCATCAAAATCACATGAAGAAGTTTTTTTCTGTTTTATTTTTGTTTGTTTGTTTGTTTTTAATGTTTAGCCTCATCCTGATCTACTGAATTTGAATCTCTGAAGTTGGAGTTGGAAATCTAGAATTTTTAAAAGCTTAAAAAGTAATTTTTTAATTTTCAAAATTTAATTTTTTAAAATTTAAAATTTTAAAATTTTTTTAAATTTAAATTTAATTTTTAAAATTTAATTTTTAAAAGCTACTTTTAAAAGCTTAAAAGTAATTCTTTTATTTAGGATTTTATTTATTTATTTGAGAAAGAATGAGCAAGAGAGAAAGAGAGTGCACAAGTTGGGGGGAGAGGCAGAGAGAGAGGGAGAAACAGCCTCCCTGCTGAGCAGGAAACCAGATGTGAGGCACCATAAAACTTATGAATAATTCTGATACAGATTCAATACTTTAGATTATTTCTCTGCCCCCAGAAAGACAACTGCTGCTGGATATAATCTCATATTCTGCCTTCTTTGACTAAAATCTTGTGAGATCTGCAATTCAATACTGTGGTAGGAATCATTTCTAATTAGGTCTGCCAGATACCTCTAATAGCTAGATTATTTTCCCTAACAAATCCGAGTCATAGTATACTAAGTTATCAATGAACTACCTATACCTCTAAATATATGAATATGATGTCCACTACCTTATCTGAATATATTAATGTGTCAAGGGCACCTGGGTGGCTAGGTCGGTTAAGTAGCCAACTCTTGATTTCTGCTCAGGTCTTGATCTCAGGGTGGTGAGATCAAGTCCCGCATCAGACTCTGTGTTCAGCAAGAAGTCTGCTTGAGATTTTCTTCCTCTCCGTCTACCTCTCCCCCTGCCTGTGTGCTCTCTCTCTCTAAAATAATAAATAAATCTTAATATGTCAAAAATATGAACAATTCCTAACTCTACAAATCAGTTCTGAATGCTGGACATCGCAATCTTGGAGAGATTTTAAAGTAACCAAAGCAAATTTATTAACATTTAAACCTAAATTTTAAAACAGTTTTTCTATATGTAATTTTCCAATAAAATTTATCTTGCCCAATATTCTGCATACATGTCTTTATCCATCAGTCTTCAGTGAGCTCATAAAGACTGTTGTGCCTCATATGTGGCCATATTCAATAACTCATCATCTAGCACTAATAATCATCTGTTCCACTATACAATTTTTTAAAAAAATTTTTTGATGCAATGATATTATTCCTCAGATGACCCTTCATTCAGTTTCGTGCTCTCTTTTACCACTTTTCAGTGCTGACTCCTTTTTAAATCTTACTTCTCTACCTCTGGCATGGATTCAGGGATCTCAGCTTTCTGAAAATCAAGGAACTAAAGCTACATTACATTCACAACCTGTACATACTGAAGCCAACTGACTCCACTGAAGTTAGTGCCGCTTTTTTGGTGAATCATGTAACAAAAAGTCCTAAAGACTCTAACCTACCTCGAAGTCATTATTACACATATTGAAGACAGTATATTTATATTAGGTATGTGAGCGGAGTAGGGGAAGAAAATTAAAATATTCTAATTTCATGCAATCCTTATCAAGTACAAAACTACATTTTTCTTTAAAAAAAATCATGGAGTAAATTTTATCTTAAAAAAAAAAACAAAACATATAGAATCATTTTCCTTCAGCTACAAGTAATGTAACCAGCATCCCAGAACATTTGTCCCTATACTTTCTGTCCCAGGGCAGAGAGGGTATAAGTGAGGTGCACATGTTATTATCTCATACAGTCAAAATGGAGGTGTATTTAAGTTATGAAATATCTTAAGACAGTTGTATAACTTATGTGATATTATCCTGGAGAATATGCTTCATAAATACATAGACACTATTTATTTACTCAATCTTTATCCAGAGACATGTTGTTAAGAATTTTCTATAAGTAAGGACAATCTTCCTATAAAACTACTATTAGTCAACTTATGTAGAGTTTCAGTTATTTTGTTAACAAATAATTTAAGCTGCATTGCCAAGCTTCTTTTTCTTTTACTTTGAACATCACTTCCTTGCTGTACCCACTCAGCAACAACACCAAAAACGTGAAAGTGCCACAGGTTATAAGTTTTAACTCCTTCCTTTCTGTATGAATTTCCTGTGTTGCTGTAATAAAATTACTACAAACTTAGAGACTTAAACTAACATAAAGTTATTGTGTTAATGTTCTGTAATTAGAAGTCTGACATGAATTTCACAGGGAGACTATCAGGGTTTTATAAGGGCTGGCAAATTTGAAGACATACAATAAACCACCCAAAATAAGATACAAAGAGAGAATAAAATCTGAAAAAAAAATTAAAAAGTGGTGTGTGAGACAAAATCAAGCAGTCTACCTGATACGTAATTGGAAACCCAGAAGGAGAGAATGAAAGGGAGAGGTAGAATGTGTTGACAAATATTTGAACAGCTAATGGCTGAAAATTTTCCAAATTTGATATTATAAATTCACAGTTATATGAAAGTGAGTGAACTCCAAGCAAAGAAACATAAGAATACACAGTCACTACATAATCAAATTGCTGATAATCACTGATAACAATAGAAATCTTAAATATAACCAGAAAAAAATCAGTGTATAAAAAAGAAAAAAATAACAGTAAAATTATCATCAGAAAATATGAATGCCAGAAAATAATAGAACGATTTTAAGGGAAAAACAAACAAACAAACAAAAACAAAAAACAAAAATTGCCAACCAGGAATTAAATACCCAGAAAAAATTAAGCCTAATTCAAAACTATTTTCAGAACAATAAAAATTGACTATTTATTATCGACAGAACTTCAGTGCCAGAAAACCATATTAATATTTCACAAAATAGACTTCAATGCAAATAACCTATTATTATAGAGAATGGGTACATGATGATTAAATATTTTTTAAAAAACACGAAAATAAGCAGTAATAAGCTTTTATAATAAAACTTAGCTTTTGCCCTAAGTGGAAAGATGGCATTGTGATCTTCGTATTGGGAAAAGCTACAGGATATACAGGTTTAGAGAATTAGATGGGAAGTAAATTTATGGCTATGTTAACTTTGAGATATATTGAGACATCCAAATGGAGGTATTACATAGGCAGTTAGATATATGAGTCTGAAATTTAAGAAAATATTCTAGGCTGGAGATATGTACTTTTAAGCAGTTGTCACAAAGATGGTATACACAGGCTTGAGACAAGATGAGATCAGCAAAAGAGTGAAAGTATCTGGGTGCCTGGGTGGCATAATTGGTTGACCATCAGAGTTGGTTTCATCTCAGGTCATGATCAAAGGGTCTTGAGATCAAGCCTGTGTTGGACTTTGTGCTCAGTGTGGATTCTGCTTAGGACTCTTTTTCCCTCTCTCTCTGCCCCTCCCCACCACTTTTTCTCTCTCTCTACAATCAATAAATAGTTCTTTTAAAAAAAGGGAGAGAGAGAGAGAGCGCGCGTGCGCGAGAGAGAAAGGACCAAAGACTAAGACTTGGGGCACTTGCTTGAAAAGAAATTCGTTAAAAGAGGTAGGTATAATAAACGAGATTCGGATTGAGAAACCAAATAAATAGAAAAACTAGAGTATGATGCCTTGAAAGCCAAATGAAGGAAGTTTTTCTAGGAGGAGAGAATAATCAATTGTTCTATGCTAATGACAGGCCAAGAAGGGTTGAGTTCTGAGAATTAACCATTGAATTTAAGAATCGAATAATTTGTGACACTGACATAGTCACAGTGGAATGGTAGGAGAGTTAGACTGAAATGCGTATAAAAGAATGGAAGGAGATAAGTTAGGGACAGAAAGTATAAACATCTCTTTCAAGAAGTTTGAGGATGAAAAGAATTTTTTAAAGGTAATATTTATAGTATGATTATAAGTAATGGGAAAATACAGTTGTGAGGAAAATTCATAGTGAAGGAATTAAATGGGGCAGGTGCTGAGACAGAAGAATCATGTAGGAGAGAGGAGATATAAATAAAACAATTGCCTTTAGATAATCTATACATTTCATCTTTTTTGTTTATTTCAAGTTTTTATTTAAATTCCACTTAGTTACCATAGAGTGGAATATTGGCTTCAGGAGTAGAATTTAGTGATTTAACATTTCCATATAATACCCAGTGCTCATCACAAGTGCCCTCCTTAATACCTACCACCTATTTAGCCCAGCTCCGAATCCACTTCCTTTCCAGCAACTCTCAGCATGTTCTCTATAGTTAAGAGTCTTTTATGGTTTGCCTCTCCCTCTCTTTTTTTTCTTTCCCCTGTGTTCATCTGTTTTGTATCTTAAATTCCACATGAGTGAAATCATATGGTACTTGTCTTTCTCTGACTGAATTATTTTGCTTAACATAAACCACTCTAGTTCCAAACACATCGTTGCAAATGGCAAGGTTTCATTCTTTTGACAGCTGAGTAATATTCCTGTGTGTGTGTGTATCACTTCTTTATCAGTTCATCAGTTGGTGGACACTAGGGCTCTTTCCATAATTTGGCTATTGTTGATGATGCTGCTATAAACATCAGGGTGCATGCGCCCCTTAGAATCAATATTTTTGTATCTTTTGAGTAAATACCTTGTAGTACAATTTCTGAGTCATAAGGTAGCTCTATTTTAACTTTTTGAGGCCTCCATACTGTTTTCCGGAATGGCTGCACCAATTTGTATTCCCTCTAACCCATACATTTCATCTTAATAAAGGGAAAGATGGCTGAATTTATAGGACAGATTATTATCGTGTGGATGAATGTGGTGGTAAAATCTGTGATAGTTCTCTTCCTACTGCTTATATCTTATACTAAAGAGGAAGACAAATTCATTAGCTGACAGTGAAGATGGAGAGAAAAATCAGAAATTTAAGGACAGAAGAGATGATGTGAAATAATCGTTCAGAGAAGGAAATACAGCATGATTGCCAGACAACATTAATGCTCAGCTTATATTCATACTCATAATTTAAAGTGGGGGTAATCAGTGTAATCTTGTATTTGTGTCAAATCACAGTCAGCTGGGCAGATGAAGAGCTGCAGTGGATGAACAGCTGAATTTAATCAGGGTTGCAGGTCCTCCATGGCCACATCCATAATATATAGAACAAAGAGTACTCAGTGTCATTCCTCTTTTTGACTCAATTTTCTAGCTCACTTATTTGAGCCTAGAGTAAATGAAAATATATTTGGGACTAGAAAGTGCCTTCAGTATGCTAAGAGAAATATCTTGGAAGCAATAGGAAAGTATTTCATTCTGAGCTAAGCCTCATTCTTTCTGTCACTTATTCAAAATCCACTGAGCTGAAAGTAACAGAAATTGGATTACTATTGAAAATTGAGAAAATAATATAGTATTCCAAAAGCAGTATACAGCTCTTAGTTATACATATTTTTCTGACAAAGTGTTTAAAACAAATAGAAATTTCCCCTCAAGAGCTTATTGCTGCAGTGTAGTTTTATTAGGCAGATGGTCAACAATAAAATACAGCTACAGAATATGTTCTAAAAGGCAAAATACACTGCACTGTTTTGTCAATTTACTTCCTATGGTCAAATAATTCATTATTTTGTTTATTCAAGTGATGAGAAGTTGCATCAAAAAGTTATAGAAATAGATAACACAGACCTGTAACTTTCTTCTTTTCTCTATCTCACCTTACTAATTATTCAATTATTATTAAATTCCTTTTTCTTCCTATTATCTCATATTAAAAAAACCCTCTGCTCTAAAAATTGTATTATGATTCTCTTCTAAGATTTTAAAATTTGAGCCCATCTCTGATGCTTCCAATTTAGCAGCATTGTATCCCTTCTAAAGACATACAAACAGTAGGTAGTTGCATCTCCTTTCTGCACAGTAGCTATTGTTACCATGGTAACAGTGGACAACAGTGAACAGCAGCACACCAGTAAGTTCCCTGCACTTTAATAAATGGTTCTCTTTTATCTATGGCTATATTCTTAGCCTATATAGAATTTAAAATCAATGGGATGCTAAAATTTGCAATACCCATAAAATAGCATAACAAAACGTCATTCTATTTTCCCTCAACTTTTTATATATCCTCCACAATAAGTGCTTTTCAGTATGCAGATGACTCATCACTCTACAATATCATGATTTGCTAAAATAGAAGAGTGGTAAACAGAAAGCAATATAAACTGAGCAAACACCTCACTATTTTATGTTTAGCTTTTGTGAGTATATATGTGTCAGCATAGATCTCTTTCCCTGAAATTCATATGGATGGCGTCAAAGACCTAACTTCATCAGTTATTTCTTTTTTTCCTTCTAGACTCATTTTTTTTGTCCCCACCTGCATAATATAGGACTTCCAGCCCCCTCAGAGTCTCACTGCTATTTCTGGAGGTATCCGTGAAGAAGTGTGACATGTACAAAACCACTTTTCCCCCCTTTGCACTACAACAGTATCAATAACAGTGACCCATACTCCAAAGCACTCAAAGTCTAATCCAGCCTGATCCTCAGACATGCTCTGTATGACCTCATTTACTTGTTACACCAGTGCACAAGGTCTGTGGTACCCTTGTCTCTGTTTTGCCTTATATCTTTGCTCTTATTCCTATACATTTTCTGTACTGAGCTACATGTGGTTTTCAAATGTATCATCCTGACCCCTCTCCCTAGGATGATGTTCTTATTCTTGTAGGCTTGGGAAATTTTTTGTTTGTTTTAAGAGATCGTCCACCATCTCATCCAGAAGTCCTTACCTGACCCACTGAACCCCTAACCTGTGAGTGGACACTCCTCTTTTAGACTCATTTTTAATGAGATTTCTACCTCTTTTGTAAATGGAACCACATTTCCTAAGGCAGGTGCTCAGTATCATTGTGCTTGAATACCAGATTGCCCTGGCTAGAAGTCTACTCCAGTACAATTTTGAGTAGAAGTGATGAGAATGGACATCCACTTTTTGTTGTTGATCTTAGGGAAAAGCATCTAGTCTTTCACCATTAAGTATGATGCTGTCTGTGGGTTCTCATAAATGCTCTTCATCATGTTGAAGAATTTCCTTTCTATTTCTAGTTTGCTCAGTGTTTTTGTTTGGTTTTTGCTCAGTATTTTCATCACAAAAAGCTCTTGTTTGTCAAATGATCTCCATCTATTGATATTATCATGTTTTTGTTGTTGTTTTTGTTTTTAGTGTACTGATATGATGTGTTACATTGGTGGTGATATGATGTGTTACATTGATGGTAAACCAATGTCACATCCCTGGGATAAAATCCATGTGGTAATACTGTACAATTCTATTTACATATCTATGTATATTTCTCCATATATTATAAGAATTTTTGTAGTCATAGTAATAAGAGCTATTGATCTGCAGTTTATTTCCTTGTGCTACCTTAATCTGCTTTTGATTTTAGGGAAATGCTCTAATTCCATGCTTTGTTGCTAATGAGGTCGGTTCTTCTCAGAAGAGATTAGGAGCTATATGTTTTATGACCTGCATCTTCCCCCAGACAGATCTCTGATTTAGGGCTCTGAATCTAGAGCTGGGGACAACAGCAAGGTTCTCTCTGAGTGATATCTTCACTTAAAAAAATGAGCACTTGGTGGGGGAAGGGCACTAGCCAGTGTTCTTCTTGACATGGATCCACTTACTTATAAACTTAAAGAATCACTATTGGGTCCTCAGTATTCTCACCATGGCAGGCCAAATGTAGAGTCTCCAGTCTGTGAGTGGGAGTGGGGCAGAAAAGGAGAACCTTCACCCATCTCCAGGATATCTGGGGATTAGCCTCAGCAATAGGTACCTGGGGGCAGGATGAGAAATCTTGGAGTCCCAGTTCTCCTGTGAATAAAGTCCTCTGGCTGGGGGCTGGTGGGGGAGAATCTTTTGTTCATGTAGCAATCTAGAGTGGAGTCTTCACCTCACTGAATCATGTGCACTGAGGGAGGGAGCAGATCTCATTCAAATATCACAGATTCTTGCTTTTCTTATTGAATTTTTGTAGATATTTTTGATAGATTTTTTTATTTGCCATTTGACCTTCAGATTATTTCCAAAGGCTTTAAACGTTTTTGGGGTTTTTTGTTGTTATTTGTTTTTATCTTTGTTTTAATAATTTTTACCAGTTTCACTGGAGAATGGCTCATCAGAACTCCTCACAATGTCATCCTGGAAGTCCTTTAGAAATTAACAACAGAAGTTAAACAAAACTATTCTAAATGAGACATGCTAATATGCCATTCTAAAAGAATTCTTAGTCAAGGAGATATCACAACTGAAAATATAGGCTTTTTACAAAGAAATAAGAAAGGAATATAAATAATGGGAAGTGGTAAAATGGCATAGGGCAGTGAAGTGGGGTTTTCTAGGAATAAATTCCTGTTTTGAAACTTACTTGTTCTGTAAAATTTGGTAAGCTAATTTAGCTCCCTAAGCCCTAGTTTGTATAATTATAAACTATAATAATAGTAACCCCTTAGTGATAAGAGTTTTATCTGGTTTCATTGAGATAATAAGTGCTTTACACAGTTAGTATGGTGTCTGGCATAAATAAATGTTTTATAAATATTATCTACAAATACGTTCTACTAGAATACAACCAAAGCTTTAGTTAAAGATAAATTTATAGAATTAAATATTAAGTAAATTATTACATTAAGAAGAAACACCAAACTGGTTCAATTCCAGAAGGATGAACACATCAGAAAAGCAAAATAATCAATAACTTAATCTGAAATTAATCACCATAATTTTTTTAAGTGTAGCTAAATCTGCAAGGTGTGACAAATCTAATTAAAAATATCAAGAATGAATACTCAAAATTATGAATGAAACAACGAAATCATTGACTATTGAATATATAAGGGACATTTCTACCGAGGCATAATGCAAAACAGCTTTTAGGAACAGAAGTAAAAATCATTCATAGTTAGTAGCCAACAACTCTTGACCCCTTACACCGGATATAACTTTATACCTAACTTGAGTAAAATGACCCAGAAAGGGTTTTTATAGAGTTATGTGCATTCTCTTGCTGGATGTTGCTTCTTCATGAAGAGAAAATTGTTTCACATAGACAAAGACCCCTGTCTGCTTTAGTCTGGAAGATTGAACAGAGGCTTCGCTGACCACTGTCTGGAAGGTCCAAAGACAAAAATGATAGACTGGCTTGCTGCTCTGTTGGTAGTCAATGAGATTGGCCTATTGAAAGTAGCATATATTTCCTAAGTTTGCCAGGGCAAAGAATGAGTGTTGCTTGCCTACGGACCAGATATGGAGCCATGCATCAAAGAGAGCCAGTATCTTACAACCTGTTGGAAAAGGCTGCCTGAATGGGACAAATATATATGATCAAAAAGAAGATGGAATTCTTGGACATCACCGTGGCCTGAGAAGAAAACAAGTTACCAGAAGAAAAAAATAAGCTTACTTATGTCAAGGAGGCTGCAGTTGAGAAATCCCAGCAGCTGGGGAGAGATTTCCTCAAAAAACTCCTGAAGATATCCAGGAGAAAAAGAGTCTGGCTGCAAGCCTATCAGTTTCAGGGAATCTCAAGGTTAAAACTGTAAGCTTGCTAGTCAAAAAAGCAAATTTCCACTCAACTCATCTATTTTTTGCTGCCAAGCCTCAGCCTGGCAAGGTCAGAAACTAAGGTTAAATGGATCAGAACCAGATAAAGAGATCTGAATAATGTTGATTCCTGGATTGTAGAATATTTACTAACTATACATAGTAGCTCTGAACAGAAATATGATATAGAGAAGCTTAAAAATTGTGAGACTATTAGCAAGAAACTTTATGCCCTCATAACTGTTATTTGCTTAAGAAAATAGTCACTAAATAAATATTTTGATTTAACTGTTAAATAAACAAAGAAACTTTAGTGAGGTAGTTCCATATCAAAAAATATATCAATTAATCTGAAATATAGTCAATAATTATAGCTATATTAAAAATATGAATTAAACTATAATTTAAAATGTGACCAAAAAAAAAAAAAATCAGCTTTAAACCAAAAGAGAAATCTTAAGCAAAACCTGTAGGAATAAAACCACAGAATTCATTTTCACATGAAAGAGAAAAGATAGGGGCGCCTGGGTGGCCCAGTCGTTAAGCGGCTGCTATTGACTCTGGTCATGATCCTGGGATCCTGGGATCAGGAAGCCTGCTTCCTCTCCCACTCTCCTTGCTTGTGTTCGCTCTCTCGCTGTCTCTCTCTCTCTCTGTGTCAAATAAATAAATAAAATCTTAAAAAAAGAGAGAGAGAAAAGCTAAATAGAATGAAAGTTTTAAGAGCATGGTCCTGATGGAAAAAGAAAATAATATAATGTTTGGTTTTTTTTCATTCTCCACATGTCTGACTGACCTAGAAGGGTAATTATAATCAACATCCTAAGGGGATTCTTCTACCTGACAAAAGTATTCCACTTAATTTGGAATTTTAAAAGTGCGTAGAAAAAGTCAATAAAATATTTTAAATTTGTCTAATGGGACGACAAAATAAAAATTTAAAATCACTTTATAAATGTATAATAAACAAGAGGATTGTTTTAATGTAAATAAACATATAATGTGACAGAATAGAAAATCCAGAGATACAGATAGTCTTATATATTTAGTATATAATGAAAAGATAATATTTCCAATGGAATTATTTGGCAAGTTCTTCTGGGGTAACTTGCTAAATAGTGTATTCAGAAAAAAAATATAGATAAGATAAAAAGTAAAAACAGAAACTAATATCATATAAAATGATAAACTAAGTTCCAAAAGGAATGTAAAAATGAGACAGAAAATAAAGACAGGAATATACTTATTTGATTTTAGGGTATGGAAGGACATTTTTGCCATAAAAACTATAAAAGAAATAATGAAGGAAAAATTGGCAAAATTGACCATGGTCAATTTTTTAAATTCTTTAATTTAAAAATGCTACATAATAAAATAAGCTACCATGAATAATATCAAGAGAAGTAAAGTTAAAAAAAGTACATTTTTATAGAGTATATAATAAACATATAATAAACAGATTTATAACATTAATATTCAAAGAAATCTAATAAAACTAAAAGAAAACAAAAATGACCTAAAGATATACATTGTCCAGAATACAAATGTACAACAGGAAAAGATGTTCAATCTCACAGGTCATAAAAATACTTCATTGGTATTAGAGCGAGCAAGCTAGTTGTTAAAATAGACAAACACAGAAATGTCAGAAGTTTAACAGAATGAAAAGAATATATTTGACCTCACTTGATAGTCTATTTGTATATTGGTTTCCCATGACAAAGTACCAGACGGGTAGATGAAATATCAAACATGTATATTCTTACAATTCTGGAGGCTATAAGTCCACAATCAAGATGTTGGCAT
Organism: Potos flavus; assembly: GCA_028534135.1. Classification (NCBI taxonomy): domain Eukaryota; kingdom Metazoa; phylum Chordata; class Mammalia; order Carnivora; family Procyonidae; genus Potos; species Potos flavus. The sequence goes on from CM052899.1 coordinate 52,270,508, forward strand.
GGTTGGCTTCTTCTGAGGCCTCTCTCCTTAGCTTCTTCTCCTTGTGTCTTCACATGTTCTACTCTCTGTATGTGCCCTTGCCTTAATCTTCTCTTCGTATAAAAACACCAATAATATTGGATTAGGGCCTACCCTTATGACCTAATTTTAGCTTATTTACTTCCCTAAAGACCCAATCTCTAAATAGTTTATTAGAGGTTAGAGATTCAACATATGAATTTGGGGAGGACACAGCTCAGCCTATAACATGTGGGTCAGGAGTTTCTTCTCCTTCTTGCAGCTAAACTACCTGACTATAAGGCCTTCAAGGATAATATGGCAGATGCTTAACATGGCCGCTGCCACATGCTATTAGGTGGTATTCATTTCAGGAAATCAACCTAAAGAAATAATCAGAGACAACTCTCTAGTGAATAAAGACAGGAGTATTTAGTATAAAATTGTAGCACTTAAACTTTATAAATGGCTTATATTAAGAGGAAGAAGTAGTTATATCAAATTTGATCACTATGCAATGGTTTAAAGTCCTATTTTAAAAGATTATATTATCAGAAGTGGAAATGTTCATGTTATAATAGACATGAAATAAAAACAGGACAATTTTATGATGTATTAGATGCCAGTATGATTTTTTAAAGAATTATCTGTATCATACAGATAAGAATAGAAAATAGATATTACCATTTTAACAATGGTTGACTGTGAGTAGTGAATATTTCAAGTGGCTTTACATTATTCTTTATAAACTTCTGTTCTTAACAGTTTTCCCTTGCTGAGATCTTGATAGCTGGAAATCAGAAAAATCTATTCTAAAATTAGGGGCATTTTTAAAACAACATTATTAAGGTATAACTTGTTTATGATAAAATTCACCCATGTTAAATGTACAAATAATAACTGATTGTAAATTTGCCACATTGTGCCATCGTCAACCAATCCAGATTTAGAGCATTCTGATCACCTAATAAGATCCTTCAAACCCATTCACAATCAATCCTTGTACCCATTTCTAGCCCAGGGCATCCAATGATTCATTTTCTATCTCTTCCAGACATTTTGTATACATAGAGTCATATAGTATGTAGATTTATGTGCCTGAGTTCTTTAATTTTAGCATAATCTGTTCACCTGTGATGACAAACTTATCAGTTTGATTGGGGGGGGGAACTGGGGGTTTGCAAAGGCAAAGCAAAACTTCTACTCTGAAGAGTTTAACAGTTCCACCTTAACAAATACAATGCTTTTCCTATTGTTATAGAATATGTTTCCGAAGATTATGTTTAATTTTAAAGAAAGTATTTGGTGTTTTTCGTTCAGTTCCCAAGGAAAGAACTGATATGATTAAAGATAACAAGCTATAGTATGAATATCTGTCTAAATTGTCTCAAATTACGTCTTCTAATTCCCTACACTATCTATATTCAGATAATTTAAGGATTATATGTATGGTGAGAAATTTAAGATTTTATCCAATACCCATAGCTCGTCTGGGGAAAGCAGACTTAATTTTCTTTCTTTTTTTTTTTTTAATTTTATTTATTTGACAGAGAGATCACAAGTAGACAGAGAGGCAGGCAGAGAGAGAGGAGGAAGCAGGCTCCCTGCTGAGCAGAGAGCCCGGCAGGGCTCGATCCCAGGACCCTGAGACCACGACCCAAGCCGAAGGCAGAGGTTTTAACCCACTGAGTCACCCAGGCGCCCCGGCTTAATTTTCTTGTTATCTTTGGATTTATACATTTCTTGCTTTGGACATTACTCCAAAGTCCTTATTCTTCAAGTTAAAATGGGCAGTTAAAAGTGAAGTAGTTTTACTTAATTTGGGGGATGGGGTTGAGGGCAGTGGGTTACACCTTTATACAGCACAGCCAAAAGCTAAATGTTAAGATATCCAAATTTTTTAATTTCATTAGTCACTAGTTCTTCCAGGGAATCTTTTTTTGGGGATCATGCCTTCAACCATGTTAATGGGGACATTTTATTTCAATGAACTCCTTTCATCTGCGCTTCTCTTATACTAATAAAAGCATGATACATACTAAGTGCTGAATATATGCTAGCATTTGTTGTGGGTTTTTGGTGTTGTTACCTCTTGCTGCCATGACTTGTTAAACATTATATGTTACTAAGCAAAGAGAATTTTTAACCCTTCTGAGTAATTCTGATATCAACATCTTAAATTGCTTCTTTCCCTCTCTCTGTCTCTTTCTCTTAATCTCCCTCACATGCATGCACATGCCTGATAGTAACTTAGACTAACTGTTTATTATACATATTAAATCTCTATTCAGAATTTTTGTAATAAAAATATATTATTTTTAGAATCAGAAAACTGTTCACCTAATTGTGCCAAATGAAAATATCATAAAATAAAGTTTTACGAAATGAAGTCATCAATTTAAACATCTGTAGGAAAAAAAAATTGCATGAATTCCTCTTCCTTCTTCAGGTCCGTTATTCTCAAGTCAGTTCCCACTCTGAATGGGGTAAGCACAAAAGATCTCTAGCTACTTTTTCGTTGGTTGCAGTCTTGAGGTCAGAGCAATATCATCTTGTAGACTAATTACCTCTGGTCATATGAAATTAGGTTGAGGCCCTGAGGACCCCTCCCCCCCACCATTCTTGTTCTAAAATTTTGCAGAACACTTTCATTTTTTCCCAAGAGCTATTGGTGTTCATTCTTGACCTTAATTCTTAGATTTAAAAAAAGTGTAGCAAATTTTGCTGCATACAAATAAAAGGAATGTTTCAGAATTAATGTATGCAACAAAAGGTCTTAAAATTACTTTATCTTAGTTTTTGAATGAAGTTATCCAGTGTTAAAAAGAAAAAATCAAAGCAAAAGATAGATCAAAAAGACCATTTATTAAGGTGGGGAAATAATATTTTTTATTTGATGCTGGAGTATAAGCACAGATTAACCAAGAACCACACAGATTTGAGTTAAAATATATGTCATAATATCTTTGTTTTTACCAAAGAAGATTTCAGTCTTATTTTTTCTAATTTCAGATGAAATTACTTGTTGTAAGAGTAAAAACAGCACAGATGCTTATGATGTATCTGTTTTTGTTATATTCAGAAATTTTACTTCTATAGCAAATATTAATCTAATATTAATTTATAACATTATTGAACATACTTACCATATTAATCACAATATCTTATGTATCTTTTATCATTCCATATTTATTTAAATTACCGTTAAAGTCAAATGATCCCAATATCTGGTTTTCTACTTTTGTGATCATATTCTATGCCATATGGGGAGTTTGGTAATTCCCATTTTCAAGAAGAAAATTTAACCTTACAATATATAAATTAGGCATTTTATTTTCTTTAAGATATTTCTCCCCAAAAGATAACCAGTACAATTTAATGAAGCCAGTGTTATAGAAGTCAGGTTATGTTATTTAAGACTTTTATATTTTTTAAAGAATGTATATAAAAGCTCTTCTGAAAATAAATAACTGTAAAATACCCTTTCAAAAGTGTGAGTGATGGGTAAAATAATGAATGTTACTTGAGATATTTCTTGTCTTTATAAACAAATCAATAATTCAAAGAAATTACAATTTTTAATAGTTATTCCTAAAAGCTTTGACTTGTATATAGGATAAGAGCATGTTAAGCTTTGAGCTGAAAGACTTACTTGAACTTCAAAATGAAAATATTCTACTCTTCAAAGTAGCAGATTCATAGCCTCTCAGTATCCACAAGGACCTAAGAGATTTCCTTAGAGAAAACTTATTTATTGAAATCTCTGACAGAGTTGTTTAAGTTTTAGGTGAATTTTTGATAGGATTCTTTCATTATTTTGAGCACAAATATATCTTTGTGTAATTTCTAACTACTTGGTGCTGCTCTCTGGAGTTACACAGAAGAATTATAACCCACGTGACAGTATTTCAACAATTTGAAAGCAGCTATTGTTATATATGCCCTACATCATCTTTTCTTTAATATTTTTGTTATTCCTAAAGTGTTATGTTTTCAGTACCTTTTCAAATGCCATGATTACTCACCTCCAGATAAGCTCCAATTTATTAATGAATTCTTCGAATGAAGTTTCCAACAACAAATTGAATATTACAAGAATAGTTACAAAATAGAATAGCATAAGATTTTTTTTCTGCATATTTTATTTTCTACTAAAGGATTGATTGTGATAATTCTATTTACTTTGTGACAACAAAGTACAAATTACATGAACCTAAAACTCTTCTGCACAGCAAAGGAAACTATCGACAAAATGAAAAGACAACCTACTGAATGGGAAAAATATGTGCAAATCACATATCTAATAAGGGTTTAATATCCAAAATATATAGGGAACTCATACTTCTCAAGCAAAAATAAATCGAACTATTTCAAACAATCCAATCAAAAAAATAGATATTTTTCTAAAGAAGACATAACAAATGGATAACATCACAAATCATCAGAGAAATGCAAGTCAAAACCACAATGAGATGTCACCTCATACCTATTAGTACAGCTATTATTAAAATGACAAGAAATGACAAATGTTGGCAAGGATGAGGAGAAAAGGGAACCGTTGTGTGCTGTTGGTTGAAATGTAAATTAATGCAACCATTATGAAAAATGGTGTGGAAGTTCTTTTAAAAAACTTAAAACTAGGACTACCATATTTTGCAGCAATTCCACTTCTGTGAATTTATCCAAAGAAAATTAAAATATTAACTTGAAAAAATATATACACCCCCTTCATTACAACGTTATTTATAATAGCCAAAATCTAGAAACAACCTAGTGTTATCAATGAATGAATGAATAAAGAAAATGTCACACACACAGACGCACACACACACACACACACACACACACAGGAATATTATGCAACCATTAAAAAAAAAAGAATGAAATCTTATCATTTGCAACAACATGCATGGGCCTCAGGAGGGCATTAAGTTTCATGAAATAAGCCAAACAGAAAAAGACAAATGCTATATTATCTCACTTACATGAGGAGTCTAAAATTAAAAAAAAAAAAAGTTAAAGACAAGCTCATAGATACAGAGAATAGATTAGTGGTTATCAGAGGTGGATGTTGGTGGAGAGGGTGAAATGGGTGAATGGGGTCAAACATTACAAACTTTCAGTTATAAAGTAAAAAGTTTCTGGTAATGTAATATGCTGCATGGTGACTACAGTTAATAATATTGCATTGTATATTTCAAAGTTGCTAAGAGAGATCTTAAAAGTTCTCATCACAAGAAAAAATGAGTAACTATGTATGATGACAGATGTTAACTAGACTTACTGTGGTGATTACTTCATAATGTATACAGATAGCAAATCATTATGTTATTGACTTGAAAAAAATATAATGTTATATGTCAATTATACTTCAGTTAAGAAGAAAGAACTGACTGTGATAATTTCATTTACTCTTAACTGTGGAAAGACTAACTCATAATAATCCCAAATGTAGAATGCAGGGTGTAGTTGAAGACCACTGAAGAACCATTATAGAAAGATGTGAATCTGGTTTGCTGGTGAATGAAAGTAATGAGTGAAACTTGAAGTCATATTTAAAAATTACTTTCAATATTTCATGGTTGTGCTTTGGAATATTTTTATTTCTAGGAATAATCTTTTGATGGGCTCCTTATTTTAAACTGTAAATAATGTTTTTCAGTAGAATTGAATGGCATTGAGAAAACCTGCTTTGTACAATTTTTTTCTAAGCATAACTTTATTTTTATTAATTTCACACCTAGAAAAGATTATTTTATGTGAGAACATATAAAAAGTTATTTTTTTTTAAGATTTTATTTATTTATTTGAGAGAGAGAGAGCATGAGAGGGGTAGAGAGAGAAAATCCTCAAGCAGACTCCCCACTGAATGTAGAGCCTGACTCAGGGCTGGATCTTACAACCCATGAGATCATGACCTGAGTCATACCCAAGAGTCAGAGGTGCAACCAAAAAAGCCACTCAGGCACCCTTTAATAAAAGCTTATTCTGATACAAATTTTCATGGTTTTGTAGGACCCAATTCTTAAAAATGAGTCAAACATGGGCAGCCTGGGTGGCTCAGTTGGTTAAGCATCTATCTGACTCTTGATTTTGGCTCAAGTCATGATCTCAGGGTCTGGGATCCAGCCCTGCATCTACTTCCATGCTCAGTGGGAAGTCTGCTTGAGGACTCTCTTTCTCTCCCTCTGCCCCTCCCCCAATTTGTGCTATCTCTCTCTCCTTCTTTCTCTCTAAAATAAATAAATATTTAAAAAAGAATGAGTCAAACACTGCATATTCTAATTCACAATATAAAAAAATATGTCAAACCACAAAATTTCCATTTTTAGCGAAAAATGTGATTTCTATGAAACATACCACTTAATAATGGGTATTCGAACATTTGATTTCTATTGATTTTTTAAAATTTTTAATTATTTATATATAGATGATACACAATGCAGACTTTAAGTCTGATGTAACATACACAGTAGTTATAAATATAGACACCATGTGTGACTGTTTTTCTCTTTTAAAATATTTGTTGAAGAAAAATACTCCAAATAGAAGGTTCAATGATTTTAAAATTTATAAAATATAAAACCCAAGTTTGATTACATTTTTATCTAAATTTTGAAATAAAACTATATTTAAACTTCTGTCTTCAGAAAAATACAAATGACATAATATTAAAGACAGATATGTCTAAGAAAATAATTAAAGTATGTAAATATCAAATCAATTATTCTTTTGGTATTGCTTTTAAGAAAGAGATAACTGAATGAAGGATTTTTTTCCAGGTTGAATATAGACAGATATATTTAATTATTTATTTTATGGAAATAATTTTAATTCTGAAAATGGGGTTTGAATAGAATGATTTTATAGGCCCACAGTATAATAAAATCAGTTTTGGACATTATAAGATATATTTTAATTGTATATTCTTAATTATTTTATAATCTCTTATACTCTTACAAATTTCCATATTTAGTTGGTAAATTATGCTGTCACTCTATCTGTAGGGCAAATATTGTATTTATCTTATATTTTTATTCTAATCTTTAAAAAGAAATAGCCTTATAGTAAGTTCAAACAAACTTGTGATACCGGTTTGCTTGTTGTTTTCTCTCTTGGCTAATGTCCAACTCACATGCAGCAATGCAAATAGTAAATATCCATCAATTCAATAGCACAGTTAAACACGTAAAATAAACCACTAGGCAGATAGCAGCCTTTTTGTTCATTGATAGAGAACTAAATACATATTCATGAAGGCGTTGGGAATATCTAGGTTGAAATGACTGAAGACATGATAAAGACCACAGTATTAACTTGAAAATGGTGTACGTTTATTTTAAGGTTATTGTAATATTTGTATATTCCTATTGCTAAACATATTATTGAAGATTACAGAATATTTTTAAAAAACCTGGTTTAAAGTAAACGGATTTTACTTTGATAATTAAAGGCCCTGGTGACCTCTGTGTGAGACAAGTCTAGTGCGTTAGCCTGAGTAAACTATTGTTCAGATTGTTCAGAGCAATCCGTTGTATCTCCTTAAACCCTACTTAGCAACCTGTGAGCATTCTTCCTGGATTTGACCCACAAACTAACCCCAGGCTTTAATGTAATCATTTAAATATTCTTTTTCTTTAAAATATTCTTTTATATAATTTTAGGCATCCTGTTTTTTCTCTTTGAGCCATACATTGAGGAAATTCATTCTATTCAACTAATGCAGTGTAATTCATTTTCTCAGCATTTCGTTAGATTTTGCAGTGCGGAGGTGCCAAGGTTTAGACATCCGGGCCCCTCCTGCTGCACATTGACACGTTGCCAGCTTTTAGCAGCTCCTACAAACAATGCTACAATAAATCTACTTTCACCTATGCGCCTACGTGCTGGAGTTTTTATTTCTAGGAGATGAAATTCGGGAATTAAATTGCTGGGTTGAAGGACATACGACTTTTCTATTTCGTTTTAATTGAATTTGCCAGATTACTTTACAAAAAGCACAAAACACATTCATATTACCATCTTGCGATATATAAAAGTACTTTTCCACCAAAACCCACTATTAATTGGAGTTTCTTAAACTTTTTCAATATCAAGAGCTTACAGTATTCCATTTTTACTTTAGTTTAAATTTCTTAGTACTGAGTTTGATCGGATTTCGTATATAATAACATTTGGCAATCCAATTTGATCCTTTACTATCTCTCCATTCACCTACTTGGCACAATTTTCATGTACTTTGTTTTTTGGTTTTTTGTTTTTCATAGATAGTTGCAAACTTTGAAAAATAACAGATTTTAGTTCTTAGTACTTTGTCTTTCCATTACAAATATATTTTTCATAGTATATTATTTCCTGTTCACTTTATCTTTTTCTGGAAGCTTTAAATTATACATTAATATATATAGTCAGATATAAACATATATATTCATATATATAAATAATACATACATATTTTTCTATATATAAAATATATATTTCCAGATATATATCTGTATAAAAATATATATAACATATAAATTTTAATTACTAGACTTCTAGTCCCCTGTGTTATATAAGCAGTCTCCTAGATTTTACTTAAATTTTATAGTTTTGCTTTCATACTTAGTTATGTTAATTGATGAGGATTTTATACGGTATATGGTATAAGTGCCTGTTTTATTTCGTAGCAGGTAGAGAACCACAAAAGCTGTCATGATTCATTAAATACACCAACCATTTCTCTCTGATTTTAACTTCCATTTTTCTCATGAATTAATTCTCATAGCCATAGGGATCAATTTCTGAAGTTTTTTTTCTACACCATTGTTTGATTAGTACATTTTCATTAAAAAAAAATTTTTATTTCCCTATGCAGTTCGTTTTCATTTTGTCTATTTCTGAACATTTATTCTTCCAAATAAACTTCTGAATAATTTTATATAATTGAAAGATAAATTCTATTAGACTTTAATTGAAATGGAGTGAAGCTTAAATATTAATTTTAGAATAATAGACATTTTTATAAGATCCTCCCATACAAAAAGATGGGATGTCTTTTCATTTGTTTATGTCATGTCTTAAGTATTCAAAAGAATTTTACACCTTTTTATGTAAGTCCTGAGCCTTTATTACTAATGTAGTATTAAATGCTTAATCATTTTAATTGACTTAGTAGATGGAATACAGTTTCCTTTTCCATTTCGGTTGCTTTTTGTGTCATGATAGAAAATTGTATATTTATTTTATATTCAGTACCTTCAAAATTCTCTCATTCTAATGTATTTTTAATAAATTCTCTCCGGTTTTCATATTTGCAATATTTCTTATTATCTCATTATTTTATTAAAAATTCAAAGACAATGTTTAAAACTCGTGGTTATAATCCTGTATAACTCCTGTTGGAACAGATTTTTTTTGGTTCTGCCTTCTTTGAAGTTTATATATTAATTATACAGTTGTTTCATAAAAATAATAATTAAGCAAGTGCTTCATTTTCAATTATCTGGAGTAACTTATAGAATATTTGAAAAATCTGATCTTTGGAAGTGTGGTAGGGTTCCCTTGTGAAACCCTTGTTTCCTTGTGAAACCCTTGTTCCCTTGTTAAACCCTTGTTTCCTTGTTTCCTTGTTCCCTTGCGAATATCCTTGACAATTTTCTATATTTATATAGAATATATATATTATTATATAATAACAATATATATATTATATATATACAATATATATTATATATTATAAATATATAATATATAATATATACTATTATATATTATATATACTATATTATAAATATATAATATTATATAGTATATATTATTATAACAAATATATATATTTTGAATATATAAAACATATATGGAAAATTTTGAATATATAGAATATATATATTGAATATATTGAATATATAGAATATATAGAATATATTTATTATTATATGGAATATATAATTATATATAAAATATATATTATATAGTATATATTATATTATAAATATACAATATTATATATTCTATATTATTATATAGAATAATATATATTTTGTGAAACCCTTGTTTCCTTGTGAAACCCTTGTTCCCTCGTGAAACCCTTGTTTCCTTGTTTCCTTGTTCCCTTGTGAATATCCTTGACAATTTTCTATATTTGTTGTAAGGAAATAAGCTTACTTAAGCTTTATACCTCTGATAGAGTTGGGATTAGCAATTATACTTCTTTATGCAAATATCTGTTTTTTCTATTTTTTTTGTGCAGAATTATGCAAATTGACCTTAGATAATGCCATTTTAAAAAATATTTTGCATTTCCAATATCTTCCCCTTGTCACTTGTTATTTTTCATTTTTATGCTTTCTCCTGTTTTTCTTTATTTTCTCCTGTTTTTCTTAATTTTAATTTGTAATCATCTCTTTTGTAAATTCTTTTAAGAAAGCCATATGTTAAGCTGTTATGTAGCTCTACTCTTTTTCTATTTTCCACCTAATTAACTGTTGTGTTTATCATTTCCTTACCATACTTTAAAATTTTTATTTTGTTCTTTTTCTAGTTTTTGAACTGGGCATTTAATTCACTTATTTTAATTTTTTCATCTTATTGGTAAATTTGCTTAATGCTATGAATTTTTCCCAGGTAAGTGCTTTAAATGCATCCCATAAGATTTCAGAGATATGATTTTATCATCAAATATTTTAAAAATTCTGCAATTTCAGTTTATTTTAAACATGTCATCTATCTTGCTTAATGAAAAGTTTTAAATATTCAAGTGGTAGAGGTTTTGTTGTTGTTTTTTATTTTGTTTTAATAATAGTTTGTGTGTGTTGTGTGTGTGTGCAGCTGTAGAAAGCAGGCAAAATGGGTGCCTGAGTGGCTCAGTTGGTTAAGCAACTGCGTTCAGCTAAGGTCATGATCCCAGGGTCCTGGGACTGAGTCCTGCATGAGGCTCCTTGCTTAGCGGGGAACCTGCTTCTCCCTCTCCCTCTGGAGGTCCCCCTGCTTGTACTCTCCTGCTCTCTCTCTCTGTCAAATAAATAAATAAAATCTTAAAAGAGAGAGAGACAGAGACAGAGAAAGAGAGATTCTTGAAACCAGGCAGAATGTAGAAAGCAATAATTTAAATAAAAATAAAATTTCAAAACCTGGTTTTATTATTCATTCTTTTTTTAAGATTTTATTTATTTATTTGATAGAGAGCATAAATGCGGGGTAGGGAGTGGCAGGCAGAGGAAGAGGGAGAGGCAGGCTCCCTGGCCAGCTGGGCGTCCCATGTGGGTCTCAATCCCAGGACCCTGGGACCATGACCCGAGCCAAAGACAGAGCTGAGCCACCCAGGTGTCCCTTTATTATTCATTCTAATTAATAATATATTGTTTACAGAGCAACCGGTACTATTATTTCATAATAAATATTCCCTAATGTAATGCTAGCTCCTACCATTGGAAAGTATTTTGAATTAAATTCTCATTTACAGCATCATAGATTTAATAAATACCCTTCTATAACCAAAAAATGCATTACACAATCAGAAGTCTCAAAATATAAACATTACTGGATTTAATTTCTGCCAAGGCATCAAATTAATTCTTGAATTAAACTTTCTGAATTACCTAGAATAACTAAAAAATATAATTTTGTGGCCTACAGAGGCCAGAACTGTCAAGAAAATGAGCATTCATAGGGAAAAACCACACTTGTAAATAACATTTGCCCTGTGGTATTACTGACATCTCATGGCCTAGAGCCTGAATTTTAATAAACCATATGCCAGCGAGAGGAGCTGGGTGAAAAATCATACTAAAGATTTCTGCATTAAATTCTAATATCTGAAGGGAAATCTCTTAATAATTAAGCTAAGGATAGGCAGGGAAGCCTATTCTGCAGGGTGAAATAATTGGGGATAGTTGCCTTTTTCTTTTTTGACTCTTTGTAGAGTAAAAGATAAAACTATCCCCTCAGAATTTCTTAACACAAACTGATATTCACGTGCGTTTGGGACTATAATTCACACCACTTGTATATTTTGAAGAACCACATATCTCTATGTCTTCGTATACTCTTGATATTCATTCATACATAGTCACATTTTTTAAATGTGTCTAAATCACCTAGACAGCATTACGTTATACGAATCACTACATTCACAGTTCTTAATAGTGAATTCTCTGATGTATTTGAAAATGTACAGGTGTATTTCTGGTTGTCACAATGATGAGTGTTATGTGTGGCAGGAGGGGCGAATATGCCTTGGCCTTCCCTGAGCCCGTACGAAGTATACTCAATAGCATGCAATGTACGCAGAGATGTACACAAATGAAGAACGATCCTGTCAATGGGTCAATAACTCCCATATTGCAGAGTTTAGCACACTGATAACATCAATAAAATTCAACATTAACCAACATCACCTTGTGTTCATATATCCACTCACAAATCTTCCACCTTATTTTATATTCCAAGCATTTAATTACTCAAGGAGGATAAGAGAGGGAAAAACTATTCCTTTTTCTAAAGAGACTAAACATTTGTTAGAGTGGATGCGAAATAAAACGAATTAGTTTATATATAATTTTTTTCTTTTTGATAAGAATGATTGAGGCATAATTTTCTTCTCTTTAAAATCTCGCAGTCTTTTTGGTATGTATATCAATACATGTTAAGGTAATTAGTTATACACAAAAAGATTATATATATGTTACCTTTTTATTGTTTACGTTCACCAATCCTAAATACTGGACTCGCCTCTAACAAAATAGTACACTTTATCTCTCCCACTCTGTTCAAAAGAGGTAAGTTTGGAGTAGTTTCATTCTGTTAGTTTACCACCCAAAGAAGTTGAATTTTCTTTCCAGGTTGAGATATTAGGAGCACACCGGTTTTTTGATGATACACCATAGTGGTCTAAAGACAAGACAGCATCAAAGTGATTGCTTTTACTTAGAGACAGATACTGCATCCTACAGGAATATAAAATAGTATATATACACAATAAATACATTTTTTAATGACTCATTTGTGCCACACAGAATTCTAAAGATGGCACCAAGAGTCATGTCTCTGGTATTCACGTCCTATATAATCTACTCTACTTCAGTGTTGACGGAATTGGATGGAATTTCATTTCCATGATAGTTTAGATTATATGGAAAAAATGAGGGGATTTTGTAAACATAATTAAGGCCACTAATCAATAATTTTAAACTAATCAAAAGGGAAATAGCCAGGGAAGTCCTGCCCTATCAGACATGTACCTTATTTTTAATATTATTTTAATATTTTTAATAATTGAAGATCACTTAATATGAGATATACCTACTTAGCAAATTTTTAAGTGTACAATACATTATTTTTGACTTTAGGTACAATGTTGTACAGGAGATCAAAGCAGATTCTTTTACTTATTTTCATAGTTCATCATGTGCTTAAAAAGGGAAAGAATGATGTCAACAAAGAGGGAAAGGATATTCCAAGTAGCTAGAAAAAGATATGCAAAGACATGAGAACCTGAGAAATTAGATCATGTTTACTACATTTGGGGAAGTGTAATAATCGGTACAACTATAGCATGTAGAATGATGTGGTGGAAAATAAAGTTGGAAAGTATTAAACGAAATCTTTATGATATTCTCAGACTACATAATAAAAGAAACTGGACAATAAATAGAATGTGATATTATTTTGCTTATAGGTAGGTTGTTACATAATTAAATACAATATTGATTTAAAATCTTGATCAGAATCAATTATTTCCATATAAGATAATTGCTTTATCTGTGTTTGTTTTGGCATTTACTTTAAAAAGCCAAAGTGTCTGGATAAATCAAGTCATTGGGCAGAGTTTCTGGCAAGAATTAGCTAATATCCATCTGACAAGAATTAGCTAACATCCATTCTCACTCCATTGTTCCATGTAGAAAGCATTAAAATATTCTAAAATATTCATGACCCCCACCAGTTATGAAGCATATATCTTCTAAACTTTTCCTTATTGTGCTCCCTTTTAACATTCTTTTTAGTATTTGTAAAAGTTCTGTACCTGTGGTCCTAAGACTCTCAGAAGCTTAGAGTTTTGGTAGGCATGTTCTACATTGATACTATTAAGTTGGATAAAATGTATTAGTGCAACCTTAAACACTTAAATTTAATATCTAAAAGTTGTGAATAAGTTGATAAATATGGACCAAGCGATGACAAAGGCTTTGGCAAAATAGAGAAATAGGACAAAGTAAAAATAATGCATAGTATGCACTTAGTATATTCTATTGATCTCTCCGTAGCATTCTATATTTTAAGTTCATTTAATTCATTTATGTCTTTTTCATACATAATTTCAATAAATCAAATATCCTGTGCTTTCGTCAGTCACTGTTCTGGCTACTGCAGATGCAGAAATAAGACAGACGCAATACCTGCCTACCTGAGTCCTCAATTGTGGTTGGAAAGACATTTTTATAAAAATTAGATTTTATGAAATAAAATGGTCTCACAATCCTGAGACCATGATCTGAGCTGAAATCAAGAGTTGGGCACCCAACCGAGTGACCCAGGGCCCCTATGTGAGTTCAATATTAAAAATCTACAGCGTTAGTAAATTACAGGTTGTTGTAGGAGGTGAAGAATCAGCAAGCCAATTATTATCTTAGCACTGTCAGAGTTTTGGTTAAATAGACTACCTAAGTTTTATATACAAATATAGTCTACATAATTTAAATATGAAAAATTTGAAAAAGTTCAATGAAAAGAAACAACTAAAAAGAAAGATTGGAGTTATAAATGATGTCTGTCCTGGAAAGGTTTCTGCTTACAGTGGAATTATTTTCTTCAATAGTTCAGGAACTAGAGGTTTGTACCTAATGACACTGAGAATTTCGATGCCACGGAAGCTGATGTGATGTACTGTTTTTTTTTTTTTTTTTTTTTCAGTTGTAGCCGTAATAATTATTTACTTATACTTAGCTCTCCTGAGGTTTAAAAGAAGTCTCAGAGCTGGAACATATGAAGGTGATGAGGGAACAGAAGGCTGGCTGAGGACAAAGCAAAAGCCGACACCCTGCAACCTTCCCCCACCACCACTCCTGGGTGGGACATATGTGACATTCTTTAGGAATCCCCCAACTATCTTAATGTTAATACCTTGCTAAGAAAGGGAAAACGACCTTGACAATGGCAAGGCCTCTGGTATCCGGTATCTTGTAGGTCCTCTTTAACATATGAAAGTTCTATCGAAACCTCCCTTTTTCCTTACCTCCCCCAACCCCTTCATACATAACCTGCCACCCCTCACAACCTCAGTTCAGCAGCTCTTTCTGCCCACGGGTCCTGTGCCCCTGCCTTAATAAACCACCATTTTGAACCAAAGATGTCTCAAGAATTCTTTCTTGGTCATCAGCTCCAGACTCCACCCTACTGAACCTCACGTATATTCTAAAACTTCATCAAAGGGCATGCTCCAATTCCTAAATTCTCAGTAGTCCCTCATGGCTTCTTTCTTTGTGATATAGCATGATCTCCATCCCATCATTGGTTATATTCTGCATGTGATGGCAACCTGGAAAGAATGTAACATTATAGAAAAACTGCACACACTGTTTAAAAACCATAAACTAAAATAGGGCACCTGGGTGGCTCAGTTAAGCATCTGCCTTCAGCTCAGGTCATGATCCTGAGGTCCTGGGCTCAAGCCCCAGGTCTTTGGAATTCTTTTTTTTTTTTTTTTGTCTTTGAAATTCTTACTCAGCAGGGAGTGTGCTTCATCCTCTCCCTCTACCCTCTCTCCTGCTCATACTCTCTCTCTCTCCAATAAATAAAGCTTTCAAATACAAACAAACCATAAGCCAGTATTCCAGAAGATACTCATTATTTATTCCAGCCTCAGAAAATCACCTTAAAATTGCCAAATGTCTTTTGGATAAATATTCTCACATGTCTAAGTTCAAGATTGCTATTTCATTGTGCAATTGTTTGGGAATATGAAACCAGAATCATTAGTCAGTACCTTATCCTCACCTGTGATGACAAGGACACATGTTGTGTAGGAAATGTTTCGTTACATATAAAATCTGCTACTTGTTTGCTATATGAATATAAGTGTTCTTATTCTACGCCATAGCTCCACTAGGCTCTTAATTTTTAAATATTCTGTCCAAAGAACAACCTAAAAGTATGTTTACAATAAGACTTCCTCCTGACAACTTATCTAATCTAGTAAGAGCTTTTGCAGTTTATCACTTCTATTTCAATGTGGATGCCAAATATCATTTCTATAGAATGTATCTGTTAAAAATGCATATGAAACCCCCCCACACACATATACACAACATGATATTTAAATCTGGTTCAACATCTCATTGTAAGCATAATACCCGTACAGGTATTTCCATATAAAAAGAATTTGCTATGCATAGAAAATAACAAGTACGTATAATACTACCACCCAAAAATAACTGTAGTTAACAATTTGGTCTGTAACTGAGCCTGTTATGTAGGCATAGTGATATATATATATAAATTGGTATCATGCTTTAGATAATCAAATCATATTGCACAGACATTGATGATACTGTATATTCTTCGAGAGAATACATTTAATGGAGTATAGTATATTTATCAAGCAAGGTGGCTATCTATATCTACATATCTACCTATGTAAATATTTAATTTTTTATGTTTTATTCAATTGCTAATTTTTAGACACTGAGATTGTTTCTAAACTGTAAATACCATAAATATTCTTTTTTTTACCATAAATATTCTTGCTCTATTTCTTAATGTTAAGTATGCAGATTCTTAAGTTTACTTCTTTGAAATATTGTTATCAATATTTACACACTAAAAAAGATAATTTGCTAATTATATTTTCTGCAACTCAATCTGTCATTTGCAAAACGTGGAAAATTATAGTATCATACAGTTTGTGTGCTGTTCAAATGAAAATACATAGGATAATATTATCACAGTGTGTGGCACATAGTAAATGCTCAATAAAAGTTACTTTATAGTTGATAGTATTATTATCAGCATATATTTTTATTCCTATCTGTTATTACATCCGAATAAATTCTTGGATGTGATATTACTGGAACCAAAGACAGAACAGTTTTTAGAGCTAATTCTATATGTTGCTAAATGGATATCCTGTAGTAATTTGTGATTTTTTATTTTTTAAGTGCACTGTACTTTTTTTCAAGCCAGTCTTTAGTGTAACTTTTTGCAAGTCAATTTTTTTTCTTTTCTTTTTAAATTCTTTAGTCTAGAATGTTCCTTTGACAAGGTGCATGCAGAGAAGTTAGAAAGCAGAAGCTATAAGACAAAAGAGTGGTGCGTGGTGGCTCGGTCGGTTAAGCGACTGGCTCTTTGTTTCTGCTGAGGTCATGATCTCCGGGTTGTGGGGTCGAGGCTCTACGCTCTGCTTACAGTCTGCTTGAAGAGTTTCTTCCTCTGCCCCTCCCCCCAATCTCTCTCTCTCAAATAAATAAATCTTTTTTTTTAAAAAAAAGAGATGATATATTAGAGAGAAAGCATTTGGAAAAAAAAAAAAAAAAGGTTAGTTCCCATAATGAAAAAAGCAGAAACAGAAGCTCAGACTAGCAGCATCAGTGTAATGGTCGGGGACTGAGGTAGCAGAGCTGGGGGTCGGCTGCTTGGCAGGGCTGCAAGGAGAGGTGAGGCCAGAGATGCACAAAATTCTGAAACATGCTGCATTCCCTGTGAGCCCTGGTTATTTGGTAGCTCAGAACTTTTTCTGTCATCCTTACTTTCACTGAAAATAAACTCCTATTATGTAAGGTAATCCGATTGTGTTTCTGTTTCCTGATACTTGAAAGAACCTAACTCAGCCAGTGTGCATAAAAGCAGCAGCAGGATATTAGCCAGGCTGATGATAAACAAACACGAGCAGCCTTTTGTCAATACTACAAAGTACGGATCGGATCGTATCCTGCAGGCTTTGGGAAGAGGTTGTACTACTTTAAGCATAAGACTGATGTGGCAAGATGGGTGGTTTTTCTGTTTTTTTGTTTTGTTTTGTTTTGTTTTATAGATAAGTATACAGGCAATGATAGAAATACAAAGGGAAAAAAAAGAAATATAAAGGGGATGATAAAATTGGAGTCAGAAAGAAAGAAATCAGCAAGAGAATCCATCAGAGAGAGATTTAATATATGGAATGATCCAAAATTTGAGATTGATTAAGATAAAAATTAATCCTCAGCTTTCAGGCCTGTAGGGTCATACAATAAACTCTGATTGGAATTGGAAGAGGGAGGAAGGGATTCAAGTTTGGAGATGAGTGATGATGAAAGAAGGGAAGGGTCAGCTTTGGCATGCTGAGTTGGAGGTACCTCAAGGACACACACATGTTAGTGTCTTCTAGGGAGCTGGATATTCGGAGCATAGCAAAAACGTTCCCAGAGTGATAGTTTGTGTCTTTAAGCACGCATACAAATTGCGACCTCTTTCACTGAGAAGCTACAGTATTTTTAGTAGCAACATAGACCACAGACTATATCCAAGCCTCTTGAACATGCTCACAAGAGGAAATATAATCACCAGGATACCTTCCGGGAAAGGAAAAACTACACAACGTCTCTAAAAAGAAAACAACAAAGCACAATCTAAAATAGGTATTTTCAAAAATGTACTTTTCTGAATCTTAGAAAAAATAACAAAACAACTTGTTGCAAATGTTAAATATTCATTTTATGTAAATAACTTTTAGTTACTAAGGAAAAAAAAATTCTGCTCATTCAGGAAAACAATGACTATGTTTTCTACATATCTGCAGTTCGTATTTACAATCAATAGTGCCTGCCACTAACTGGGCCACTTTTTAAAACGATTGGTTTTAATGGGGTACATTTTCTCTTAAAAACAAAAAAAAGTTAGTTTCTACATAAGAAAAGCCAGGTATCGAAAGGTTATAAAATTTTATAACCTTTAGGGCATCTGGGTGGCTCCGTCAGTTAAGCGTCTGTCTTTGGCTCAGGTCATGATCCCAGGGTCATGAGATCGAGCCCCACATCTAGTTCCCTGCTCAGTGGGGAGCCTGCTTCTCCCTCTCCCTCTCCCTCTGCTGCTGTTCCTGGTTGTGCTTTCTTGCTCACGCTCTTTCTCTCTCAAAAAAATAAATAAAATCTAAAAAATAAATAAAATTGTATAATCTTCATAAATTTGCAGAGTATAATTATAAAAATAATTACTTTCTTTGTACCTTTCGTTTCATAGAAATGAAACGTTTATCAAATGACATCACTCTCATCATAAAATATACTAGTCATTCTGATAAACATTTTGTATAAATTTAGCCCCTATATTAAGATAGTATTGTCAATTAAGTGAACTGCATGATACCAAGGCCATAAGACAAATGATATAGAAAATACTAGAAACATAACTGAGGGATCTCAAAAGAGTAAATACATTTTTTTAAGAATCCAAGAAAGCACTTAAGTACCAAGATTAAGCCAAGGTAACACAAATCATCTTTTTATTTATTTTTTTAAATTTAATTTTATTTTTTCAGTGTTCCAAAATTCATTGTTCATGCACCACACCCAGTGCTCCACGCAATACGTGCCTTCCTCAATACCCACCACCAGGCTCACCCCACCCCTCACCCCTCTCCCCTCTCCCCTGCAAAACCCTCAATTTGCTTCTGAGAGTCTACAGTCTCTCATGTTTCATCTACCCCTCCATTGGAATTAGTTGTAGACTGTAGTAATTTTAGTCAAAATGTTGCTGAACAACACATCTGAAGAGCTTAAAAGTATCTTTTAATACATCGAACAAATCAAGTGATTAATGACTAAGTTTGGCTGAAATTGGCAGAGATTAAATTTAATTGAATGCATATGAAACAAGCCACTTTTGGTTTTCACACCTATTTACTTTGACTTTACTTGAAAATCATTTTATTTAAATAACAAATGCCCCCCCTTGGTCATCAGAAAAGCCCATCTTCTATCTTAATTAAATCCAATAATATAAAACAGGAACAAGAATATATTAAGAGCCATTTTGCACAATATTCAATTTAATATTAAAATATTGTTGTTCCAAATAAATTGCAGTAAGCCTCACATTCCTGGAAAGAATTGATTTTCTTTTGTGATAGGAAAAATGCTGATAGAGGGAACGCTGTGGAAAGACATAATTTACAGAGAATAATAATTTTAGGAGACTATATAAGCCTTCATTGCAGTGATTTTCTAGTATCTATGATTACGTGACAAAGGACTTTTTATCTTTTGCGTGCAGCCAAGTTATGAAAAACAAAGACTTATCACTACCCTAAACACATTTTTAGAACAAGGAAAAGAAATAAAGCAATATCAAATGAATAAAATAAAAACAAATTCATGAGAATTCAAATACAGGTAGTTAAATGAAGGTTAAACCAGAGAGGAAACCACTATAAGCATTTCCACCAAGATCAGGAACAAGACAAGGATGCCCACCACTATTATTCAACATTATTATTATTATTATTATTATTATTAAACATTTTACTGACAGTATTAACCAATACAGTTAGAAAGCAAAATCAATTAGAAATCAATATGTAAAGAAGGGATGAAACAATCTCTGCTTGCAGATGATAAGGTCACATATCTGGAAAATCTCAATCAATGTTAAGATAAAGTCGAAAAACAATTCAGTGAAGTAGTAGAATAAAAGTTTGATGTACAAAGATTAATTGCATTCATATACACCAAAAATAAACACCTAGAGAACATAGTGATCAAGAAAATCATCTTTACAATAGTACTAGAAAAGATTTACTACTTGAGAAGAGAGTTAACAAAAAAGGTACAAATATATCTTTTTCCAGTACAAGGAAACATTTTATTTTCCAGTTTTGTTTTGCAGTACAAGGAAACATTTTAAAACACCCCTGAAAGATAGCAAAGTAAACTTAAAGAGATGAAAACATATCTTTTGCTCCTGGCTAGAAAAAGTCAACATTATAAAGAAGTGAATTCTTTCTTACTTAGTTCATAAATTTAATCCAATTCTAATAATTTCCAAAAGCTACTTTGAAAATATATTTGATACAAAAGTTGACGTGGATTGCTGTTGAACCAGCATGGTACTGGTGCATGGGTAGATACACCATGGAGTAACAGAGGAAGTCCAAATTAGACCTAAATATGTACCAAAATTTAGCATATGACCAGACGGCATCTTACATCATGAAGGTAAAGACAGACATTTTAATAACTGTTATGGGACAACTGGGTGATTGAGAAAATATCAAATTAAAACCCTCTTATATCATACACTAGAATAAATTTCAGGTAAATCTGGGATCTAAATGTTAAAAATGAAAACATCTTCATGCTAGAAGAGGTTAAGAATAAATGCGTTTTTCATCAGGAATTAGGGAAAGGCTTTCCAACTCTGACTCAAATCTGAAGGCAAGAAACAAAAAGTTTATACATTTGACTACATCATATTTGTTTAAATTTGATGAAAATCACCATCAGAAAGTCAAAAGATAACTGACAAAACCGTAAGAAAGTATTTGCAATATCTAATGCAAGGAGCTAATAATAGAAGATACATTAGTCCCCCCCTCATTGGCAGTTTAACTTCCTGTGGTTTCAGTCACCTGCGGTCTCCGGAGCCCTAATGTCAGAAGGGCTCTACCAGCCTAATAGCCCGTCACATGCCTACACCATTTACCTCACTTCATCTCATCACATAGGCATTGTATCACCTCATGGCATCACAAGAAGTGTAAGTACAGTACTGTAAGGTATTTTGAGAGAGAGAGACTGCATTCACATAACTTTGATTATGGTATGCTATTCTATTTTTTTCTATTTTATTTATCACCTCACGGCATCACAAGAAGTGTAAGTACAGTACTGTAAGGTATTTTGGGAGAGAGAGACTGCATTCACATAACTTTGATTATGGTATGCTATTCTATTTTTTTCTATTTTATTATTAGTTATTGTTTAATTTTTACTATCCCTAATTAATAAATTCAATTTTATCACATACAGGAAACTATGAGCTTTATCACATATAGGAAAACATACTACATATAGGGTTAAGTACTATCTGCAGTTTCAGGAATCCGTTAGAAGTTTACGAACATGATTCCTGTCGATAAGGCAGGACTATGCATAAAGATACCTGTAGAACTGAGGGTCAAAGCACCAAAACCTCAACAGAAAAATGGCAAAATGCATTAAAAGACAAATCACGAGAGGTCTAAAAATGACTGCCAAATGTATAAAAATATGTTCACACTCACTCATAATCAGACAAATGCAAATGAAAAATTGAGATACCATTTCTCATCTATCAGACTGGCAAAAATTAAAAACTAAGGTAATACATTCTTTCATCAGATCATGGGAAACAGGCAATCTCATATGTCACTGCTGGGAATTCAAATCGGTACACTCCTTCTGAAGGGAAATTTGACAATAACAAACAAAAGTACACAGCCCAGTACTTGTATTTCACTTCTAGGAATATACCTTAAAGACAAACCTACAAAATATGAAAATACATAAGTACGCATTACCTCACTGCAGTGCTGTTTGCCATTGTAAACCATTGGAAATATTTTAAATACCCATACATAGGAGAATGGTTAAATACCTACCGGGGATCTATATACCAGAGTACTATGCAACTATAAAAACAAAGGAGAATAGCTCTACAAATTGATATGGCATGATTTCTAGGCCATACTGTTCAGTGAAAAGAGCAAAGAATAAAACAGTATCCATAATATATACTTCCCTCTATTTAAGAAAAATTGGATGTAAAAAACCACACGTTTCTGCTCATTAGTACATTAGAATTACAGGAGAAATTAATCAGAAACTAAAGAGACTGGTCGCCTACTAGGAGGAAGTGGGGAGAGGGTGGACGAAATGGTGAAATGGTATCATGGTAGCAGGGATAAGGGGCATCACTTCTCTGAGTACATTATTTGTATTGTGCTGATTTTCAAAACTGTAGTAATGTTTCACGTACCCCCCCAAATAAGCAAACGTTAAAACCAATTAGAATGTGAAGAAAACAAAATGGAATGAAATATTAACAAATGAACGTAACAGTATTAGAAATAATAACTTAATCATACTGAAGGTGATAGGAAAGTAAAAAAAAAAATTGACCTCCGTAACCTTGGACAATAGTACCTCGACTGAATATCATAAGGCTAGAGACAAAATAATTGCATGTAAATCCTGCAATCGAATTAGTAAATGTGTCATTCAAAAGGGAATTAGCAGTTGTTAATTGTGAATTGTCAGCATTATAAATCTATATTATGTATACAGTACAATTGAACATATAAATATACTGTTGTAATAAGAGTTGAACTTTTCACTCTTGGAGAAATAAATACAAGTAAGGAAAGAGGAAAAGCTAAAACGAATGCTGTGGTATTGAACTGAAATCAGAGATATCAGCATGAATTTATGATAGGATCCACGCACACATGCAAATACACACATACACACAGAGAGATGCAGACATGCAGACATGTATAAAGGCATAGTTAGCATATTTACATATTTTCCCTGGTTTTGTCAACTAAGATGGCCTAAAAGCAATCACACTTCAGTAGCAAGGAGCACATGTAACACTCAGATCTTGGCTTTAAAATATAATTCTCAGGGGGAGCCTTCTTCTCTCTCTCCCTCTGCCACTCGCCTTGCTTGTGTGCTCCTGCTCTCTGTCAAATAAATAAATAAATAAATCTTAAAAAAAAAAGGAAAAATTGAGGAATTCTCACAGATCAGAAGAGACGAAGGAAATAACAAGTAAATGCAACATGGGATCCTAAATAGAATTCTGGAGTAGACGAAAGACAATGGTGAAAATACTGGTGAATTTTGAATATAAGATCTGTGGTTTAGTTAATAGTGTTTTACTATTATTAATATTTACTTACTAATAATATTAATATTTATTACTATTAATTCCCTGGTCTTGGTAATTGTACTATGGTTATACAACATTTTTCACATTAGGGGAAGTTGAGTGAGGGTTAAACAGGAACTCTCAATGCTATTTTTATATTTTTCTGTAAGTGTAAACTTAGTTCAAAACGTAACGTTAAAAACAGAACCAGAAAAAATTAGGTGCTTATTGAATGCTTGATCTTCATACTCTCATGAGCACATTGCACATATCAACTTCATTACAGGTGCCAAATAAATACATTTCTGAGTAAATCATTGCCTTATACATGAACTTTATCTTAATATTAAATATTTTATATGTTTCAAAATTTTAATTTTATTACAGACAGGGAAGATAATTTTGTTCCACTCCTTTATTTGCTCATTCCACACACCTGTTATTGTCCAGACATTCTGCTAAGTACTGGAGATACATTGCTGATCAAAAATAAGAAATAATTTTTTCAAAGAATCTACTTTTAGTAGAGAGTAAAGACATTGATCAAGTTATCACATAAATACATGTAAGTTATATCTACTATAAGTGAAGAAAAAACCATGATTTTATAAAGGTATATATGATAATTTGAAATTGTCAAATAATTCAGTGAATTCTCACCTGAAGGAAGCATAACAATTTACTAAAGATAATGAATTTTTTAAGTGTAAAATAAATAAAAATATTATTTCTCTGTATGCAAAATTTAAAGAAATCTTCAATTATTTTTTTTATCAAGGATATCATCTGTATCATGTATGTATTTTTTTGCTACTATAGATAATGATGAAATCTTTTTTGATTGGTCAAGAAATAAATGACAATGGAACTTTTTATCATACTTCAAAAACAACTCCTGAATAGTACCAAAAAAATTAAGCACATTTTTATGCTAATAGCTTTCCTTTGGTCCAATTATTTTCCTGTACATTCTTTTTTTTTTTTTCTGTTAAAAAGTTCATTAACTGATTTTCGAAGTTAAATCACCCATGCACTCCTGAAATAAATCTCATTTGGTTGTCAGGTATTATTCTTTTTATCACTGTAATAAAGGTGCCAATAATTTTTTTTAGGATTTTGTATGCATTATTATAAAAGCAGTTTGTTTGTAATTTATTATGTTATATTGTCTTTTTCAGTTTTGGTAGCAATACTATACTGGACACCTAAAAAAAAGACTTGGGAAATGTCTTCTCTGTTTTATTCTTTGGAAGATTTTATTTAAGAATGAAGGCACATCAGGGAGCCTGGGTTGCTCTCTCAGTTGGTTAACCCTCTGACTTAGGCTCAGGTCATAATCTCAAGTCTTGAGTTCAAGCCCAGTCCCCCCCACCCTCCCACCCCACCCCCCGCTCAGCGGGAGCCTGCTTCTTCCTCTCTTTCTCCCTCTCCCACTCCCCCTAACCCCCATCCGCACCCCTACTCATTCTCTCTTTCTCTGCTGTCAAATAAATAAATAAATCTTAAAAAAAAAAAAGAATGGAGGCGTATCTTCCTTAAATAAGAAAAGTCACTAATTGGCCTGGGGTTTCCTTTTTGGGCAAGTTTTACTAATGTGTTCTTTTTTTTTAAATGGATATAAAACTATTCAAATTTTCTATTTCTTTTTCTGTCAACCTGGTTAATTTACATTTTCGAGGAATTTGCCTATTTCATCCAAACTGTCATATTCGTTGGCATAAAGTTATTCATAACATCTGCTACTGTTCCCTGATATGGATTAGCAGAAACCAAATTTACCCTCTTATTAAAGAATTAGAAAACTAGATATTATATGTGAAACAGTATTTTCTACACATAACAGGTGGAGCAGAGCTGTGATCTCTGAAAATAAACCAGGAAAGCCCTTGTTCATACCAGCTAACTGTAAGAAGACACTTTCTAGGACACAGTACAGAAGAGAAAAACCAAACAGAGCCTGAATACTGTGCTGATTTGAGAAGGAAGAGATTGGGGTTTGGGCAGATCAAAGGGGCTAGAATTTGCGCGGAAAAAAACAGAGAGGGAGTGGAGAATGCTCTCATGATCTACAGAGATCTCTTTGAGTCTTTGGTTGAGTCTCACTATATGTATGAATGAAAGGACATGACCTAAGCCCCAGGAAACAGCCACCAGGAAATGCAATAGCAATGTGTATTTATTGTATTTTACAAAATTATTGGCAATATATTGAAATAAAAGCACGAAACATCAAAATGAAAAACTGTCCCTTTACAACAGATATTTCAAAAGCTTACTTTCTTTAAGGGTCTACTATGTGGCAGATATTATGCATTGGCTCCCTACAGGACCCTGTTCAAATAGATGAGGGAAAAACTGGTATTCAGAGAAGGGTATTTATTTGACTGAAGCATTTCTTTTGTTCTATCTCCATGGAACATGGAAAAAGGAATAACTTAGACACTACATAAAATAACATTATTTATAAATGTGTATATTAAAGCTGTACTATAGAAATAAAATGTTGGTTAAAACCTGGAAAAATGTCTTGGTCTAATATTTATTTAAATTGAATCTCTCCAGCTTTCCTTGAATTAAATCTTTTTTAAAAAAGATTTTATTCATTTATTTGACAGAGGAAGAGACATCAAGAGAGATAACACAAGCAGGGGCAGGGGGAGTGGGAGAGGGAGAAGCAGGCTTCCCTCCAAGCAGGGAGCTTGATGCAGGGCTCAATCCCAGGACCCTGGGATCATGACCTGAGCCGAAAGCAGACGCTTAACGACTGAGCCACCCAGGTGCTCTTAAATCATTTTTCTGTAATACCTTTCTGATAAATCAAAACTTCCCTTGTTGCTTGAAGGAAGTCTACAAAAATATGTTCTCTGGGCAAATTCATAGTGGTGCTGGTTATTTTAGGGTGTTGGATCCACAGGCATAAACAACGACATCTTCAACAATGACACAGCCCTAATCTTTGTAGCATAGCAATTACCCAATTCTTGATTGATTTCCTCAGACTTTGCCAGAATATCTATTCCTCAAAATAGGCAGAAGAAAATGTTTTCCCTTTCTAATGTGTTCTTGTACAGTTTCAAATTGCATTTATTCTTCCATCCTAATACTTCTCAGTATGACCCTATAGCAAACATGTGATTTAAAGAAAACAAGAGCAAACATAAATATCAATTCACTCAATACAAGCCACCATATAATTCCTGAGAGTATAGTACAGTGTTTTCACTTTATAGAATTATATGTGCACCATATCCTGGGAGATTTAGAAACAAAAAATTATTTTCATAACAGAGGCAAACTGTTTCCAAATGACTGAATAGGACTCACAATACACATTTTAACATATGGTAACATTTCTCAAAACCAAGAGCAAAAGAATGTTTTTGACGAAGTTTAATTGCCCGGTTAAAAAAGTGTAATATGTAAGTGGGTTTGATATGCTCATTTTATATGCAGAGTCATTTCTGTAATGACAAATAGTTATACTACATGCTTTCCAATTTTTCTTACTGAAATGATGACTTCTTTGAAGTTGCATAAGGTTGGGTGATTTGTTTTCAGAAATGCTTTCTGACAGGAGATAAAAGATATTGTTCTTTGCAGTGTTTTTCATGCTGAAGTGCAATTTTTGTCCTGTTGCATTTATTTTTAAGAACTCGTGAAACTTAACTATGATATTCCTTTAAAAAACAGAATAGTTATTGTGATAAAAATACACACTTTCCTAAGCATGTTTATGCTTTTAATATCTAGTTAGATAATGTCAGCCTGTTAGCAAAGCTAGCATCGTACATCTTCATCATTCCAGAAAAGCAATTTTTTTCTCTTTTTACCTTATATTTCTACTTGATAAGATATTTTAAAATGTGGTAAGAAAAACCTTATTTGTGGAATACTGAGTTGGTATGTGATTATCCAGGTTTGTTTTGCTATTATTCATATTTTCATGTACCTAGAAACACACATGGAAGCACACAGATATAAATGAATGTCCTTCATCATGTATGTATTTATAGAGAAGGGCTATTCTTTTCAAAATTTGGATATTCATTAAACAATGTTTGTCTGATTTATATAAATAAAAATAAAGTACTTTAGAAATAAAATATAATTGTATACTTAAAATCCCTTCTAATGATGTAAAACCTTATCAAATTAATTTGAACACTTTGGTGAAATATGTAACTTTCTAGGACAATATTACCAAATTTGGCCCAGTTGATGGTTCAAGTTCTGGCGGGAGAATGGCAGAAATTTGGTTTGTCAAATTTTCCCCTTTTTCTACCAAATGCCAGGTAAAACAGCCAGGATAATAAAGTTAAAACAAATAAGCAAACTTGGATGACATCTTAAACAGAACATCGTGACAGGAAATCCCCCCAGTAAACTGGTGTCAAGAATGGCAAATCACCTAGAAGACAGCAAGAGCAGAGGGTTTTAAAATCAGTGGGGCAAGTATAGTGATAAGGGAATGATGGGTCCTACAAGGCACAGAATTCAGAAATAGAAAACATTTACTCAGTAAATATTATAAAATAGTATAATAAAATATTAGAGTTCTACCCTAGAAACGATAAAGGAATCTGCAATCAAGCAGTAAAACTGGATAATGGACAGGTGAGAGCATTCCCTAGAGGCTCAAAATTGAGTGTGAGTGCCAACAAATGCACCACCAAAGAGTGAATTGCATGGGGAATAACTAAGGACCTCAAGGAGATCAAGGTATTCCAAGGTGGTAAACACTCAGGAAGATTTCAGAAATCTCCAGAAAATTTCACAAATCGCCTTGCGGATGAAGGGGACTGCTCAGGGAAGGAGAGGAGATAGCATGGAGAAAGAAGGATCAGATACTCAAAAGGGATGTTTCCATGGGAAGCAGATCTGAGAAAGAACCAGCAAAATACAGCTTTAAAGGTGAGAGCTTATCTTTGGGAGGTAGGTCCTCAGTCAACTTATGTTTTAGTTTCCCTAAGACCAAGATAAACTGCACATCTTGATGTGTAACAACCTGAAGGCAAAGTTGTCCTATATGACGAAGTGAAGCCCTGAGATCTGCACCTGAACTTTTGTGGATATCTCTGCTTGCTTGTATCTCTTTCTCCTGCTCTACTCTATCTATACCTTTCTTAAAGCTGTAAGATGGAATTCTCTATGGAGTCTTGTGAGTTCTCTTGTAGAGACTTGTCCTTTCAGTTATCTGACCATGTATTATTGCTACATAAACTTCCATGCAAGATATGATTTGGGAGATTGCTGGGACTTCACTGAGCTTACGGAACAGGCTGTGCAAATTAGGTTGCATTGGCTATTAATTGCATTATGCTTGCTACTTTATTCTTGCTAATCTACTGGTGACTGCAAAATCTATATTCAAAACACAAATCATTCCCTTTTGAAAAGATGGTTTACCGAGCATCATCAGCTGGATATCCTATGTGAATCTCACATTTAATATGTCTAAAACTCAGCTCCCAAAACTTTCCCTTGATTATATACTCCCGTAACTATCAGTTTCTAGAATGTTCCCTAAAAGTATCTAGAAGGTCCCAGCTCTCTTCCATAATGACCCCCAGAGACCCGACCACTTTAATCCTCCATCCACTCTCCAGGTCTTGGCACCACCTCATTTTAGGTCCTCAATCAGAGAAGAGCTTGATTACTCTGTCTAGACTATTCAGCTGATTGCTTCCAAGCCAATCCAGGTCACAGCAGCAAAGGACATTTTTTGTATGGAGTTCTTTCCATATGACCCACAAACACTAAAGCAGTGATTACTATCCATTTCAGACAAAAGAGCATGATTACTTCAAAAGTGTCCACAACATAAAGTCCTTCCATGCCTCTGAGGGAATTCATTCTCTCTGGTACACATCTCCTTATATCAGATAAAGAAACAACTTTATTCTCTAGCATAGCATCTCTTGAAGTTAGAAAAATGTAGTTCTAGAATCAAACAAATTTGGCTCCACTGCTTCATCTATCAGTGTGATCTTGGACAATTTACATCATGTTTACAGGTCGGCTTCTCATTTGTAAAACCGAATTAAATAATATAAATTACCTCATAAAGTAAATGTGATTAATAAGTGATTTCTAACCATTTACTGATAAGCACAGAAAAATTTTGTAATAAATTATTATGAGCTTATTTTAATTATTACAAACAAAAGGATATTTGCTTCTACTCCAATTAATGACTCAAAATTTTCTAAACGTCTCTGAGTACCTAATGCTATACTCTAAACCATATGATCCTGCCTTCACATTCAAGTTAATTTCAATCCTCAACTATCACAGTGTACCAACCTCTTCTGTTTACCAAAAGTGCTTGTCAATATACTGCATTTTCACATCATGTAGTAAGTTAGATTTCCAAACATATACCCTACATATTCCTTGTTTAATTGTGAACTCTTCTAGACAGGGAACTGGCCTCTATTACTTTATTTTCATAGCACCCACTTAAAGGTTTAGAAACAACTGTTCAAAATGTTGGGTATTTTTAAATTATTGATTCAGTATTGGATAGTTAGCAGGATGAATTAGCAATTTTTGAGGTAGCATAGAAACAAAAAACAAAACACTAGTATAGGTAACCTTTCAAAAAGTAAGATTAAACATATGAGAATCCCAAAGTCAAGTTACCAAGAAGTTATTGTATTTAAATTATTATTTTTATTTTTTAGTTTTCCATTTTGAAATAATTATAGAATAATGAGAAATCTCAAAACTCAGAAAAAGAGCTCCCGGTACACTTTACGCAGGTTCCTCCAATGTTAATATCTTATATGACCATACTGAAATTATCAAAATAAGAAAATTAACATTCATGTAATACTAATCTGTGGACTTTGTTGAACCCACCAATTTTTTCACTAATGCTTTTTTTCAGGTTCAGGATCCCACACTACATTTAGTTTCATGTCTCCTTCCAATTAGGAAGAAATTTGTCTTTCATGATCTTGACATGTTTGAATAGTACTAGCCACCTATTTTGTAGATGTCCCTGAGTTCGGGTTTGTTTGGTGTATTTTTATGAATCAACTTTGGATAAGTTAACACAGGTGTGCCGTTGTATTCTTCTCAGGGCACAGTGTCAACCTGTGGATTATACCGATATTTCTTATTATCAGTGATATTAATTTTGATCACTTAGTTAAGGTGGAAGCTGGACAGGGTTCTCTAGATGACTTTTTTTCTTTGTAATTAATAAATATTTTCTTGAAAGTTTGAGACTATATAATTAACCTACTTCTTATCATACTTCATTCATTAATTTTAGCATCCATTGATAATTCTTGCTTTCTGCAAGTGGTGTTCAGCAAATGTTGATTTTTTATTTTCATTGTTCCTTCTCCATTTAT
Source organism: Potos flavus (assembly GCA_028534135.1). Classification (NCBI taxonomy): domain Eukaryota; kingdom Metazoa; phylum Chordata; class Mammalia; order Carnivora; family Procyonidae; genus Potos; species Potos flavus. The sequence goes on from CM052899.1 coordinate 52,301,725, forward strand.
TAATTGGAATTCTACTGTAATAAGGAGCTGTCCTTTCATCCTCATTTATTTATTTATTCAATTACTCTTCTATATATCTGTGTAAATTTGTGGGTATTTTCCCCTATTGTAATCCATCACCATCATCATTATTATTTCTGTCTCCCCTGCCAGCCAGATTTGACCATTAGGAGCATCTTCAATCTGTTTCCTACATGGTTTTGACATGCCCCCACCATGTTTTGGCATTACATTTTTTACTAATAAGTTTGAATAATTGTGTGTGCATTATTCATAGTTTCATTTATTCTTTTATGAATTGTGGACTCATGTTATTAGTAATATCTGCCTTAAAAGAAAATTCCTGGAAGATTATGTGTTTTGGGGAGATTCATAGTTATTGGGCCATCTTGGATATGTATTTCCAAAATTTCATGGATTCTGTAATTTCAAATCCTAACTTCTCTATTATTCTCTCTATTCTCTTCTTCTCTCTTCGTTCCTCTTCTGACCATTATCTTTGTATACTTGGTGAATGAAAACAGGCAAAAACACTGCATTTCTGTAATACTGATTTGTAATTGAAAAAAAATAGTGATTCAATATGTTGTATTTTAATTTGGCTCCAGCATCCTTGTATTCTAAACTAATGCTGCTTCAGCAGGTTTTTCTTTTTCTGTTTCAGAAAATCTTCCTCTAGTGCATAATTATAATTTTTAAAAGATTTGCTATACATCATTATTAGATTTTTCTTTATGTGACCAAGGTGATTCAAATTTTATTTAGAAAAGATTTTTTTGCATAAAATGCTTATATAATAATCTTAATATGTTAAGGAGATTATAAAATATAAAATAAGAATGGAGGAGTGCCTGGGTGGCTCAGTGGTTAAGCAACGGACTTCAACTCAGGTCATGATATCACGGGTCCTGGGATCTAGCCCCACATCAGCCTCCTAGCTCAGCATACAGTCTGCTTGTCCCTTTGCCCTTCCCCCCACTCGTGCTCTCTCTTCCTTTCTCCCAAATAAGTAAATAAAATCTTTAAAAATATATATAAAATAAGAATGGAGAAAACTACTATGAGTGAACATAAGAAGATAACAAATATCTATGTAGCTTAATTTTTAGCCACTACTTAACTATTTTGAAAAAGGGTACATTTTTAGACCTAACCTAATAATACAACACATTATATTATTTATCTTACTTTTCTCTTACCTCAAGATCTATTCGTAAACCAATCTATTATCTAAAGTAGTATTTTTGCCATCTTTTCATATCCTTTCTTGGTGGAAAGATGGAATCAAATATCAATGCCAGATGGACATTGAAAGTTTACTTTTCTTTAATAATACTGTTTTCTTTATATAAGAATATTCTCATGGTGCATAAATTTTTCACATTTGTAACTTAACATGGCCCTAGAAATATTTTAAATTCAAGTCATAAAAATTAATTAATTAATTAATTAAATTAAACTCTTAGGTGCTGCAGACCTTTATTTATAACAAAAAAATTAAATATTCAAACACATAATCACAAATACAATGATAATACATATAATCTACTATGTTTTTGTGGAATAAAATGTAATGTAAATGAAATATGTAAATAAGAAAATGCAATAATAGATATCAATTGAATATAGTAAATGACAATAAATGTAAGAGAAAAGAAGTTCCTAAACATTTCACATTCTGTGTCACCTTCTCTCCATTATCACCCAGCAATTGGGAAAGACATATTTAATGTGACTCCCCTCCCGTTGTCATTTCCAAGTTCGCTTTCTCGCAAGTGACACACTCTCTTTTTCTCACCATGATTTATCTACTTTCCCTCCACCATGCTCCCTACCAATTTTTTTCTGTTATCTTTATAACTCTCTAATATAACAATACGTAAAAATATAATATAAAAAGACCCAATATCTTTTTAATTAATAAAAAGTAACAAATTAAGAATCATAATGACATTTACGGCAGAGAGTTTATTTTAGAAATGTCTACATTTAATCTAAGTTCTTGTTTTATAGCAAAGGGATTGAGTTCATACCCTCTAAGTTAGCTCAAGCTATAAAAAACAAACCTCAAATTTAAGTCTTCAACTTAAATAATATTTCCAGCACCTGCAGGCATTCTCCATGCTCTGTGTATTAAGTTAATTCTTAAAAATGTAACATAAAAGAAATTCAGAGTAAGACATGATTGTGGAATAAAACTGGAAAATGAGAAGCTCCACCTAAAATCTGAAAGACCTACCTGAGGGGCTATAAAATTGAACTTGCTTTGTAACTATAATTCAAAAACTATCAAAGACATGAAATAGTTTGATGAAACTAAAATAATATGCATAATAATTACATATTCTGAACTTAAAATTATTATCACAGCTGTTAAATTTGTCATTCACTTTCAAGGTATTAATGTCTGTTTAATAAATGACAAATAAAGAAACATATATTAAAAAATAAAGCTAATTGTCATTAACAATAATAAGTACCTTAGCACATTTATTATAATATAGGTATGAGCATAGTCATTAAGTGTTCAGATTCTAGAGGGAGAGAGACATATAAAACCATTTCTACCATTTACTAGCTGTGAGATATTGCGTATGTTTTTAAATTTTCTGCGCCCCTTTCCTAATCTGCAAAACTAGGATAACAAGAATAGCAAATTTATAGATTTATTGAGGAGATAGAGGAAATCACACGTGTTGTAACTATTTGCGATTATTATTATAATCAAACCCGTTAAAATACTGCTATTCATTTAAGAGACTTCTGTCCCTTTAAAAATGAGTTATGATAATACTTCTTCAACCTCTTCTTCAGCTCCAAAAATAGATATGGAGAGAATAATAATCATAAGTTTGGAACGAAAAGCCAAGTCAGAATTACTTTTTTTAAAAAAAGAATTTCAAACCAAGGTGAATGGACCAATGACACCTGAGTCACACACATTTCCTGGCATGGAAGCTTATTGTAAGCACTCTGATCTAATGTCCCACTGAGTACCAGACCCATGTTGGCACTTAATAAATGTTTGATTAAAGAGCCAGACTACTTTGCATTTCAAACATTTATTCCTAGAACTTTGTGTTCTTTCATTTCAGCTACAGGCACTTATTTCTATCCTCTGCATACATATTAAGTTTCAAAAATGCAAGAATTGGCAGTAGGTACTTCATGAATGGTATTATCAAAACTCTTTTAAGGAAATCCAGATACAAAGAATTGCAACACATGAAAAAGGCTTGCAAGCCATATGGGCGAAATTAAAGTATAGAGAACATTCACAACCAGTTGTTCTTGTGAGATGAAGATTTTAAAAGAAATGGAAATATACATTCACTAACCAGGTGAATATTTACAATTTGTACTTATTGTTAAAGATTATATAAAACATTGTATGCTATCACGGTCCTTTTCTACTCAAGCTGTGTTTTAAAGGAAAATTTAGTTCTCCTATAAGCTGAGTATCCAGTAAATTTTATACCTAAGGGAAATTCCATGACTGAAGGAAATAGCTGGACAAGGTTATACCCAAATAATTTGTTTTCGGTTTACTTTTCTTAAAGACTTCAAAATGAGAGCTTTCTCCAATTTGTTCATTATAGGAACTTAACTGGTTTTTTGCTGGTTACTTTGTGTTAGGATATGGACCTACCCAGAGAGATAATAATTATTTAAGAAGCCGATTTTCCAAGGCTCTGAGACTGCCTGTATTTCCTGTAATTCAGTGCTGAAATCCCTCCACAACATGGCTGACAGGCATTCTATTTCTTTTCAGACATTTTGAGCAATGAATAAACCACCACTGATTTCTAGTCAAAACTAAATTAGGTAAATGGAGACCTTTTGAAGTATTTAAAAGAATCTGTTGAACTAAACTAAAAGCACTAGAAACCTGGTTTTTTACAAGGTAGGCAATTTTTATTACTAGACCACTGTAATAATTAGAAGTAATGTATTTTTTTTGCCATTTTATTTTCACAGACCAGAAGCTCACCCAGATCCAGACTGAGAAACTTTAAAAAATTGAAAATGTGGCAATTATTTTTAATTGCCAGGTTCAGGGCAAAGCAATTTAAAATTACTAGAGCTTCCATTTTGTTTCCAGCACTTTAACTTGGAACTGTGTCAAGTAATTCTCTACTATGGCAATCTAAATTACATTAAGCCAATTTACGAATGGAACATTTTAAGAATCATAGATGAGGAAAAGGCCATTAAAATAAATAAAAATGGATATATAAGACTATTAGAGTGTAACTATTCTGTACTAGGAGCAAGGTTGTAGTCATTTTTTAACATATGATACAGAAGGAGAAAATTCTTATGTAAACTTAATCTATACTGGTAAAACCATACTCTGAGAATCATGATCATTTATAGGTGTTATAATTTAAGAGAGTGCCAATCTAAAGCACATAAAGAAGAGAATAGGTTTGATCATTAAAGAGAGATTCAAAATGCTTTATATGTTTAATAAACTGATATGATTGGTGCTATTTAGTCAAAAAAGAGAAGACCAGGAAAGAAATTACAACTGTTTTAAAAGTTCTTGAGTAATTATGATGTGCAATTAGGATGCTTGTCAATTTTTGAGAAAAAACTGGATAAAACTAGAATCAAAGAATGAATGTGACCATACGGTGGGTACAATTGTAATTAATTTGAAAAATAATTTTCTATTAATTAATTTTAGACAAGTATGGTTAAAATTAGAGGTCTCCATCACTAAAATTACACCTGTAAAGCCTGGTAGATTAAATTTTACAGAAGTTGTAATGAGGATATATGCATCAAGCAGAATATTATATTAGAACATTACAAAGTTATAACTTGTCTGGTATAAGAAATATAAATGGAGACTCAGAAACCAGAAATTCAATTTCCTTTCTCCTGGCATAGTAATTTGATATCTAGTCTTATCTTTTTATAGGAAGTTACAAATTAATATATGTGATCCTTTTCTCTAAATTCAAAACCAAATCTGAAATTGGAATCAAATATTAAAAAAATTATCCCTTACTTCTTATTGCTTCATACTTTTTTATCAAGAATATAAAATTCAACTTAACAACATGCCTGAGCAAAAACTAAAAGAACTTCTTTATAGTAAATCATCTTTCTTAAATATTTTCACTTGAAATAAACTCAGTATCAGAGGCAAGTCAGTATGTACCCCAGGTCTTAGTGTTTGGGTTTGAAATTCCCAATTCAAGTAAAATGTTTCTTTGAAGAATTGTTGTGGGCCTTTAAAATTCATTTGAATGTCTTATTCTAATAGAATAAAATTGTTTAACATGTTCTATTAAGTTTTCCCAAAACCTTTTGAGTAAAACTGATGCTTTGGAAAAATATTTACACAATATGCCATGTTTATAAAGCCCTCACAGGAAAATCTGGTCTACAGTTTGAGAGACACAACTTGAAGATGTCAAATATATATCATCAGAAATCAAGACTTTTGTTTTAAATTACAATACAATTACTGATATTTGAATGTATTGTTACTATATTTTGAAATAACTGTAGTCAAAACAACCTTTATTCAAGCTAATAAAGACAAATAAAAAATATATAATTGTAGAAAAGCTATGGATATGAAAGAGAATGTGCTAGATTTACTTTAAAAGAAATAGTTGAAACTATTTTATATGAAGTGGTCTAATCATTTATTTTCATTTAAAAAATGTAAAGCATTTCAATTCCAATTACTTTAAACTAGTATAAAAGCTTTCTAAAATTGAGTCATTACAGTTTAGACCATTGGTCTAAAGAGCTACTTAAGGATTTGAAATGAAAGTAAGACTATGGCAAATATGTTTCATCACTCCCCACTGCCTGAGCAACCAAGTGGAAGATGTGTTTCCAATAAAATATGATGAAATAATGTAAGTGACAGAATTCTCCATCCAGTACACTGAACCCTAAAATTTACTTCATAGTCCATCATAAAACTTAAATATTAGAGAATAGTCCCTGAATTGAGAAATGGAAAACTACTGAGTATCCCACTACTCTGCTTCCCAAATATGGCAGAAGAAGCAAAGAGCTGATCACGAACAGCTTTGTGCTATGTGATTAAACAGACTTCTTAAACCATCAAAAAATTTAAGAATGTTGAGGTGCTCAACCAATTAAGCATCTGACTCTTGATTTTGGTTCAGGTCATGATCTCAGGGTCATGAGATCAAACTCTGTGTCATTTTACACACTCAGCATGGAGTCTGCTTGGGATTTGCTCTCACCCTCTGTCTCTCCCCAGCCCCCTTGTGTGCTTTTGCTCTCTTTCTCTTAAAAAAAAAAGGAAGAAATTAAGAATCCAGCTGACCTTTTTTTTTATTTTAGAAAGATTAACTGACTAGAAATTTTAAATAAGAATATAGGGATGGGATTAGAGATAGACAATATGAAAGTTTTTAGGTAAAGAAAAAAATGAACATAGGGAGTAGGAATAGTATTTAGAGGATATTGAATAAATGTAAATGAAAAGTTCTGGTAATCAGTTTGATGTGGAAAGGTGGAAAAGATGAAGAAACCCAGAAAAACCCCAAAATGGTTAGAGTGAATGCATGAAAGGGGATGCCATTTTTGGAGAGAGATACTAAAGAGAAAAGGGCAAAACATCATTTTGCAGAGAAGGGGAGATGAAACAAATAATGCATTTGGATATGAATTTGTTGGATTTGAGATGTTCATTAAACATTTGTGGGAAGATGCCCAGGAGAAAAGTTATAAATATTATTCTGAGGCTCAGGAAGGAGATTTGAATTGGAAACAAAGATTTCCATATCATCAGTTTTAGATAAGATCTGAGTCTGAAGACCTAGGAGATATGTCTAAAGTTAATTTGTAGAGTATATTGTAGAGTATAAAAGTCCAAGGATGGAGACTCAAAAACAAAAACAAAACAGCAACAAAAACCCCAGCATCATTAAAGGATATCTTACAAGCAGAATAAAAAAAAAAAAAAGTAATCAGAAAAAATCTTCAAGCAAAAGTGTCCTGGAAACAAAAAATGAGAAAGCCTTAAAAATACTCATGTATTGAATGAACACTCTGAAAAGTCAAATAAGTTAGGAGCTGTATACATTTTCTGTTTGATTTGCTAATTGAATGGCTTTTGGGTTACGATTCCCCTTTTTATGGAAAAAAAGCCAGATTGCTTAGAGTGAAGTAATATGGAAAATCTATGTGACTCCTTTCTCAAAAATCTTAGCGATAAGAGAAAGGGTAAGACTTTAGTATCTCTAGAAAAATGTGGAATGCAGGGAGGGCTTTATCAGAAGAAGAGATTTAAGATGTTTGTAGCCATAGGAGAACAAATTAATATACAAATACAGTAAAACCTAGAAAAGAAAACGCAAAGTCGATAGATTAGATCTTTGTAAGATTTGGAAGGAGATAATGGTGAATTAGTGGAGGAATTAGGGGGAAAAAAAATCTTTCCTTTAGAATTAAAAAAAATACAGATATAATTATTTACAGTTTAGTTTCATCTAGTACCAGTTAATCAGCTCTTCTTTTAACCATCTGGGAGTTGTAGTTTTTCAGATGTTTCTTTGATTTCTCTATGAGTGTTTAATGTTAATTGTGTCTATTTCAAGGGAGAGGCCAAAGCCCAGATCCTATCCTTCAAGTGTGGGGTAAGAAGGAACCCAGAAGCAGGCTGGTATTAAAAGATAGATTTGGCCCTGCTCTGGTTTTCAAACCCACCTTGGAGGCGAGAACACTCAGTGAATCTGTTGATTTCCCTACAGCCTGTATCTGTTCTCCTCCTTTACTCTCAGTCCCTTTGATACAGCGTCCCCTTACTCCATGGGCCCCAGGGTGCTGATGCTACTTAACTCCCCTGCCTGCCCAAGTGATTTTGCAGGCAATGGTTTTCCCAAGGCAATGTGCACAGGAGGAAAAGAACTTTCGCTGAAATCTTCTATTCCAAAGTATTTCCCATTTGTAAAAATTTCCCCTCTTTTGCTTTGTGCCAAAATTTTTCCCATTTCTTGTGATCCAATTATCTTTGGTCAACCCACCAATTATCTGGGACTTCCTGCTAGATTTTTTTCAAGTTTGTCAACTTCTTTTTTCTTTGGTACCCATGGTTATCAGAAGGAAATATCAGTTTATGTAATAGCCCTTCTTATCAGGAACCAGTAAACATATATCATTTGTTTTGTTTTTTTCCCCTAATGAACATGATTGTGAGAATAGGAATATTTCCTGTATAAAAGTATTATAAGGATGTTTTCTTCAAAACTTTTAAGTACATAACTCTCTGTTTCGGGGAACAGTTTTTCTATTCTGTCTTGTCCTCTCAGATCTGACCCCCAGAACACAGATATGTTAAAAGAAATATACTTTGTCAGGTCACCCAATTCAAGATAATCTGCTCATTGTCTTATATTCACAAATAAAACTATCTGGGAAAATATGGAGTTGAGTTCTTTTGAGAGCATATATTCGTTAGCATGGGAGAGTTATCTTCATTCTTTAGGCCAATTTGATATATAGGTTTTAATTCTATACTACTTAGGATTGAAAGTACTTCTTCCTGATATTGGATATATATTTTTGAACAATTTTGTGTACTAACATATCTGTGCGTAAATGTACATTCTCAGGCTTATCTCTAGACCTATGAATCAGAATCTTTATCTTAACAAGGTTAACTGTGAAGAACCATTTCTCTAGGCCATAATTAAATTGCAACAAATAATTGACATTAAATAGACAGTGTTCTATGACCAGCTTATAATTAAGTTAGAAACATAATGTCAAATATAACTTAATCTATATGTTTGTAAATTTTATCAGCCCAAAATAACTGACAGGACATAAATGAAATTGAAGTAGAAATTTAAAGTACTTAAAAAATATAAAATAAAATTAAGTGCTTAAGAGTGAACAAGTAAAATACTACATGTGATAATTTAGGGATCAGCTAAAAATACTTAGAGAAATTATACAATCTTTCATGCTTATATTAAAAAATATGGAAAACGGAGTATGATACTTAAGATGTTAGGAAAAGATAAACAGAATAACTCAGGAATATTTAATGGAGGGAGTGATAATGATACACATGGTAATAAATGGAAAATGGGAAATATGGGATAAAGAAGATTAAAAAAGCAGAGGATAGTTTTTCTAAATACTGATAAAATAAATAAAGATAGAACCACATTAATAGATTCAATTTAAAAAAAGAACTAAATAATATTATGAAATAAAAAGAAACAAAATTTGAAAATTTGTTGCAGTTACCATTTGTATCCCTGTTTTACAAATAAGAAAATTCAGATGTAGGGATGAATACTGCCCTAGTGAATACAGCCTTTAAATAGTTCTAAAATGTGAGCCCAGATCAGTCTGACTCCATTGTTAGTATAATCAAGTTTTATGCAATACACTACCCCCTTATTATGGCAAGCAAAACCAAAAATGCAGCTTATCAATTCTCCTAATTATATTTGCATAGTTAACCCTTTCACCTTGAATACTTTACCTTCTATCTAGCTTCTATCATAGCTGTCAAGCCATTCTGTCCTATCCAAGCAGAGTACATAACATTTTGCCTGATAGAGAAAATTGAGGTAATCAGGCATTAACTTTATCTTTTAACACTGATGTCTCATAAAAAGTGATCTTTACGCATATATGTACATATGCATTAATTTTGTTTTATTCATATATTTACATGCACATACATATGTATATCTGAAAATATGGTGTATATATATATATACACACACACACACACACACACACACACACACACACACACATTTATTTGCTCACCCAAAAATACCAGATCAAAATTTTTGATCCTTCCTATCCCCTCTGGCCACTAATCACAGCAGGGGAAATGGGTAAGTAATCAAAGCCGTTAAATTTAGGGTATTGCTAATAAATATCTATTAAATAAACAAATTAGAAAACAAATAGCACTTGCTAAGTGGAAATGAAATTATCTATTTAATAATATGTCTCTCTGACTAGCTATAAGCTCCTTAAGAGCAGAAGTCATGTTCCTTGTTTTCCCCTTATACACCTTTGTACTTAGTATATTAAGTGACTGAGGTTGCACACTTGGGGCCATTTAGTAGATAAATATTCTTACACATCAATTTTACTTAAAGTTACACTGCCTCTTAAGAAAGGGTTAGATTTTGTTCTACCTACTCTGTTTATAATTGTAGAGGCATGAAAAAATACGTTTTAGAACACTGCTCATCTTAGTTATCGAGAAGAAAAGAATGTGGTAAAATATCCACACACACCCATACGTGCATGCGTGCACACATACACACACACACACACACACACACACATTTGTCTCCTCCCTAGTATCATTTCTCCAATTCTTAAAGATTATTTATTTATTTATTTGACAGAAAGAGAGAGATCACAAGTAGGTAGAGAGGCAGGCAGAGAGAGAAAGGGTGAAGCGGGCTCCCTGCTGAGCAGGGAGCCCCATGCGGGGCTGGATCCCAGAACCCCGAGATCATGACCTGAGCGGAAGACAGAGGCTTTAACCCACTGAGCTACCCAGGCGCCCCATCATTTGTCCAACTCTTAATCACATATTAATGAAGTGGAGTACATCAAAGAAGAACATAGCAACATTCATGATGCAGTTATTTAATTTGTGCCCTACACAATTTGTATTAGCCCACTGCCAGAAAGCAATATATAAGGTGAATATGTTAATTTGTAATAAACATTATTTGCCATGATAAATGTCTTTGTAACTTCTGCTGTCTCCCTCATTATAACTGGAGAACATGAAATGGATTTCTTAGGGGAAAATCTTTTAAATTTTCCAACTAAATAGACTACTTTCTAAATTAAGAAATGTTTCTCTGTTATGAAAAAAAATCTTCCAATACTCCTCTTCAGTTCTAATGAGAGATACAATATTAGCCACAAAGCTTAAATTTAATTATATAATATTCACTGAGTTTTAAACTGTAAATTACATAGGTAAGAAAGAACACACAAAATATATGGGGTGAGGGCGCCTGGGTGGCTCAGTGAGTTAAAGCCTCTGCCTTTGGCTCAGGTCATGATCTCAGGGTCCTGGGATCGAGCCCTGCATTGGGCTCTCTGCTCAGCGGAGAGCCTGCTTTCCCTCTCTCTCTATCTGCCTCTCTGCCTACTTGTGATCTCTCTCTCTGTCAAATAAATAAATAAATAAAATCTTTAAAATATATATATTTATATATATATATATATGGGGAAAATGGCACATGCTTCATTCACCAAAAGATAATAGTTTAGAATAAGAAAGACAAACTGACTTTTACACCCAAAGAAAAATCACTCTTAAACTTTGTCATAAGTTTTTATTCATATAATTAAACATCAAATAATTCAAGGCTAGTTGAAAAAGCGAAGAAAATGAGAGATGAGAATTTTGGAAGTGCTTCATTTTGAAGAGAGCTTCACTTCAGAATAAATCTCAGTTATTTTTCAATGCCAAATATGGAAAGATTAATAAATGTTTTTACTTAGGAAAAGAACATGCATCTACAGTTTTCATCTATAATCCCTTTCCTTAAGGATAAACTGTTTTGAAAAAAATAACATTTACCTATTCAAACAGTCTGTGTACTATGCTGATAACAATGGCATAAACCAAATAGACTTGAGACTTTTTATTGAGATAGCCTGCCATCCTTTCCATAAATACATGCAATTTTTTCAATCTCAATGTGTGATGAAAATGTAGTGTCTCAAAATTATTATTACAATAACCAAATGCTGCTTACTGAAGTTATGTTATTCTTATAACCACTTATCTGTTTTTTTCTAATTGTCTTTCTTTTTAATTATTTAGAAAAAAGTTGATATTTTGAATTTCAAATTCTGTTTTTAAATCAATCAATTCAACATTAATATTCATTCAACATCAACAACAATATTGAAAAGTAACTTGTTCTGTAGTTTGATATTTTTACTATTTGTGAGGATTTGGAGTTAGTGTTTATGCCAACTTCAGATTGTTTTGTAGATTGGGAGGCTAATGTCAGTAGGAACAAAAAGATCTCAAATATAACTGTATATTTTTTAAAATTATATTGATTGAGATAAAATTTATAGAAGGTAAAACTCACTCTTTTTAGATATACAGTTCTATGAATTTGGCAAATGCATTCAGTACTGGAATGACTTCCACAGTTGAGATATGGAACATTACCTTCAACTTATATTTCCTCTTGACCCTTTGTGACTTGTTTCTAGACTCTATTCATTTTAGTCATATATATGTAGTTATTTTGCCAATATTACACTGTCTTGATTACTGAGACTTGATAGTAAGTTTTGAAATCAGATGGTGCGACTCCTTCAACTTTTTCTAGTCTCAAAATCATTCTGGGTATTCCGGCTAATTTGCTATTCAACATAAATTTTAGAATAATTTTTTCTGTTACTGCCATCCCCAAAACTTTTTGTTATAATTTAACTGGGATTCTATTGAATCTATAGATCAGTATAGGGAGAAGGGATTTCTTAACAAAACTGAGTCTTCCAAATTATGGACACGGGATACGTATGCAATTCTATAGGTCTCATTTGGTTTTTCTCATCAATGTTTTGAAGTTTCTAGTATAAAAAACAATACATGTATGTATTAGGGTGTATAAGTTACTTTTTTTGAATATTAACTATGTTTCAATGTTGATATACTTATTCTAGCAGATTTATATATTTACCATTTCCAATAGTCTTCATTTTTTTCCTCTGTATTCAGATGAATATGTAATGCCATTTCCCATCAGCCTGAAGAACCTTCTATTTTATGCTGTTGTATTGTATATGTCTTGCTGATGATTCACTCAGCTTACATTTATCTGAAATTTTCTTTGTTTCACTTTCATTATTCACAGATTTTTTTCACTGAATATAGAATTCTGTCTCCACAGATTCTTTTTTCTTCTAGCATTCAAAAAAATCCATATTTTTTGAACATCCTTTCTTTCCGATAAGAAATTACCATTTATATTGTTTTCTAGATAAAAATTTTCTTTTTATCTGGTTTTTTGAAGAACTTCCACTTTAACTTTGGTTTTTAACATTTTTTTTTTACTGTTATGAGCATGACTCTTATTCCAGGGCTTTAGCCTTATTTTTAGGCATAGATACTATTTTCATGGATTTCCACTCAATACTTGAGCTGCTGAGTGAGATGTCTCCCTTCTGGCTGGGCCAGAAGTTCAACATTTCCAGCATTAAATGTACTCTGGCATCTCAGCCTTTTACATTTTCTAAAGTCCCTAGCTGAATCTCATGAAAACTTCTGTCCCCTTTTCCCAACTTCCTCCCAGAATCCTTTTCTCTGATAAATTACTCTATAAATTTCAATTGTCTTCACAACCCAAAATGGATTATCTGCACTTCCTTAATGAGACATCTACTCCACTTGGGCTATGTCTTTCTGTGTTATGACAAGAAAGTCACTCCAATTAGGAAACCAGGGCAATCATGGGATCCACTTCCTACTTTTCAGTTTTCACAAGGATTACAATATTGCACTGCCTATTTCTTAAGACCTAAATGGTTATCTCATATGATTTGTCCATTCATATAATTGCTTTTGTCAGAAAAGAAAGTCTAGTACTCTATATTGGCAAGAACCCAAAGTCTATTCCAAGACATATGTAGTTTTAAGAGCAAGCTCTTAGCTCTAAGTTGTTTTGTGCATGTTCTTTATAATCAGAGGATGTTTTCTACAATTCTTAGTTTGATAATGGATTGACAGGCTGAATACTGTTAAGATGTAAAATTTCCCAAAATCGATCTATAGGTTCATTAAAATCACTAACAAAATCCCAGCACCAAATGTTTAATGAACGGTAACAATAATTCTAAAATGCAGATGGAAATACAAAAGGCCTAGAATAGCCAAAATGATCTTGAAAAAGATCAATGAAGTTGGTGACCTTACTCTAAATTCCCAAATCAAGAACAAGATGGTTTGTTCTAGTAAAAGCATAAATATCAATAAAACACAATTGAAAATCCAGAAATAGACTAGACAAAGTTTAGCCAACTGATTGTTTTATAAAGCTGATGGCATCATCCAATTGGGATAAGAAGTTTGGGGAAAAAAAAGAACAACTGGCTATCTCTATAGTAAATTACAAAAACAAACAAACAAAACAGAAACAAAAACAAAAACCCAATTCCTGATCACATTGTATAATAATTTTCTCAAAATGGATTATTGATCTAAATGTAAAAGATAAAACTATAAACCTTTTAGAAAAGCATAGAACAAAATTCTCACAGTTTGGAACTGAGCAGATTTCTCAGATTACAATTAAGCACTAAAAACAAAAGAAACATTGATTGGACTTCAACAAAATTAAAAATGTTTGCTCTTCAAAAGAAACAGTGAAGAGAATGAAAAGATAGACTCAGGCTATAGGAAACTATTGGCTGTAATACATCTGAAAAAATGTATATACATTTTGTATATATTATATATATACACATTTACATACATTTTATATATATACATGTAAATATTCACATATTTTTATCTATGTCTACACTCCTAAAAATCATAATAATAAGAAAAGTAACTGATAGTAAATGGGGCAGAGGACCTGAACTGATAGTTCATATAACCAATATTCACATGAGAAGTTGCACAACAAGATTCATGAAATATTTTGAGAGTAATGCAAGTTAAAACCACAGTAAGATAGCTAAAATCAAAAAGACTTAAAAGAGGAAATATTGTTGAGAAACTAAAGCAACTGCAATCTCATACATCTTGATGATAGTATAAAATAATACTACAACTTTGAAAGATGACTTGACAGTTTCTTACAACTTTCTCAACTTATGCTCTGATCTTGAAATTCCACTCCTAGGAATGAAAATATACATGCGTACCTCAGAGAGATCGTGGGGTCAGGTCCAGACCACCGCCACAATAAAGCAAAGCAAATATCACAATAGAGTGAGTCAAATGAATTTTTTGGTTCCCTAGTGCATATAAAATTATGTTTATATGATCCTGTAGTCTATTAAGTGTGCAATAGTATTATGTCTAAAAAAATACGTAACTTAATTGGAAATACTTTATTGCTAAAAAATATTGACCATCATTTGAGATTTCGGTGGGTTGTAATTTTTTGGTGGTGGAGGGTTTTGCCTCAATGTTGATGGCTGCTACCTGGTCAAGATGTTTGCTGAAGGCAGGGGTGGCTGTAGCAATTTCTGAGAAAAAGACTATGAGGTTTGCCATATCAGTTGACTCTGTCTTTCACAAATGATTTCTCTGATTTCCTGAGCAGTAGTTCTCAATAGTGGGCTTAAAATATTCAGTAAACCATTTTGTAAACGGGTATGCTAGAATACAGGCTTTATTGTTCCATTTATAGAGCAGAGTCGGAGTACATTTAGCACAACACCTAAGGGCATAACACCTAAGGATTTTCTGAATGGTAAATAAGCATTGGCTTCAACTTGCAGTCACCAGCTGCATTAGCTTCTCATGAGTCAGCCTATCCTTTGAAACTTTAAACCTAGCCATTGCCTTCTCTCTGGCTAAGTAACCCCTAGATGACATCTTCCAATAGAAGATTGTTTTGTGTACATTGAAAATCTTTTGTTTAGTGTAGCCACCTTCATTATCTTAACTAGATCTTCTGGATAATTTGCTGCAGCTTCTACATCAGCACCTGCTGTTTCCCCTTGCACCTTTCTATTATGGAAATGACTTCTTTCCTTGAACCTCGTGACCCAACCTCTGCTAGCTTCCAGCTTTTCTTCTGCAGCTTCGTCACCTTTCTCAACCTTCAGAGAATTTAAGAGAGTTAAGGCCTTGCCCTGGGTCAGGCTTTGACTTAAGGGAATGTTGTGGCTGCTTTGATGTTCTATCCAGAGCACTCCGAATTTCCCCATATCAGCAATAAGACTTTGATTTTCTCAACATTCATGTGTTCTGTGGAATATCACTTAATTTCCTTCACGACCTTTTTCTATGAAGTTACCATTTGGTTGACTGGCACAAGAGGCCTACTTTTTGACATGCCTTCCTCCCTAAGCTGAATCATTTCTAGCTTTTGATTTAAAGTGAGAGAGATGTGTGGCTCTTTCTTTTACTTGAACATGTAGAGGCTATTATAAGGTTCTTAATTGGCCTAATTTCAATATTATTGTGTTTTAAGGAATAGGAAAACCCAAGGAGAGGGAAAGAGGCAGGAGACTGGCCAGTCAGTGAACACACACAACATTTGATTAATTTTATTGTCATATCCAGGCACTGTTCAATGTGCCTCATAACAATTACAACAGTAACATCCAAGGTCATTGATCACAAATCACTATAACAAATATAATAATAATGTAAGATTAAAATATTGCATGAATTACTAAAAGGTGACACAGAGACATAAAGTGAGTCAATGCTGTTGGAAAAATGGCACTGATGAACTTGCTCAATGTGGGGTTACCACAATCTTATAATTTGTTAAAAAAAAAAAATTCTGGGAAGTGAATAAAGTGAGGTGTGATAAAACAAGATATGTCCTCACTATTTGTACACCTAAAACTAACAAACTAACAATGCATGTTAACTATACTGAAATTAAAATTAAAAACAATAAAAAACAAGATATGTCTGCATGTCCATAAAAAACCTTGTACAAGAATATTTTTAGCAACTATATCCATAATAGCTGAAAACTATAAACAATACAATTGTCTAATTGTTGAATATTTACCATTTATGAATATTTATTTAAGAAACAGAAGAGTATATGAGTACCTTTTGTGTGATTTCTTTTATATGAAGCATAAAAACAAATAAAATTATATTATGGTGATGGAAATCAGAAAAACAGCTTCCTAAAAAAAACCAAAAAACAAAAAAAACCACCAGCTTCCTGCAAGGAGCAGGAATTGTTAGAAGCACTAAGGAACTACCTGACATGGTAGAAATGGTTTTGATTTTGGTATTGGTTATATCAGTTTATATATTTGTTGAACTTTATCAAATTAGCTCTTGCCATAAGTGGCCTGACATGATCTCTGAAAATGGTTTGCTCTTCAGTTGACCCCCAAAACCCTACAAAATCATGCAAATCAAGGGGTTCAAATCTTCATGTCCACTTTAAGAAGACACTTGAAACTGCCAATGGGGTGCCTGGGTGGCTCAGTCTGTTAAGCATCTGCCTTCAGATCAGGTCATGATCGAGCCCCGCATTGGGCTCCCTACTCAGCGGGGAGCCTGCTTCTCCCTCTCCCTCTGTCTCCTGCTCTACCTGTGTGCTCTCTCTCTCTCTTTCTCTGTCAAATAAATAAATAAATAAATAAATAAATAAATAAATAAATTATTAATTAATTTAAAAAAAGAAAAAGAAAGAAAAGAAAAAAGAAAAGAAAAGAAGAGAAGAGAAAAAAACTGCCCAGGCCATCAGGGGTATGCATATCCAAAAAGCTGCCAAGTACCTGAAAGACATCACTTTGCAGAGACACTGTGTCATTCTGTCACTACAATGGTAGAGTTGGAAAGTGTGCCCAGGCTAAACAGTGAGTCTGGAGACAGGGTTGGTAGCCCAGGAAGGGTGCTGAATTTTTACTGCACATGCTTGAAAATGCAGAGAGTAATGCTGAACTTGAGTGCTTGGATGTCGATTCTCTAGTCATGGAGCACATCCAGGTGAACGAAGCCCCAAAAATATGGTATAGAACTTACCAAGCTCCTAGTAAGTTACCCAGACAGGAGCTCTCTCTGCCACAGTGAAATGATCCTTACTGAAAAAGAGCAGATTGTTCCTAAGCCAGAAGAAGAGGTTGCACAGAAGAAAAAGATGTCCCAGAAGAAACTGAAGAAACAAAAACTTACAGCCCAGGAGTAAATTCTGCATAAAATAAATGCAAAAACAACAACAAAACCTTAACAAATTCTACACTTAAGATCTGTGCCTTAGTCTATATCTAGATTTTACCTTAAATAACTAAATAACTATATACACACATATCCATACACATACACAAAACACACTACTCAAACTAGCAGTTAGAGAAATCCAAGTGAATTATTTTCACATTTTGGTCAAAACCCCTCCATTTTCCCTCCCAGAAGTCAGTCAGTCTGTCCTGCAAGATCACATTTGCCACCTTGTTCTTTGTCAAACTCACCATTTACGATTCCCTTGTAGGGTCATTACAATGTCTTTCCTCTGGCTGGGCCACTCTTCCCCAGTGTCTATGACCAACACCTTCACCAATTTTAGATCTTTGTTTATATTTCATCTTCATAATTAGTAAATATCCCACTAAATAGTCCTCCCTTCCTGTCTTCTTTCCTTATTTATCTTACTTTACTTCTTTTTTCTTTTTTTTTTTTTTGCATGACGTTCCTCAGCTTCTAACACGCAATATAATTATATTGATCCTACTCTTACTGCTTATTTTTTTTTGTTGTTAAAGCACAACTTAGGTATATCAAATGGACAAAAAACTAGTATCATTTGCAGTATGTTGAGATAAATTACCTTTGATGGAAGCTTCCTTTCCAGTACTTTGAGGTCTACAAGATATATCTAGAAAATGTACTACTGTGGAAAATTCTTAAATCAAATGGAGGGGGCTGTGGTTTCTTTTTTTGATTAATTGCTGTAACACTGTCCTTCAGGTGGCTGAGGGAGTTTCATGTTTTCTTTAGACATCATTAGACACTGGAGCTTTTAAAGGACAACTTTGATGCTATATGAATTCTGTCATTTTGCTAGCACTGATATGGCTCTTGGTCCACCACTCCATTAGAACTATTAACTCCATTCATATTAATTTTTGTTACAAATCTTTCAAAGGGGATGCTTCTGGGTATTTAAGTCCACATTCTATTTTAAGGCTGTATATTCAGTTTTCATAAATTGTTTTTAGAGGCCCAATTATCACCCCTGCCCATCTTGTAAGTGTTATGTTTTTGTCATCTTCTAGACCACATCTAACGCTGCCATCTCCCACTCCTAATTGATCCTCCTTCTATTGCTTACTTACATTTTGTTTCTCCTGATTCCACTAGTTTGCAAGTCTTTGTTTTTGTCAATCCTTTTTACTGGTGGATCACTCAAAAACTTTGTGGGATTAAATAAAAAGAAACAGTTTTCTTTTGTTCAAAAAATATATGGCATTAAATAAGAAATGACAGTTTCCTTTCATCTCAGATCTTTCTGATAAAATCAGAACATTGTTAAATTTCAAGGTAGATAAATGACCCAGAATTTTCTAAAAATTTTCCAGCATAACCTCCTTCTCTTATTGTCCTTCACATCCTTCCTTCCTTCCTTTCTTCTTTCCTTCCTTCCTTCCTTTCTTCTTTCCTTCCTTCCTTCCCTTTGTCCTTTCTTCTTTCCTCCCTCCTGCCTGCCCTCCCTTCTTCTTCCCCTCACTTCCTTTCTTTCTTTTTTTCTATTCATTGTAAAATTTGCAGAAAATGGGATCCTCCTTAGAAAGTGGCCATTTTAATACCTTCCTAGTAGTAAATTGCAGGAGGAAATAATGAATAACAGAAGAAATAGTCTTTTTTTTTTTTTTTAACACCCTTAACAAATGCTTTCCTTAAGGAGTTGCTTCTTTGAAAGTTATCTTCATAGCAGGGATAGAATATTATTATTAAATAAATTTTTAGTACATGAAATTTTATATTGAATAAATAACACACCAAAAAAAGTTTCCAATGGTTATTTTCCAAGTAACTTTCTCTCTTGTCATTCCTCACAGAAGTTCACTGAATCTGCTTTCAAAACTAAAATACAAAGTTCATAATTGAGCTAGGTAGGTAATAAACTTTTAAGTTATGTTTGAAGATTGGAAACACTTCATAATTTAGAAAAGACATACACTATTAAAATTCAAGAACTAGAAAATCCATACAGATGGAATGTTTTCTTCCCTAATTTATACTAGATTAACGAAGTATGAATTTTCATAACCTCTGAAAAGATCAAAGATGAAAGAGAAAACAGAAGGAATTCTTAGGTGACTCCCACCAAAAAGCTAACTGGAGAGGTAACTTTATGATATTTGTCAGTTGTTGTCAAATTTATTCAGGTAAAACAAAACTTGGTTTATATATGGTATAAACTGAGTGATTTCTATTAAGGTGGCTTGATGCCAGAATGTTAATCAAATGTTAACCAACTAGTGAAAGAAATGAAATTTATGGGTAAATGTTAAAGCAAAATACAAAATGAATAGTTAATGATATAAAAATATATTTAAATGGCAAAATAAAATTAAGAATGCAGGGAAGTAAAAGGAAAATAAACTTTGTAGTCTCTGATTCGTGTGTGTGTATATCTATATCTAATACTATTACATTTATATTATTATATATAATATATACTAAATATTTATTATGTATGTATTATAATTTATAATACTTTATATTATATATTATAATCTATGCATATCTATATCATCATATTATTGTAAAAAAAATCACTGTAGAAAATAATTGGAATTGTAGAACATAATAACTTATTAAATATCCAAGCCATTTTTAACCTGGAAAGTCAAAGACTATAAACTTGTCTAACACTATGATTTGTTCAGAAGCCTTAGAAAATGAAATAAGGGCTGGCAATAATTGAATTATGCTCTAAATACTCTATTCTTTTTGTGCACAAAAGCCTAGGAGCCTTAAGCTTTATGCGATGTGCTTTCTGTATTATAGCTATAAACAAAAGTTATACTCATTGAATGATAAGCACTTAACATTATTCAACCCCTGGAAATAAAGAAGCACCCATTTCGATGTCTGTATAAAGATAGGAATATATCTTTTAAAACTGTCTCTTCACATAAGTTTCACTAAATAGCTTATATTTACTATTTTAATTAAATTATGTATAAATTGTATTAATATATCAAGGTCATCTGACTCTTACTATATAGTGCACCAATATTAAATTAAATTATCAAAGAAAGAGCAGTTCTCAAGAACTCAGGTTCTCCAGGACAATGTAATACTGTTACTGGTAGAAGAGTCTGCATTGTGTGAATGGAGATCTCCTCCTAGGATTCCCCACAAAAATATTTACATGCCGATCCACCCTTGAATAAAGACAGCCAGAAGGAAAGTAGCAAACACAAAGCGGTTTATTAAAGCGAAGTACGCTCTTATGGTGGGAAAGCAGAAAGGTTCTGGGAGGTGGACCCTGTCCATAGGTTGTTTTGAGATTGGAAATTTGTTGCCTCTCTCCGGGCTGGGAGGAGCTGTGAGGTACTGTAAGGTCTTCTCTAATGGAGGCTGCTTCTAATCTTTTGGGAATCTCCTCCCACAGGTTAAAAGGGGGAGTTTTTGGCCCTGCAAGGGACCCTGAACCATCCTGGCAGTCTTTCTCAGAGGTGGGGGAAGTATACCTGCAATGCATATGCATTATAATGAGTCTAGGGTTTACCCTGGAGCAGAGGTGGGAGAGTAGAGTGCTTGTCCCTACTGTGGCTCTTGATCAGTCAGCCCCAAGGTCTTGAAGCCCTGAGGTCAGGATGTTGTGCCCCTGGGGCTTTTAATTTGTGATTTACCATCATCTTTGCCTCCAGCTCACATCTCTGCCAATCCCCCTCAAAGACTTGGGACTCTGCCTCCATGTGCTCCTTCCACTGCTCCTGTCTACTTTATATCTAACAATATACACATATATATATACATATATATTTATATTGCTTCCTGCAATCTGATCCCTTTAAGATGATTTTAAAGAAAAGCAATATTAACAATTTTCTTAACACCCTCAAGTGTTTGTGCTGAGTTAACCCTCCCTTGGTTGCACTAGTGTTAATTTGATTCAGAAAAATATCCTTCTTTATGAATGTAAATAGCTTCATTTAAAATCTATAAACTTGTAAGGCTAGAATTTTAATTAGAGAACAAAACTGTTGTCCCATAGTCTTTAAAGTGAACTCTTACTTTGATTGTAAGTCAGGAATAAAAGCAGCTATAAAATTATGTCCTTTTTGTGCAACAACAACAATCAGTCAAATTGATTCAAACTGCCTGCTTTGTACTGAGCTGTGAACATGGGTCAACAAGATCTTAATGAGAAAAAGGATGTGTTAACTTGCTTCAAATGGCCAATACTTTCAACAAACTGAAAACCTATCAAATTAAAATTATTTTAAAGTTTCAGTATGTTTAACCATAACACATTCAACTTACCAATATTTAAGCTTGCCTTAGCCTAACCAAGGACAGCCACGTATCTGTGATTAAAATGAACAAGTCTTATTAACATCATTTTATTAAGTATGTCTTTCCAGAAGACCGGTTGTCAAATGTTTTATATTATTTATATTGCCTTGATTTGTATTTTAATTTTTAATTTTTTTATTTTTTATTAACATATAATGTATTATTTGCTTCAGGAGTACAGGTCTGTAAATCATCAGTCTTACACAATTCACAGCACTCACCACAGCACATATCCTCCCCAGTGTCTATAGCCCAGATACCCTATCCCTCCCCTCCCACCCCTCAGCAACCCTCAGTTTGTTTCCTGGGATTAAGAGTCTCTTGTGGTTTGTCTTCCTGTATTTTAATTTATTGCATGATTTTGTTGCTTTCTGTGAGAGAGTTTTTGAGTCATTTCGCTGGCCTCATTTGACGAGTAGTTAATGACTAGATCTCAACAATAAATGTCTTTGTGAATTTGTTGCTACCATTTTTACAGGTTAGTTGCTAACTCACTTCTTAAAGCAGCTTATTTTCTTTTCCCATCTAACTTTCATTCTCATTAGCAACATCTTCTACCACCATGAAAGTGAGCTTTACTGTAATCTTAAAGAAAAAAAAATTGCCAATATAGTGAAAGATCAAGTTGGATTAACAACCAATTGTTTGTGCTAAAGTAAATTTTATCTCCTAATATGATACTATATTTCAGAGACACAATCAAAATAAAGCATGTCTTTACATGCATTGTTAAATTCAGAATTTTATTTATGGGGAAAATTTTATCACATATGTTTGTTTTTCTTTTTCTAATGTGTCAACTTATGTTTATCACAGACCAGCATAGTTACAAATATTATTTGAGGTAGGAATTGTCATAGAAGATACAGAAATAGACCTTAGGTTAAATAAACAAAAGGAGAGTGAATTGAAATTACATCACTGAGGGAATCACAAAATCAACAAAAGACCAGAGGACAAAAATCAGAAAATGCTTACAAACCAAGAGCTCATTGAAAAGCTGGGCCTAAGAATTTCCCAAAAGATTTTTCCACATGAGTTTCAGTCTGCTTTGCTGCCACCACTGATATTCTGTGGTTTTTATTGGTATGTCTAGACCATTCACATTTAATGTGGTTACTGATGTAATCATCCCTCAGAATAATATACTGCTTAAAATAACTATGAGGAGTTGTACTGGTCATGCAAGCATGCTTAAAGATAACCTGGAGAAAAACATGTACAAGCAGCAGGCCTCTGGTGGAGGGGATGATATATGTTCTTGACGCCGAGCAGCTGGAGATGCCCAGCTCACTCAGGGCAGAACACCACCTGCTTCCCTTTTTCGTTATCTCCCCTGCCTCCCAGAAAGCTTGCTGTTGGCGTCCATTTAAGTGTGCTTGCTCTACAATGAATTCCATGCTGATTGACCAAGGACACCCTTCTCTTCTTGTTTATCTATAAGACTTGTCATCAACATATGATGTATGACTCACATTCCTTCTTGTTTACCTACAAGGCCTCTAACTAATGTATAACCTTCTTCTTCTCCTTTGTTGGTTGTTATCTTGTATCTAATAAATACGGGACTGAGGAGTTGTTCCGGGCAGCAGTCCTTTTAGCTGTCATCCCCTGCTCCCTCTCTCTTTCGGCTGACTTGTTTGTGCCTCATTCTCCCGTGCGCCATTAGGAAGCGGCAACTGATATGGTTATGCCATCTATTATCATAATATCTATTTTACTTGTAACTATTTTCAATTCATTGCACTATTTTCATCTTTCTTTTTTTTCTGTCTTCTTTGGTTTAAAGTTAAGTTTTATATGGTTTTACATGATTTCATTTCCCTCTTAAAATATTGATTATGCCTCTTTTAAAAAGTTTGCAATATGTATTTTTAACTAACCCACTCTCAACTAGCCCCATTCTGCTTCAATGGTAGCATAGTTGTCTTCAAACAGAGTGCTCCGGGGGTGCCTGGGTGGCTCAGTCATTGAGCATCTGCCTTCAGCTCAGGTCTTGATCTCAGTCAGGATCCTGGAACTGAGCTGTGCATCAAGCTTCTTGCTCAGTGGAAAGCCTGCTTCTTGCTTCTTCCTCTCCCACTCCCCCTGCTTGTGTTCCCTCTCTTGCGGTCTCTCTCTCTCAGTCAAATAAATAAAATCTCAAAAAAGAAAAAAAAAACAAAAAACCGAGTTCTCCCTATTCTTCCCTCTCATCCCTTATAACTTCACTGTTACTCATTTCACCTATGCAGAGCTATTATCACCCAATGCATCGTTTCTAATATTACTTGAATAAGTTATCGATTAGATCAATTAACAATAAGAAAAGATTTTATTTACTTTCACTTATCTCTTCTCCAACATTCTTTCATTGTCTTTCAGATCTGAGTTTCTGACCATCCTACTCTGCCTGGTCTGCTATAACAAAATACCATAGACTGGGTGATTTAAACAACAGAAATGTATTTTTCAAAACTCCAGAAGCTAGGAAGTCAAAGATTAAGGTGCCAGTCATTCAGATTTTGATGGGGGTCCACTTCCTGGTTTGTGGATAACCACCTTCTTCCTGTGTGCTCACATGGCCTTTGATGCACACTAATGGAGAGAAAGATCTGACATGTTGTCTTCTTCTTACAAGGGCACTAAAGCCATCTTGAAGAAACTATATTTACGACGATATCTAAACCTAATTACCTGCCAAAGTGCCCAAGTCTATACACTATAAGATTGAGGATTAGGGCTTCACATATGAATTTGGAGGGAACACAAATATTCAGCCCATAATACTTATCTTTATCATTTTTTTCTCCCAGATGTACTTCTTTTAATGTTCATTTCAGGTCAGGTCTACTGGTGATACAAATTTCTTCAGTTTATTTGTCCTACAACATCTTTATTTCTCTACCACCTCTGAAGGGAAATTCTGATGGATATAGAGTCCTAGACTTTTCTCTTTCAATACTTTAAATATTTCATTCCACCCTCTTGCATGGTTTCTGATAAACAGTCTGATGCAATTCTTATCCTTGCTCCTCTACAGGCAGGATGTTTTGTTTTTGTTGTTTTCTTTTTGTTTTTTTCCTTCTGAATTCTTTCAATATTATCCCTCTGTTTTTAGTTTTCTGCAGTTTGAATATGATATTCCTACATGTAGATTCTTTGATGTTTATCCTGCTTGGTAATCATTGAGTTTCCTGCATCTGTAAGTGGTTTTTGCCATTACTTTTATAAAACTTACAGCCATTTTACTCCAAATATTTTTATGCTTCACTCTCTTTCTTTGTCTTCTGGTATTTCACATATATATGTTATATTTATTAAAACTGACCTGTGGGGTGCCTGGGTTGCTCAGTGGGTTAAAGCCTCTGCCTTCGGCTCAGGTCATGATCTCAGGGTCCTGGAATCAAGCCCTGCATAGGG
>CM052899.1:52327836-52422223 GCA_028534135.1 Potos flavus
AGCAAGAAAGAATTCCAAATCATGTTAAAGCTGAGAGAGAATGTGGCTCTGACATGGCAGGACATAGGATGGTAGCTGTTTTATGACTGTAAGAATGATCAGGTAATATTCAAAGAAGCACAGCCAGACTCTTATTAAAGTGCAAGAACTAAAACAGAGATTTTTTTTTTTTGAAAAATGTTTCTTTTTGTATATTTTGTATTATTTTATCTCTGAACTTAGATTCTGCATGTGAAATTTGATGGGACAACTGAGCACATACATGCATGGGCAGAGGAGATATGGCAATAGGCATGCCCACCATTCCTTGCCACTCCTGTCACCAAGAGCTTGTGGTGTTCCATAAGCATAGAATTCTGGTGGACCCATGATGTGTAGGAGTGCCATCGGACTCAACGCCAGCACAGGGTATGTGTGTGAGGTCTGTGACTCAGTAACTGCAGGGTGCTAACAATGTCAAAAGGCCACACTTGGCCATTCAGGCCAGAACTTGCTTCAAATGTAGAAGAAAAGTCCTTCTAAGACACATCGGTGAGCAAGGAACCCTATCATATCCTTTCTTACATTACTTCCCTGAATTAGCTAAGCACTTACACTGAAAATTATGACATAGAAAGAAAGAAAACAATTGCCAGTTCCTTTTCCTTTCAGTCTTTACTTACCAGTAAACTAAAGGTAGAAAGCTTTCATAGAAAATGCACAGATCAAGAAGTGAAATAAAATCAGTTGAGTTTTCTTATGGTGACAGTTGATAGCACATCTTCAAAACACTACAAGTTGAGAAAGAGAGAAACCACAGGGGGAAAAAGTAGCTTTATATCTTGATACCTTGGAAAGCACCTTATTTCTGGTTTTTGAGCAAGGACCCCATATTTTTATGTTGCACTGGGTTTTGCAAATTATGTAGCCAGTCCTCTTCACAAAATACTAGTTGTGGTATCTGAAATTATATATTCCACTCAAGCTGATGGCTCCATGGAGTAGCAGGCCCATAAAGAAGACCTTGAGATGGAAAAAGTTATAAATACTGAGAATGAGGAAGAAGATACAACGAACGGTTTTGTTATGGACAACAAAATGCCAAGAAATATGAGCAAAACCTATAAAATCATAAGGATCATGGAGTGTTGTATACAAGCAAATTTAATAAATATTAAGAAATAGATGGGATGGGGCGCCTGGGTGGCTCAGTGGGTTAAAGCCTCTGCCTTCGGCTCAGGTCATGATCCCAGGGTCCTGGGATAGAGCCCCGCATCAGGCTCTCTGCTCAGCAGGGAGCCTGCTTCCCCTTCTCTCTCTGCCTGCCTCTCTGCCTACTTGTTATCTCTCTCTCTGTCAAGTAAATAAATAAAATCTTTAAAAAAAAAAAAAAAAAGAAATAGATGGGATGCACCATTCTTGAATATGCAGAGATATAAATTGAGCACAAAATAAAAGTAAAATAATAAAGGCAGGATAAAAATTTTAAAAATCAACGATTTACTTCAAATCTTAGAACTTACTTCCATCCATGCAGGTTGGGACTACCAAACCCCCTCTACAACAATCCTGTTTCATTGACTCCTCTGTTAATCTATGCATATGACAGCATGGAGACTTCCTTATGACCAACGGACTGAGACATAAAAACTCCCACCTGATTTACATGGGCGTGCAGAGTATGTCGGCGCCAGCCAAAAGTGAAGAGCTAAAGCATTATGGTATGAGCAAGGGATGACTGTGAAGGACAATGGTGAGGGAAAATAAAATTTCCTAAGTGGTGAGTTAAAATAGCTGTCATAGAGAAATGTATATTCAACTGTACCATCATTCAAGAAGGGTAAAATAAAGTTGCGTACAGAGTCCAGTGTTCCTCCAGCTCCCATTACTGATAAAGTTTAACATTCTGCAAGATGGCAACAAATAAATGTATATAAAATCTCTCAAAATCCAAAACAGAGCAAAGAAAGGTGAGTTTGGATCTGAAAAGCATTTCATTGATACCTGCTGCATTCCAATCTTTCAGCACGCAGTTTTCTTATGCATTTTTCTACACATGTAGTTCCAGTTCAGGGAATCCGTATTAGTCTCCGGTGTTGACAAATAAGAGACTGAGTAGCAGCATTAGTAGAGTCATCTTGGAAAGGAGAAGTCCACGTTTCTGATACCATGCATAATCTCCATTTCTGCCACTATGGGAAATTTGTTTATGGGCGTATTGAGGGTTGGCTAGGAAGTGAGGCTGACATATCCACAGAGCGCATCATTTTTTCCCACCTGATTAAGAGCCTCCTTTGTAGTGGATGCCCTTTGGTGCACATTTACATGGGATATAATATCTTCATAGTATTTTCTAGTTTGAGAGGTTCATCCACATAGCTCTTCCCTGAGGTGTTCATCCGCATAGTTCTTCCTTAGAATTCCTTGTCACCAGTCTTCTAACCCTATTCCTCCCAAGTCCTGAACATCCACCCAAATTGTTAGCAATTGCCAATGAACCTTTATAGATCTGTACTTCTGTACATCTCACCCTTCAGGCAAAGTAAACCCCCAACATACTGCTTAAAGTTTGCTCACTAGGAGTATTTTATGTATAACACTATCTTCTCAGGTAAAAGCTATAGTGCAAAAAAATCTGCTCACTAATATAAAGAACATGAAGCAAACTTGTCTGTCTTGGTTTAGACTACTGTGAGTTGGAATAATCATCATCCATATTTATGGGTTTATGCATTAGAGTTTTGAATTGTATTTTTATAATTCATGAGATTAGGAAGCCAGAATGAAAGATATTAATGAGAAAATATATCAATTTATGGCAATACCACTGGATTTCTTATCACTACCAAATCCAAACCTTTATTGGATGGACATGACCTCTATCCAGATCAAATAATAGTCTCACAGATTAAGCACAACTGACTATGAGTTCACCTGTCAAAATGACAAAACGCAACACTGGTGAAAAATTCATCATGAATAAGTTTCAAAAGGCAAAAAAGTCACAGTATTAGAATCCTCTCATTCTTCTCAACTTTAGATACTGAAGAGTTAGACCCTAACTTAAGTATTTGGTATTACCAAAGACATAAAAGACTTACGTGCATAAAATTGAGAGGTTCTAAAAAGTGAAAAAATAGTTTTGAAAAGAGAACCAACTCACAACTTCTATAAATAAAAATTGTTATTCATTCAAAATCAACAAGATGCTGAATGTATAGCATAAGAAGCAAATTATATGCACTGAAGAAAAAAACAGTTAAAATAATATAGATCTGAAAAATATTTGTAATACAGCATAGAGAAATTTTTAAAAAGAAAAATAAAGAACAAAGTTTGTGTCACTGAGGGTAGAATTAAGATTATACTATACTTTAAGAAGGTATTTCAGAAAAAAGAAAGAGAATAGGAAAGAAATATAATTCAGACTGTAATTTTAAGAATAGATGAAAGAAACAGACCCTCAGTATGAAGAGTCATAATGAGTCCTGAACAAGAGGAAATAAATGCGTACTTGACCTTGTACTGAAATCACACAACTCAATGGCAAGGACAATATTTAAAAATTTTTAAACACCTCACCTTCCACCTCCAAGAGCTGCAGTTCTGGCTCACACTCATACTGTTCTTGGGTTTCAACTCCCATTCACTTTTAGCACAAGAATGTCACTATTTTCTTGTAAACTGAACTGTTTTTAGATGATGGAGGGTGTTTTAATATATTATTCTGGTGTTCTAGGTACTGTCAGTAAAAACTTTTGAGATAATTCAAATCCAGCATATTGCCAAAAATGGAAGTCTACAATTTAACTTTGAATCCAGAATATTAATTACCTATTATTGATTGAAAATTTTATCATGTACTTCTTACAGTACTTACCTGTTACTAGGTTTTTGTCTCTGCTATCCCACAACTATGTAAACTTTTTAGGGGTTATGCAGTTTGTCTCTTGTCCATTGCTGTACCTTCGGCCCAGAGAAGAGTGGCTGACACAAAACAGACACTTAATACTGATTTTTTAATAAATGTATAATGAATAAATGACTTCAGAAACTTCCTGTTAACCTAATAATTCCTATACTCTGAAATCCACATACAAGTGAAATCGTATGAAGAATCTTTCCATTTTTATCCTACTTGCTGTGTACCAAGTTTTCTGTAGGTAAATGGGTAGATGTGCAATTTTGCCTTCAGATAATCTTTCCTTTAATATTAATGTTTCTGGAAGCCAAAATTCATGAAAATGGTTTCTTACATTAAGTTGTTTTATTCACAAAAACTTATCCCTTAAACCTTAGCAAAAAGCATTATAAAAATCAGTTTAGAGAGATGATAGGAAAGACAAGTTATCTTATAGGTTTAATTACTCATTTCCCCGGGACAGACTTATATCCCACTGGCCTATTCTTCTGATACACTTTCATTTCCCTTCTCAGTTACTAATTATTTACATCTGCCAAAATCCATTTTCTTCATGTTCTTCAGAACTCTCCTCGTGTCCTAAAAATATAAATGTTAAATATGGTGGGGTAAAGTCAGTATGACTACAAGAAAAGAGAACAATACTTAAAAGGTCAGAGTTTACTGTTCTCACAGGTTTCAGAGAGGGGATCAGCACATGCCAAGCAGTGACATAGGGGAAGCACCAGATTTTGATCAGGTGGTAGAAGACAAAAGATAGGGAGAGGCTGAGCCAAAGTTTATTGGGATTGCCAATGGAAAATCAAGGTAGGGCAGAGTAAACAGATTAGGACCGCTAGTTTGAGAAATTGCTGTGGGTTTTGGGCTATACGGATGGCCTCTGGTTGCCTGGAACCTCTGGCCCAAAGATGACTTAAGGGCAAGGGAAATACTGGCTTGGCCTGTGAGAGTTAGGTAAGAAAGTGATTGGGGCTATGGATTCTGGATTGGTTGGTTTGCATATGAAAGACCATGCCCAGAGCCCTTTTCTGTTTCTAAGTAATGGATGGCCTTGGAAGGGGCAGTCTCTTCCCAGCCATGAAGCATTTTAAGATATCAAAACATTATAAAATACAGAATTTTGAAGAACGATTTATACACCTCAACTTAATTTCACTGTACTCTGCCAAAAAAATATGAAAATCTTTCTCTGAGCCAACTTCATAAGTAGAAAAGGAAAATGCAGATGATTATGCACAGCTTTTGAACTGGATTTTAATTCGGACTGCAATGTTAGACACCGTAGGAAGGGGTTAGAACTTTATTAATCAGAAAATAGGAAAAAATATGGGTATAGATAGACTATCTGAAGTCATAGTTCTTATTGTTTTATCTAATCTTAAGATTTGAATCAGTTAAAATCTTTGTTTCTACCTGATTTAGGTCATATTTAATGTTAAATTAATTAAGTCACCTGTAGTCCTATTCTTCTAACAAAAAAAAAAAAAAGATAAGGCAGAAAGTTCTCCAAATGGCACTACTCTCAATTTATAAGATATTTTGAATCGTTCAGATCGAGGTGGCTGCCTCCCAGTATTGCAACACAATGCCAAGTCTTGATGTGCAGACAAGCTCTCTCTCCTGCCTTTCAGCTGCATGTCTAACTTTCTATTGAAAATCTCTTAACAACATGCTGAATAGCTAAATAACATGTTCAATGGGTTCACTATTTATTATCCTTCCCCTTTCCCCCAAATACAAAATACCTGATTCTCCTCCTATATTGAACATCTATATTGTTCATCCTCTACCACACTTTACAGGCTTCTGATTGCCAGTTCCTATCCCCCATGCATCTTATACTATGTCTTGATTCCTTTAACTTACTCTCATCTCTAATGTCACTGTGTTAGCTCATGCCATCATTATCTCCCACCTGGTTTAACTGGGTCCCTGTCTCTAGTTTGATTTCTTTTCCCCATACTTCAGGCAGTATGATCTTAGAGTTAAAAGGGTATTCCCCTGCTTAACACTCTTCACTGTCAAGTCCTGCAAGGTCCTTCTTGATCTGGATCTCATTTAACCATTTCTCCCATGTATTAAGTTCAAACAATGCTGACCAGTGTTCAGATTATCAGAATGGCCATGTTCTATCCAAATTCTTACATTTTTTAAGACTTTTTTATTTATTTGAAAGAGAGGGAGAGAAGGAGAAAGAGAGCATAAGTGAGAAGAGGGGCATAGGGAGAAGCAGACTCCCCACTGAGCAGGGAGCCTGATGCAGGACTTGATCCCAGGGTCCTGGGATCATGACCTGAGCTGAAGGCAGACACTTAACCGACTGAGCCACCCAGGCACCCCATACCTGATACATTCTGTTCCCTCTATCTCAAAGGTTCTTCCTCATTTCCCAGAAAGATTGGCCTGGTTTTCCTCACACCAAGATGAAGTCATATTCTTTTCCTAAGTACTTTCATAGATTTTTAGAATTAGGCCCATGATAACCATTACCACACTGCTTAATTGATTTTTTCATTTCAAAGTAAGTTAATCAGTATCTATTTTAGCAAGCAATCAACAAAATAACAATATAAATGTTATAATACACATTTATATAAATCTATATCCTCTGCAACTTCTTATAACAATTTTTAAGAGGAACCATAAATATTTCTGAAACTTCCAGGAGAACTGACTGGTAAATGGTTTCCCATTAGGGCATCACTTAAACGAGGCTGATGATGAAAATGGATGCCATCTTGTTGTAATATATATAACCTAATTATTATAAAATATTGGTTGCCTTTATAGATAGCAACTTAATTCCCCTCCCTTTGACAAAAAATTTCTATGTTTCCTTTCCTTGAATCTTGTGAATATTTTGATAGAGTTGACAGAAGTGGCTATTTGTGACTTTTAAGGCTAGGTAATAAAGGGCCTCTTTCACTTAAATATTCATTCTTCGTTAAATAGTCATTAAATGAATATACATTCAATCATTGGAGTCCTGAGTCTTAGTGTAAGAAGTCCAACTACCCAGAGGTTGTCATGCTGGGAGAAAACCCAACCTACATGGATATGAGGCATTCTGATTGTCTGGCTCAAGAGAATTCGGTGTTCAAGTCATACCATCCCATGCACAGGATACGTGACTTAAAGTATCCAGATGAATCCAGGCTCCAGGTGTTCCAGTGACCCTAATTATCTGAAACTTTCAATCTTAGCTCCCATTCATCACGGAATAAAGACTAAATCTTTAAATTCAGAATCTATAAGCATAATGTAATAATCTTTTGTTTAATACCACTGATTTTGGGAGCAGGTTTATGTGCAACAGTAGAAAATTGAAGTGTGTGTGTGTGTGCAGATAGATAACTATTTCTGTATATATTTGTGTATTATAAAATTTTATATATTGTTATACTTACATAAAATTAATTTATATATATAGTCAAGTAATATATAGTCAAGTAATAGAGTAATTTTAATAGATGTAAAAAGTTTAGGTGATTTAGATGGCTGTCCTAGTTGTGTGCAAGATAGTCTTAGCTGTGAGGAAGTCAGATAACCCCTTAACATCAAGTTTTGCATTTTTAAAATAAGAAAAATGATGTTTCTGCAAAGTTCCTACAGTGCCAGCATCAAATCATATAATATATGTGAAAGCCCTTTTTTAAATGGAAAGACTGATTGGAAAAAGCTATCTTCTTCCAAAGCAAACATGTAATTAAAAAAAAAAAAAAGCCATGGTATCAGGCAGGTGTCAAATTAGTGACCATATAACAGTTATTTCTATAGATTTTCAGATTGAGAAAGGCATATGAAGTCATGGACTATGATTATAGTCTGCCACTCAGACTGCCAGAGTGGCAGTCTGCACTGCCAGGAAGAGTAAGTCACTAACCAAATCTATAAGTTTCTTGTGCTTAAGTTGAAACTAAGTTTAAGAACTAGAACTATTAGAATGTTTTATAGAAGTATTATTCAGAAATATAAACTCTCTGCTTTTTCCAAATTTTTTTTTGAGAGAAAATCCTACATGCTTGCTGCAAGGCTGTCCCTCCTCTAGTCTGATTCTCATTTGCACAGCTCTGAAGGGAGTCTGAAAGATCAAAACATTAACAGCTTTTCCACTGATGTCTCCCTTGACCACCAAGACAATTCCACCACTCTCAATTTAGTCTTCCTATAGTCTTGTCTTAGTTAATAGAAAAGCCCTCCCCACCACCTTCCATTTGCACAGGACCAAACTCACAATCTCCCATGAATCTTTTATTTCTCTCATAAAACACAATTCACTTCTATTTCTTCAACAAATCTTATTGGTGCTACCTGCAAACATATCCAGGATCTGACCATCTGTCACTAACTCCATTAGTACCATTTTGGTCTAAGTTTCCATCTTCTGCATTTTGAAAAAACAAACTCCCTGGTCTCCATACTTGCCTCCAGTAAAGTCTAAATAAGGCAGTCATATATCAATATCAAATTGATATCAGTCAAATATCAATCAGATTACAGTCTTCTCTGCTGAAATTCTCCAACGGCTTCCCATCTTACTCCTGGACAAATTCTATAATTACCTACATAATCTGCTTCCTATTCTCTTAAATGATGTCATCTTATAATATTGTCAACTTCTGTCATTCCACACTAGCAACATTTCATCTTTTTTTATTTTTTTATTTATTTGAGAGAGAGAGAGGAAGAAGGAGTGGAGTGGAGGGGGGCGCTGAGAGAGATGGAGAAGCAGACTCCCTGCTTAACAGGGAGCCCCAATGTGGGGCTCAATCCTAAGACCCTGAAATCATGACATGAGTTGAAGGCAGATGCTTAACCGAGGTAGGTACCCCAATACTCTATCTTCAATCTTCCAGGCGTGCAACCTTTTCAAGAGTTTGTAATTGTTATTCCTCCATCTGGATATTTCAACTCTCTTAGTTCTTCATTTCAATGTTATTTTCTCAGTGAAATACTTTGTAAGTACTTTTATTGGACTTATTATGAAAATTTTCAAACATTTACAAAACCAGAGAGCATATTATAAATAATCGTGTATATTTTATACAGGTATAAAAATTATGAACTCATAATCGATCTCACTTCATTTACATTCCCTTCTGTTTCCTTGAATAGGACTGAAGAGTATTTTCAAGAGTATAGCAGATATCATTTCGTTCATAAGAATGAATATATATGGTCATATTTATTCTGTACTACTTAAATACATATATCCCACCTTAGACAACATCTATGTCCTTTGAAACTTGCTTTATTTTTCTCCAGTTCACTTATCATTATCTAATATTCCATATTAAGTCATCATCTGGTTTATTTTTTCTCTCTAATCTCCATCAGAATGTATGTTCCATGAAGAGTTTTATATCTTTTGTTCACTGCTATATCTACAGTGATTGTTCTGGTAGTACTGACACATTTGGTGCTCAACAAAATTTGATGAATAAGAAAATTTATTCTCTAGAGCTTAAAAATATGATATTATGTGACTTGTCTTTACTAAACATACATTGTCCCTCACTGCTGACATAAAATGTAGCATACTCCCAAATGATGTATCTAGCACCTGAGGGATCAAATTATACACTGGTGAGGAAAGGGGTTTATTTTTCATTATCCTTACAAAGGGGGTGAACCACATAGCATTTATTTTCTAGCATACTTGAAGGTAAGATTAAAATGTGTTAAAAAACATTCAATTTACATTTCTGAAAAAGGAACTATCAATCACATATTCAATCTAACAATACATGCATGCACCTGCCAACAGACAAATACATCCATTAAGCCTATAGAGGGATATATGCATGTGGAAACAATACTGCATTCAAATCAGTAAGAAAAGAAAGAGAATTTTTTTGTACAAATGTGCCCACTAGTATTAGCACCGAATACTAATAACATATCAGTGCCCTGAAGTGACTAAATATATGCCAAAGTGTGCTTGCTGTTTCAATCATTTTAAATAATTTCAACAAATGCAAGTATTTCATAATTCATCTTTCATTCAGAGAGGTATTCTACATAGTCTCCTTGGGGATTCATTTAGGACTAGTTTTTCCTTATTATACTTTGCACATAGCCTTCGGCTTATTGTGAGTTTTCATGGTTGATTTTACTTTATATGAATGCCAGGATCATATACTTTCATTTCAATTCATTATTTCTGGCCTTAGTATGACCTTTTGGTTTTATTTTTATTGCCCTTTTCTCAATCATCAACAATTCTGGTTTTATTGAAATAGTGCAGTCATGTTAGTAACTTTGGAAAAATAAGGTAATTGAGACTCATTTTAGTTTCAACATAAACACTTTGAACCAAAAAGTTAGGGTACTTTTCAAAGCATTTGAGTGTCCAATGGTCATACATAAAAATGAATATTTGAAATGACATAGACTGGAAGACAGAATTATAGACAATATTATCCCTGACTTCTGTTTCTGATCAGAATAGAGGGCATCCTTGACTCTCTCTTAAATAACCAACTGTGTAATTAATACCATTTAGGTTCCCTGCGTCCCATGTTCCCCAAGCAGAAAATGACAATTCAACCTTTAAACTTCCCTTTTACAAATATTTGTATATAATAGTTAAATTGCTTTCAGATCTTGGTCAAAGGATTTATTGCTCTAAAAAATGGCTGCATTAATAGCTTTCACTCTTTTCATTTCTCACTCTAAGGAATTAACAGTAGGGTGGGGAGAAAGACACAAGAAATGAGGGAAAAAGGTAAAAGAGATGAAGGGAAAATACAGCAATCTAAAAAAGCCATCTTAGTACAGTTTGAAAAGAGATAATTTAACTAGGGGAGCTCAAAAGTAAATGAATAAAATAAAATACAGATTTAGATTAAAGTAGAAATTTCACTGTGTTTGAAAATAATAGTTAAAATAATACAAATTTGACTAAATCTCTAAAGTCTTTGGCATTTGCATAGACATCAAAGTCCTAAAAGATGAATGAAAGAGATAAAATTTTAGTAAATGGAAATAAATTAATATTCTATGAAGTTATATTTTCAAATATTATGCTTAAAGAATTGATTTTATTATCTGTACTTTGTGTGTAATGAATTCAAATTATAGAGCAAAGCAGAAACTTTAAAAATCATGGATAAACAAATGAGAGTAAAATCCATCTGTATCTGTAACAGGGACATTTGAATTAAAACTTTTTCTCCAAAGAGTACTCAATTAAGCAAGTTTTAATACATTAATTCACAAGTATTCATTAAGCATCTAAAGTAAGTCCACTGCTGTGACAAGTGATAAGAATCTAGTAAATGAAAAGGATAAAGTGTATTATAGCCTACATTCTTTCAATGAAAGGAGAAAACTGTAAAGGAAATTTTTCAATAAAATGAGTCAACAAAAGTAGGGGAAAGAACAATGGAGATGATGAACAAAATTGTGCATTTTAGAGGGGAACAGTTAACAAAATCTTCAGAAAAAAAACATACATGACTGAAAATTTAAAGTCTAAGGCAGAGTCCATAATGCCATTTGAAAGGAAAGAAACATTCTAGTTGTAGAGAAAAGTATGAATAGTAGATCCAGAAAGACGAAGATGTTTAGGGAAACATGTTTAACAGTTTTGCTTTTATTTTTTGACTAATTTTTATTATTTAGTAAGAATAGACTCCTAAAAGTTGAATACTGACTCAAAGGATAGTAAGGCTCTTAATAGTGTACCTACTACTATTGATATTGCATATTGTTTTCCATGACCCTTGAATTACAGACTTTTTTGTGCAGCAGTATTTACATGATACAATTTTTAGTTTGTCAAGCTTTCAAATTGCAAATAAAAAAAATTGTTAAATTATTTTCCCTTTGACAGAAATCTGTTTTTTGCTTACGGGAATTTATAGAATTTTCTTCTTATCTTTTATTATTATTCATATAAGTAGATTTATGTCCTTTTTAAAATTTTTATTCCTTGGGATTCAGTGAGACTTTTAAATTAAGATCAACATGCTCCAGGTTAGAGAAACCTTAAAATTATTTCCTACATTTTTACTTTTCCATCAATCTCTTTATCTACTTCTAGGACTTCTTATATTTAGATAATAGTTCTCTGTAATCTTTTCTTGAATTCAGTAACTATTTTTTACTCTTTATTTACATCACACTCTCTTTTCTGCAGTCTATGACATATTTTCGTCACTCATATTTTTCACTTTTGTATCATTATTACTCTTAGATAGTTTGGGGGTGCCAAATTTAGTTTCTGAAAAGTTGTTGATTTTGTTAAAGTTCTTTCCTTTGACTCCCATTATTGCTGCTGTAAAAGCATCCTTCTTTGCTAATTTTCAATGTGTTTTTTTCTTCATTCCTTTATTGAATTTCTTTACTCTTTACTTGTTCACAGATGTATTTCTTTAAATATCTTCAAATATCCATAAAAGTCAGGATTTCTTTGTCAATAACAGATTAGCTACATAAGAATGTATTACTTTCTGATCTTATTGACAAAATTGAAAGTTTACTAAATTACTACCTATCTAATAAGGCTTGGGTAGAAAACCTTTATTTCTAGAGTCCTCAGTGCAAAGCTAGTGTGCTCTACCATTGTAAGACAGGGGAGAAATTGGGTCATCCAATGAAGTTTCCTGTGATCTTCCTGAACTGCTAAGATTTAAAACCACTCCCACAACTCACCTGTTGCAAATAGTCTTTGTCTATGGTTTCTCATTTGCAGTGGTTCCTCAGCTACCCTTTGGTGCTGGGATTAATGGACTTTTATAAACATTTTTGGTTTTTAAGATCCTCTAAGAACTCAACCTCCTCTGATGGATCTTCAAGCTCCACATTATAGCCTTCATTTGTTGCCTTGTTGCAAAAGGTGAGTGGGGAAGAACCAAAACTAGGACTACATTCTGTTTAAATGAGATCAACATTTAGTTATCTCATGTTTCAATTCTTTTTCCCTTTACTATCTGGTTATGGGGTTAAAAATAACTAAGCATATAATGAGGTGTGATTGGAAGAGACACCAAAAGATTGGGTCTAATGGCTTCTGTGGAATGAATCTCTGTGTCAGTGATTATGGCCTTAAAGAGGTCAGTTGCCTATAATGATGAACAAAGTGATCAAAACTGGTCATGAATTGCCTTTTTCTGAGTTTTGTAAGAAAATTTCTCACTAATATATTTAAGGATGGCCACTCCTCTCAACTAATTTAAAACAAGGTATCAATTTCAATAATGATAATAAAAGAAATCAATATAAATCCAATATGTTTATTTTTCGTTGTTGCAAGTCTATATTGTGGCATCGTTATTGCTTGTTATAACTTCTTGGTTATTTTCCTTATAACCCTCTTTTGTGCTTTGATTCCACAATAAGAATTTATGCAAAATACACAATTTCTTTATTTAACTACAAATAAAACTAAAATGCTTTCATAACCAGAGTAATAGTTGAAATGTGAACGATAATCAAAATGAGATTGACATATGTTAAAACAAAAACTAGAATGTAAACTAGTTTGTGTAACTTATTCTGGTTATAATGAGAATCATAAAAAGGAAAATGATCAAGGCTCAAGTAGAGTAGCTGCTCCTTATTTCAAGAAAGTTGTTTGACTTCACAATTTATGTTTCCATTTATCGAACAACATAAACATTCACATATCTACCTATTAATGCTCTTATACAATTTTTCAGTTGAATTTTCTTGATTTTATATTAAATAAACCATATTGAGACTTATTTTTTAAATGGTGGACATTGAGAAAAAAAATGCAATGTTTACCAGAGTGCATAAATTGTACTTGAAACTTTTATGTAGTAATTGGATCTGGAAGAAATTATGTGGAATGTTTCTTTTGAATGCTGAAAATCAAGTAGTTGACAGTTGAAAGGTTGGCCTTTAATCAAAGTGTCATTTCGATCAGTAAACACATATGGGCAGGACATGCATGTTCTGTATATGAGAATCTTTCTATAATACTACACCACACTAAAATATGATATAGATCAATTTATAATATTAGAAACCAAAAAAGAAAATGTTAACAGGTAACTTGTGAGATGGAAGTTAATCCTTCTCTCTAATGTCAGACTTGTAAAAATAAGGTGCTATTTACAATAATTATATTTTATATTATGTATCATATTATATTGTCAAGTACTTAAAGAATCTTGTTTATCGTATGACATTAATCTGATAATCTAATAACATTTAGTCTTATAAATTGTTAATCTGGTAAATTTAAATATTTAAATTCTGTTTCTTCAGAAAAAGATGAAATGCTATAAAATTATGGTTAATGACCAGATATAATTTTATAAAGGTAAAATCAGCACCTTTAAATATTGGGTCATACATTAAATATTTGGTAAGTGTTTGAGCAGTGGAGTATAGATGTGAATGAAACATTTGCACCAACATTTGAACCACTGCTCAACACTCTGCCCTTAAACATATTCTTAAGGGGAATCTGTTGATGGGATTTGGCCTAGAGAAGAAAGAATGCCCCAATATACAAAATAAGATTCTACAAAATAACTGAAGAAATTTCAAGTGTAAAAACAAATGTCAAGGACACAATGTAGCACAACTTGGAGCAGGCATCACAAGATTCTGCAATTGAGTTATAAAGCATAGCCACAGACTAAAAAGGCCAACCTGCTGCAGTGGAAAAGGGAGGGTAGTTGAAGTGGAACAAAAAGGAAAAAAATAAATTGAGTCAAGAGAGTGGTTATCCATTCACAAAAATACCTTCACAAGAGCTAAGGAATCCAGGTAGGAGATTACAGCACCTAGATGGAGTACAAAAATAAGAAAAGATGCTTTGAAGAAAGTAGGAAGGAGAATTTCACTTTACCCAATCACCCCTTCCCTAAGCCCAAAAGCACACTCCATAGAGAGATACCCAACTTATGAGGAAAGAAGAGTGATGTGAGCACCCAAATTTACCTCAGACCCAAGCACCAGTACTGTTCCAGCAAACCTAGTGCCAGGCTGACTTCCACAGCCCCAGGTTCCAAGTCTGCCCCAGCACCAGAATAGACCCCACAGACCCAGATTCCAGGCCCTTCCTAATATTAAACTTGCCCCTGCAGCCCCAGATTCTGGGCTCACACTATTACCAGGCTAGTGTCCAGAGATCCAGGGTCCAGAATTTCAGAAAAGAAGCAAAACATGCCATTACAAAACATCATTAAATCATAAAGGAAGATGGTAAGAAAGGGAAGGAGGATCGATGGAACTAAAAAACAGAAAACAACAAAATAGCAACAGTAAATTCTTATTTATCAATAATTAATTTAAATATAAATGAATCAAGTTCTCCAATCAAAATATATACAGTAACTGAATGGATTAAATAACAATAACAACAGTAAGATACAACTATATGCTTCTTAAAAGAGATTCTCTTTAACTTTACAGACACACATAAACTGAAAGCAAAGGGATGAAAAAACATATTCCATACCAATGACAGCCAAAAGGAACAGAAGAAGTGATACTTACATCTGACAAAATAGACTTTAAGTCAAAAACTTCAAAAGAGACAAAGAAAGACATTATATGATAACAAAGGGGTCAGTTCATCAAAAGGATATAACAATTGTAAATATACATGTACTCAACATTGGAGTACTCAAATACAAAGCAAATACTAACAGAACTGAAGGAAGAAATAGGTAGCAATACAATAATAGTAAGGGACTTCAATACTCCACTTTCAAAAATGGATAGATCAGCCAGACAGAAATTCAATAAGGAAATGGCAAAGTTGAAACATAGTATATACCAAATGTACCTAACAACATATGCAGTACATCCCATCTAGCAGCTGCAGAATATTCATTCTTTTCAAGCATATACAGAACATTCTCCAAGCTGGATCATATGTTAGGACACAAAACAAAACTTAACCAACTTAAGAAGGTTAAAAACATGTGAAGAACCCCCAACAATAACAATGGTATAAAACTAAAACACAAAGAAAACTAGAAAATTTGCAAATACATGAAAATGAAACAATACCCCTCTGAATAACCAATGGATCAAAGAGGAAATCAAAAAGGAAATTAAAAAAATATCTTGAGACACAATGTAAACACAACATATCAAAACCTGTGGGATGAAGCAAAGACAATTCTAATATGGAAGTTTTAGTGATAAATGTCTATATTAAGAAAAAAAAACTCAAATAAGCAGTCTAACTTTATACTTCAAGGAACTAGGGGAAAAAAAACCCACAACTAAGTCAATAGCAGAAGAAAGGAAATAACAAATATCAGAGTGGAAATAAATGGAACAGAGACCAGAAGAATAATAGAAAATGTCAGTGAGTCATCTTTTTGAAAAGAACAAAGTTGACAAACTTTTAGCTAGACCAACTAATAAAAAAAGTCAGGATCCATAACTAAAATTATAAACGAAACAGATAATACAACTCAAACCATAAATACAGAGATCATAAAACACTACTATGAACAATTATATTTCAACAAATTTAATAACCAGAAGAAATGGACAAATCCATAGAAATATCAAACCTATCAAGACTGAATCATAAATAGAAAAACAGAACAGACGAATGTTGTGTAAGAAGATTGAAACAGTAATAAAAAAAACCTCCCTACGAAGAAAATCTCAGGAACAGATGAACTCACTGATAAATTTTAACAAAATTTTAAGGAAGAATTAGCACTAGACTTTATTATACTCTTCCAAGAAATTAAAGAGGAAAGAATACTCCCAAACTTATTTTATGAGGCCAGAATTACTCTATACCAAAACCAGAAAAGGATACTATAAGAAAAGAAAATTACAGGCTGATATCTCCAGTGAACATATTCCTAATGCAGAAATCCCCAACAAAATACTAAACAAGACAGTACATTAAAATGATCATATACCATGATCAAGTGAAATTTA
Source organism: Potos flavus (assembly GCA_028534135.1). Taxonomy (NCBI): domain Eukaryota; kingdom Metazoa; phylum Chordata; class Mammalia; order Carnivora; family Procyonidae; genus Potos; species Potos flavus. Next base: position 52,344,632 of record CM052899.1, read on the forward strand.
TCTCTTAAATTCAAGGATGGCTCAATATATACTAACCAATAAATGTTACACCACACTAGCATAATGTTGGAAAAAATCATACGATTATCTCAATAGATGAAAAAAAACACTTCACAAAATTTGACATCCTTTTGTGATAAAACCTCTCAACAAATAAGGTATAGAAAGAACGGATCTCAACATAATAAATATCATATAATACAAGTCCACAGCTGCCATCATACTCTATGGTGAAAAGTTTAAATCTTTTCTCTAAGATTAGGAACCAAAAAAAAAAAAAAAAAGGATGCCCACTGCTGACCACTTCTTAGTATGGTACTTCAAGTCCTAGCCAGAGCAATTAGGCAAGAAAAAGAAATAAAAGATACTCAAATTAGAAAGAAAGATGTAAAATTGTCCCTTTTGCAGATCATATAATCTTATTAACAGAAAATCCTAAACAAGTCACCAAAAAACTGTTAGAACTGATTAACACATTCAGAAAGTTGCAGGATACAAAATCAATATACAAAAGTCAGTAGCATTTCTATACACTAACAATGAACTATCCAAAAAATAAATTGAGAAAACAATCCTATTTGCAAATAGCACCAATAAAAAATAAAATACTTAAAAATAAATTAACCACGGAGGCAAAATAACTGTGCCCTGAAAACTAGAAATCATTGATTAAAGACATTAAAGAAGATACCAAAAATGGAAAGATACCCTGTATTTATAGATTGGAAGAGTTAATATTGTTAAAATGTCCATATTACTTAAGGTAATCTATAAATTCAATTCAATCCTTATGAAAATTTCAATGGCATTTTCAAAGAGAGAAAAGAAAATCCTAAAATTCATATCAAACAGCAAGAATCCCAAGTAGCCAAAGCAATCTTGAATAAGACAAGAAAGCTGGAAGCAGCACATTACCTGATTTCAAAAGCTATAATAATAAAAAAAAAAGCATGATACTAGCATAACCACATACATATAGACCAAGGGAACAGAGTTGAACCCAGAAACAAATCCATACATTTACCATCAATTGATGTTTAACAGTGGTATCAAGGACACACCATAAGTAAAAGACAGGCTCTTCATTAAATGTTAATAGGAAAACTGGATAACCATAGGCAGAAGAATGGAATTGGACCCTTATCTCATACCATATACAAAAATCAACTCAAAATGAATTAAAGACTTAAACATAGTATCTGAAAACATAAAACTACTAAAATGAAAGATGGGGGAAAGCTTCTTGACATTGGTTTGGCAATGAATTTTTAGATATGGTAAAAAAAAACACAGGCACCAAAAGCAAAAACAGGCCGGGTGGAATTGCATCAGATTAAAAAGTTTCTCCACAACAAAGGTCTATAGGAAAATCTACATTCCTCCTGGTTTGTTTTTGTTTTTGTTTTTGTTTCCTACTCACACAGAACACTTCACTTACGACAATTCTGGTCACCAAATGTGTGAGGCTTTTTTTCCCACACCAAACAATTCTCTGAGTCCAGCTGGGTATCCTACAACTTCACTCAATTCTGACACTATTCTACTTTGAGATAACATCAGATCCCACATGTTAGGGGTTCAGTATTACAAGACTGCCATCCCCCTTCAAATACCAGCTACAAGTCTCAGGTTGTCACCTGCACTTCTTACTGACTGTATATAAATCAGAGTTCCCATGACACTCTCCTTGTGTTTAGTCATTTGCTACAATGGCTCACAGAACTCGGAGAAACACATTTATTTTTATTATAAAAGGATATCATAAAGGTTACTGATAAATATGCAGACGAAAAAAAATACATAGGACAAGGTTTGTGTGAAGGGTACAGAGTTTCTGTGCTCTCTCGCACCTCCACATGTTCAGCAACCTAGAAGCTCTCTGAACCCCATACTATTGTGATTTTTCTGCAGGCTTTTATTATCAGTTATTAAGTCCATTTTCAGCTCCTCTCCCATCTCTGAAAAATGAAGGGTGAGTCAAAAGTCCCAAGCTTCTAATCATGGTTTGGTCTTTCTGGTGGCCAACTCCCATCTTGACACTATGCTAGAACTCACCAAGAGTTGCCTCACTGGAACAAAAGACACTCCCTATCACCTAAAAAATTCCAAGGGATCTCTGTCAGTAACCAGGGTCAAAAACAAAATATTAAACAAATATTATATAAATGTAATATAAATGTATAGTCTATATAAATTTCCTATTATTTCACAAAAGGAAACAATTAACAAAGAGACAACCTACACATTGGAAAATTTTTGCAAACCATACATCTGACAAGAAATTAATGTCCAAAATCTATAAGGAACTCAAAAAGTTGATACCAAGAAAAGAAATGGTCTGATTTTCTTTTAAGCGAAAAAGCCAAAAACAAAAACAAAAACAAAACCCACACGAGCATAATAGATACTTTTCAAAAGACATATAAACGGCTAAAAAATGTATTTAAATTGCTCAACATCAATAAACATCAGGGAAATGCAAATCAAAACTGCAGTGTATCTCCTCACACCTCTTAGAATGGCTATCATCAAAAAGAAGTGTTGCCAAGAAGCAACCCTGGTCTCTACTGGTGGGAATGTACAGCTATTATTGAAAACATTATGGTAGTTCCCCCCCAAAATTTAATAAAACTACATTATGTTTCAACAATCTCACTTTGGAGTATGTATCCAAAGGAACTAAAATATCCACCCCAAAGAGATATCTACACCCATGTTCATTTCAGTATTATGCACAATAGCCAAGATATGGATTTAACCTAAATGTCCATTGCTGATTAAATGGATAAAAAAATGTGATGTATATACTTTTCCAGCCTTAGAAAGAAGAAAGTCTTTTCATTTGCATCAGCATGGATGAACCTGATGGACATTATGCTGAGTGAAATAAGTCAGGCACAAAAGAACAATACTATATGATCTCATTTAGAATTTTAAGAAGCCAAACAAATGGAAACAGAGTAGAATGGTAATTTCCAGAGGCTAGGAGTATAGCCACTGTGTAAGAATAAGTTTAAAAATTCAGCATTCATGCTCATATCTATTAAACATAGCCTTAGAAATGAAGTCTAAATAATTACACAATAGAATTTTCTAGATACCTACTCTATAATCGATAAAAATTCTAAAAGTGTCTGTAAAAACAACCAAACAAGGACACAGTAACCCCCCAAACCCAGAGATTTATTGTATTGCTATACTGGCTTTGTTGTAATTTTTTAAAAGAAGGACAAAACACAAGTATACATATGTAGTATTTTTTTTGGTGGCCTAACATTCTAAAATTAAAAAAAAAAAAATCCAAAATGACTCCCACATCTGCCCAATATCAAAGAAATGTTTTGTAAGCCATCATTTAAAACATATTCAAACATAGAGAGAATAAATATAATTATAATCACTCCTGTCATCATTGATTAAACATTTTTCAAAAATCATCCCATTTTGTAGTATTTTGTAATAGTCTCCATATTGCTTCAGTAGTTCACAAAATACACTGCATGCCAAATACCTGATTAATTTAAAGAATTTAAATATCAAGATTAATGATTATAGTTTATGTAACATCACTTTTACTTAAAATCTGCTTGAAGTAGTCATGTTGAGTTTCTGAGGTTATTACAATATAATAATCACATTTGAAATTATTGTATTTATATCTCTATATAACTATACACTCAGCTCCAATATAAAGAGATTTGGAGGGTACCTGGGTGGCTCAGTTAAGTGTGCCTTCAGCTCAGGTCATGATCCTGGAGTCCTGGGATCAAGTTCTGCATCGGGCTCCCTGCTCCACAGGGAGCCTGATTCTCCCTTACCTCCCTCTCTCTCTCCCTCTCTGTCTCTCATGAATAAATAAATAAAATATTTAAAAAAAAGGGAAATTTGGAAGTTGTCAAACCTATTCTTACAACAAGGAAAAACTTAACAAATGAAAATTAATAACTTTTCTTGGATACATTTGATAACTGAGGTTTCAGGGCAAACCGTCAACCTAAAATCCAGAGAGAATGATTCAGATAATTGCAACTGAAATCTGCAGGAGCTACCAGAACCATGAACTAGTAGAAACAGTTAAATAAGTGACAAGGTTATGGAGCCTGAATGCAGACTAGCTTAAGACTGTGAAACTCCTGGGACTGCAGTTTTCGGATGAGTCCCTGTACTTTGATGACTTTTACTCCAAAAACCCCATGAGGTTTTCATAGTAAAGGGCCAAGAATGATCCTCTTATGGTTCTGGCAATGGGAAAGCAAGAGTAACACTTGTGAAATACACCAAGAACATTTTTCATACAACTGAGTGTATTTCAGGTGTGAAGACTTTACCACAGTAATAGTGTACCTGGAAAGGGGTGTTTCTTCCACTCTAGCACCCTCTAGTTTTCCTGTCTCAACGAATGGAGAAAAAGACTAAAAAACACTTGTGAAGATCACAGCCAAGAACATAAGCCTACTAAAGACTAAAACTTAATCATAGGATTATACAGTGGTGTCCCTCCATTACACCTTATCACTATACAACACAGCTCTAGTAAAATAACAATGTAATGAAGCTTAAAGAGCTGAAAGACTGAGATTCTTTCAGAGAAGAGGTACTTAGGAAAGCCTAAAGCCAGCAGAGGCAACAAAAACAAGTAAAGAAGAGGAAACAAGCATCTGCACCTGCAGTTACAACAAACAATAAATGTAAGCCAATTCTTAAAACGACATATAAAGTGCCTATTTAAATCAACTCTTATTACCTGATACTTTATGCCAAACTGTGAACAAAAAATTACAAGGAATACCAAAAAGCAAGGAGAAAAAAAAAGTCTGAAGAGGTAATGCAAGCATGAGATTTTGGAGTTATCAGAGAGGGAATTTAAAATAACTATGATTGGGCACCTGGGTGGCTCAGTAGGTTAAGTATCTGCCTTTGGCTCAGACCATCATCTCAGGGCCCTGGGATTGAGTCCTGCATGGGTTCCTTGCTTCTCCTTCTCCCTCTGCCCTTGCTTGGGCTCTCTTTCTCTCTGTCAAATAAATAAATAAATAAAATATTTTAAAAAATAACTATGATTAATATATTAAGAGCTTTATGGAAAACTTTTTAAAAAGTGCAAGAAAAGATGAATAATATAAGCAGAGAGATGGAAACTCTAAGAGAGAATCAAAAGGAAATGTTAGAAATAATAAACAACAGAAATGATGGAAACCTCCAATGGACTCATAAGATTGGTAATAACCCAGAGACATGGCCCAACTACAATGCTGACATTTTAGGCAGGTGAGCAAATGCTTTCCTTACTCCACACCTTACCACCATGTGGATAGAAATCCTATATAACAATAGTGGATTACAGTTGAGCCTTCCACAAGGAAAAACTCAAGTCAAAAAATAAATAAATAAATAAAATGAAACAAAATGAGATGTCTTTGACAGCTCATCATAGGACTGGATATGGCTAAGGAAATAATAACTAAGTTTAAAGAATGATCAATTTAAACTTCCCAAATAAAATGCAAAAGAAAAAGAAAGAAAGTGGAAAACTAGAACAGATTATCCAAGAACTCCAGGACAATTTCAAAAGATGTAACGTAAATGTAATCTGAACACTGGAAGAAGAAACAACAGAGTAGAAGAAATATTTGAAATAATAATGACCTAGAATTTCCCAAAAGTAATGACAGACAACAAACCACAAATCCAGAAAGCTCAAAGAACACCAGAAGAGATAAATACAAAACAAACAAATAAACAAAAAATTAAAGATAAGGATATCATATTCAAACTACAAAAGAGTAAATCTTGAAAAAATCTAGGAAATATTTGAATTTGTTCTGTCTATAGAGAAACAATAATTAGAATTACAGTGGACATCTTGTCAGAAATCGCATAGGCAAAAAGAAAGTAAAGTATTTATTTTTTAAAAGATTAATTTATTTATTTGAAACAGAGAGAGAGAAGAGAGTGGGGGGAGAGACAGAGGGAGAGAATCATCAAGCAGACTCCTCGATGCCCGTGGAGCTCAATGCAGGGCTCAGTCTCACAACGCTGAGATCATGACCTGAGCGAAAATCAAGAGTCAGATGCTTAACTAACTGAGCCACCCAGGTGCCCCAAAGTGAAGTGTTTAAAGTGTTGATAGAAAAATACCACCAACTGAGATTTCCATATGTAGTAAAATCATCCTTCAAAAGTGAAGGAGAAATAACGACTTTCTCAAACAAAAATTGAAGTAATCCCTTGTTAGTAGACCTGCCTTGCAAGGGATGTTAAAAGAAGTTTTTCAGGGTGAAGAAAAATTATATACATCAGAAACTCAGATCTACATGGGGAAAGGAGAAGAATGGAGAAAGAATAAATCAAAGTCAAAATATTTTATTCTAATTCTTAATTTATCTAAAAAATGACTATTTAAAATAACATAAATGTATTGGGTGATTAAAGCATACGAAAAAAATGACAGTAATATATAAGGATGGCCAAAAGGAAGTCTACAATATTCAGTTATAGGGTACCTGAGCTACATGAGAAATAGTGTAGTGTTACATAAAACACTTAAATTAGTTAAAAATATATATTGAAAATTCTAGGGAAATTGCCAAATATTTTAAAAATAAGTAAAATATGCTAAGAGAAGATAGAAATGGAATCATATAAGAACCTTAATTAAAACCAAAAAAGGATAAAAAGAAACAAAAAGCAAATCTGATAAACAGAAAACAATTAAAAACATAGTAGATATTAAATCAACTCTATCAATCATCACTTTAAATGTGAATAATGTAATTACAAGTGTTAAAACACAGAGATTATCAGAATGCATAAAATAAACATGACCCAACTGTATGCTATCTATAAGAAATCTATTTTAAATATGAAAACACATATAGATTAAAAGTAAAGTGATAGAAAATGATATATTATGTTAAAATGAAGCAAAAGAAGTATCTATATTAATCGCATACAAAACAGAGTTCAAAACAAGGAACTGATCAGGGAAAGAGGGGACATTACATGATGATAAATGGCTCAATTTTCTAAGAAGATATAACAATACTAAATGTGTATATACCTAACAACAGGCCATCAAAATATAAGAGGTAAAAACAGAACTGAAAGAAGATAAAGACAAATCTACTACCATAGTTGAAGACTTACTACTCCATTCTCAGTAATTGATAGATCAAGCAGGCAGAAAATCAATAAGGATATAGTTGACCTAAACAGCACCATCGATCTACTTGGTCTAATTGACATTTATAGAATACTCCAGTCAACAATAGCAGATTACAGATTCTTCTGAAGCTTACATAGAGCGTGTAAACCAAGTTTTGGGCTCTAAAATACACCTTAACAAATTTTAAAAAAAAGAAATTATATAAAATATGTCCTCAGAATACAACAGAAATAAACTAGAAACAAATAATAGAAAGATAGCTGGAAAATCTCAAAATATTTAGAGATTGAAAAATACACTTCTAAATAAGACTTGGATCAAAACAGTTATCTCAAGAGAAATTAGAACATGTATTGAACTGCTTAAAAGTTAAAATAGAAGTTATCAAAATTTTGAGAATACAGCAGAAAAGTGTTTAGAAGAAAATGTATAGCACTAAATGTATACATTAAGGAAAGAAGATCTAAAATTAATAATTTAAGCTTCTACCTTAGGAAACTAGACAAAAAGAACAATTTAAGTCTCTACAAATTAGAGCAGAAATCAATGAAATTAAAAACAAGAAAATCAGAAAAACCAAAAGTTTTTTATATGAAGAGATTAATTAAATTCATAAACCTCTGGCCAAGCTAATAAGAAAAAAAAACAGAAGACAAATTACAATTATCAGTAGAGAAGTCATCAGTACTAATCCCACTGATATTTTATGGAGAATAGAGAAATACTATAAACAAATGTTTGCTTATCATGGGCTAGCATACATGAAACAGACAAATTTCTTGAAAGACAGAAACTACAAAACTCGTAAGAACTAGATACTTTGTATAGGTCTGTGGATCTATTAAGGAAATTTGAATAAACATTGAATAGTTTCCTATGAAAAGCATCAGTTTAGATGGTTTTGCCAGTGAATTCTACCAAACATTTCAGGAACTACGGTACCATTTCTCCAAAATCTCTTCCAAAGACACTTTCTTAATAATCCTATGAAATCAGGATTACTCTAATACTAAACTAGTTAAAGACTTTTTTTTTTAAAGGACAACTATAGACAAATATTCTCATGAACATAGATGCAAAATCCTCAACAAAATATTAGGAAATTAAATCCTACAATATATAAGAAAAATATACACCAAAACCACCCAGGACTCGTTACAGTTATGCAAGGCTAATTAACCATTCAAAAGTCAACCCACCACATCAATAGTGTCAAAAATAAAAATCATATCATATTAATTGACGTAGACATCTGACAAAATTCAACAACTAGTAATGGCAAAAATTCTCATCAAACTAGGCATAGAGGGAAACTTCACCAACTTGATATATATAACTATGAAATTGTTTGTTAAAATAAAACTAACCACAGTTAGTTAATGTCAAATTCATGCTTTAGAATCTAGCATTTACTGTTAACACTGACATAGTTTAATCCAGGCAAAATAACTGTTTATTCCATCTACATTTATCATGTACTTGAGCAGACTTCAGTGAACATTTGTTGATGTCTTTTTCAGAATATATTTCTCTCTTCTTATTCCCCTATACCCTATTTTCTTTGGGATTCTGCCCTTTTCCAGGGATGTACTTTTAATAGGGTTGGCCATAACTTTGATCCTAACTCAAACACTGGATCCTGTAGATTTATGCCACCTGTGGACTTCAGGGATTGGACAATGAGCCAATTTATTATACCAATAAATATGCATGTTATGATGCAGTTAGTCTAAAACAGTCACAGCTATTTTGCTGACAAAAGATGGGAGCTAAAAGCTACTATGGACCATTGAGTTAAGTCAGAGGATAAACTTAATATTGGTGAAAGTTTCCTGGTAATGTATGATCAGATTCTTGGTAAAGTATATTGATTTAATGGTTCAAACAAACTTTATGTGAACTTAGGTCTTTTTCTTGGCTTCCCAGCTATTCGCTATATTTGTTTTTCTCTTACTGTAGCCAGATTGGCTTATGTTTTCCCACAGTTGCATCATGCATTCTTAAATGATGGAATTATCTTTATATAATTTTATTAGTTAATCAAGACATACATTCCTAAATATTTATAAAGTCACTGGATAAGTATTAATCAAAATAGAAATAATCTGAAAATGAAGACTTCCTGTCATGGGACAATTCGTGGTGTAAAAAAGGGGTAGGATAAGGCTTCACTGAAATATTCAACACAATCCAATTCCCATAAAAGAGATATTAATTATTTTTATCATTTTAAATCAATCAATACTAATATCAACAATAGTACTACTAATAAATTAGTTAATATGTCTGAGCACTTATTTTTGAGCAGTCACTTTTCTAGGGGTATTATGTATGTGGTAACCATATAATTTAGTTCAGAGAATGAAAGGTGCTGTTATGAAAGTTTACACCTGCAAAACCAGTGTAACAGACTTCCAAGATATTTTATTTATCATCATTATTTAATTTTCTTCTTACAAAATTCCTAAGAGGAACGTGCTGTGATTATCTTCATTTTGCAGATGAGGAAACTGAGACAGGAAAGTTAAGTAACTTGTTAGGGATCATATGGCCAGTAAGTGATACAGAAAATATTTGAATATCGACTGAATATAGACTCCAGAAACAGGGTTATTAACCTATTCAGATTGCTGTCTATACACAGAGACATATATGTCAAATATGTCAAATATCTATTGAAGTAAGAAAATCTTCTTTTATGTAGCACTTTGGCTGCCATCCTTATACCCTAAATTCCTGTTATTTAGTATACACAAAAAGTTATTTTGTCTAAACATCTCCTCTCTAACTCAAAAACCTCAGTCTATCTGTTTCCCAACAATAGATCCATGACTAAAACAAATAAGACTTCCGGCCTTGGAATACAGAAATAGCAATTTCTATTGTTATATGGGCTACTTTTTCCTTCCCATTACAATTCCTGGGAAGAAGCAGAGAATAATAATGGGGTCCACTTCTATGTGCTTTGAACAAAAGAAAGCTCAGATAAAATTTTGAAGTGTTGGAAAAAATGAATTCATCACCAAAAACAAACAAACAAACAAACAAAAACAAGTTATATGTGGTATTACTCAAACTGAAATATCTTAACATTAGGAAACTATCACAGAAGCACATCATTCCTCAGCTACGGGTTAACATTCCCGTATTTGTCAAGATAGAGTTGACTATGCCACAGAATCAACCCTGAAGCCTCCAAAAACAAGTACACTGCACTGAAATGCAGGCAGGATCTATGCAGAAACAGCAGCATTAGAACATTTTGCCTGAAGCCAAAATGGAAGGAAAGAATATCCTGAAAACTCACACCAACTCTTAACTGACTACTATAGGTCGTGTGGTCCCAATGTAATCCAACGGAGGCTGGGAAAGATCTTTTGTGTACACCCTTTAAGAAGGGGACATAGGCCAGTAAGTGGGATTGATTCTTCTAATTTGCCATTCCTAACAAATGAATGTTCCCACTTCCTATGAAATATTATGCTATTTCAAGTGTTTGATCTGTGACACCTTACTTAATATGAATTTTTGAAGTGTTAAGGTATAAGATCTAAGCAAAAATTCCTCTCCAGCCAAGAAACTAAATTTAGAATGATTTCAACACTATTACCTGGAAGGTGTTATTAGTTCTGACTAGTGAGTGTGACAGAGTTTATAAACAGAATGTTGCTTCATAACTGAACATTTCATGGCATTTAAAGTACTCATCAAGGATTTTTGTACTAACTATAAATTTTAGAGTTCATAAAAGTCTCTGCAATTATTCTTCCTACCCATCAGCAATTTGTATACATCAGATATTAAAGCCAGCCTCAGCATATTGCATTTTTATAGGTTTCAGTAGCTGGATTGTCCTCATTAAATTAATCTTCCTAAGCATTTTTACATTTGATTATCCTATATAGATATACAGAAAGTTTCTTTGACTATCAGACTTTTCATATTATTTATAACAACTATAATAGTCCTACTTTCCATGAAACTCTCTTTTTCTAAAACAGTAAACTTTTTGTTGTTTGATCCACCAAATAGCTTTTTTCTTTAAAAAAATAAATATTTTCTTCTATAACCAAACATAACCCTTTTTCATTATAGAAAACAGACTTGGAGAAGAAAATGATCATTCACATAAAAATATCTTTCACATAAAAATATCCAGTATTATCATTTCGTTTATATCCTACCAATCATATATGAATGTGTGTGTATACACATATATTTAATAAAGACACAACTTTTGTTTTTGCAAAAATTCATAATAAATGGTTCCACTGCCCTTCTTCAAAAGCTAAGCTTTTAAGACACAAAATATCTAGTGAAAAAGGAGGGGGGAGAAGGAAATAGTGTTATATATTTTAACATTGTTCAAATAGACAACACTCAGTCCTACACATGCAGGTAATATTCTTTAGGAATAGTTAATACAATGTAGAGAATATTTAAATTTAATCGTGCAATTTGAACAATAGCTATTGAAGGAAATACTCATAGAATCTAGAAATTGAAAGCTGTCTACAATTGTCATTGAATATATTCATTTTTAAGAGAAAATGTTTACCTAACTGAATGTGCAAACATCAAGACTTCTTTGTATTCTTCCTACCATCACCACCAACACCCTATCAAACCCTTGACAAAAAGATAGTGTCTTCTCTATTAATAAATGTTCTAGAGAATGACAAAATAATTGATATCATTATCTCATTTTGAACCTCTCTACTTGGGGGCATATAAATTGAAATGTGACTTGCAATTCTTTAGGAAATGTCATCAAATATAAAGTGAGTTTTGTTTTTAAATTCCCTTAGTATTCAAATTTTGTCACAAAATTCCAAGTATAACCTGTTATAGTTTTTGTTCATTTTGTTTCATATATATATGAAACAAAATACATGTATATATGTATGTACATATATGTTGTGGTTACATATATATGGTTATATATGTGTGTATGTATATATGTATATGTATGTATATATGTATATTATATAGTGGTTATACATACACATATATAACCATATAACAAATAACATTATATGTGTCATATTTTCCCTGTTGTATATATTATATACACATGCAATGTGTTTGTAATATACATTGACACATATGTATGATACATATACATTCATGTCTTATATAATTATTATCAGTCCAACTAATAATAAAAGTGGCTAAGTAAAGTATAAAAAATCAGGTTGTGAGGCGGCTGGGTGGCTCAGTGGGTTAAAGCCTCTGCCTTTGGCTCAGGTCACGATCTCAGGGATCAAGCCCCACATCGGGCTCTCTGCTCAGCAGGGAGCTTGCTTCCCCCTCTCTCTGCCTGCCTCTCTGCCTGCTTGTGATGTCTCTCTGTCAAATAAATAAATAAAATCTTAAAAAAAAAAAAACAAGTTGCTTTGGGATGGCTCAGTGAAGCGTCTGCCTTCAGCTCAGGTCATGATCTCAGGGCCCTGGGATCTAAACCAGCATCTGGGGTCCCTGCTCAGCAGGGGAGTCTGCTTGTCTCTTTCCCTCTTCCTCTGCCCTTTCCCCACTTCTGTGTGCACGCGCTTTCTGTCTCTTTCTCTCAAATAAATAAAATCTTTAAAAAAATCAGGTTGCTTAGCATTGAAATTCTAGTTCTGCAGCCAACCTGCTTTGTATATCTAAATAAATTACTTTTGATGCTAACAAAATTTCACTGAACTTACATTTCTCTGATATTCTTTCGGGCTACAAGAGAGTTTTATGGTTCATTCTTTGATCTTTTAAGTTAATACTTCATGTAATCTTAATATTGTTTACAGTGCAGTTGAATTGTAGACTACAGAAATTGATACGCTATCTCCACTTGCTATGAGAAATGATTGCTCCAAATAAGACTTTTATAAATCCTACCATGAACTGAAATCATTCTGCTTTATTCATCTCCCTCTGAGGCAGCACTTATTCACATATTGTATCACCAGCTGTGTTTTACAAGATTCTCAATTCTGTTGTATAACTTTTAATTGTGTCCTGGGAGATAAAGGTCTATGAACCACAAAAGTCATATTGTCTTCTACTCCCTTACTTCAATTATCTCTACTCATCATTTGGGTTTTTCAGAATCTCCTTATGATAACCAATTTAGAACCCAGTGTGATCATTTTCATACATGAACATTAACTCTTTTCATCAGCAATGCTTAATAATAAAAAAAATCATTCAAGACACCATCTCTCTTTATATAAAAAAAGTGTAGATTAGTTATTTGAAAGTCATTTTGCTGAATAATATTAACTTATACTTTCTCTTTCTCTCTACCATACTTACCCAGTCATTTTCTAAATATACAAACTTAAATTTCTTTTCTATTTTTATAATTAAAAAAAAAAGTCATTCTCACAACAGTTTGTGGTCATAGTATATTTAATACAGGGATTAGAAGTGGAAGATTATTATGTTTAAAGTAGGAAAATATATATAAAAATTGATAGATTACATTAAAATCTTGAAAGTTGTTTCAAGTGTATTACATATATGGAATTAATATATTAAGAATTTTATTGATTGGAAAAAATAACTTTATTGATTGAAAATATCAATTATCACAAAGAAACTGAGCCATTCATTGTTTTCACCTAATTAATAGACAGCTATTGTTTTTAATCAAAATTATTTTGACTATTATCGATACAAAGATTAAAAAAAAAAAGACATTGATGACTGTCTTCTAAGAGAATCTAGTGAACATAGTTGTTGAGTATTTTAGAGTAATTTGCTGAGGTTTTTCCAAAGTAACAAAAGCTCATGTTAACATTTTGGTTACATTTCAACTTTTTGACTCTTAACTATTCCTCATTTTTGTCTTATTTTATTATTAGACCTCCAACAATTCAGTTTGCAATGAAAAATATTTCAGGGCAAGTTATTTGTATATCTGATATATTTAATGGCACATAATTCTATTACTAAGAATCAGCCATTTGCTCATTGATTAAAGCAACAGATGTCCCATAAGCATAGGAAAGTGCACATGTTTGATTACCCAAACATCTTCAGATATGCATTGGCATATTCGGATAGTAGAATGATTATAACCCTGGATTTTGAGTAGTAAGAAACTTACTTTACAGAGCAATTTTATCCAGTTCACTTTTTCATCAATATAGAGATGGGAAGATCTAATCATCTATCTTATGTGATTTTTACTTCAAAGATCCATGATATACAACCATTTTTCACTTCTCTTATTTCTGACTTTTGGATTCATTTGCTTAGAAGTTCTGCAGTAAAATGTTAAAAAAAAAAAAAAGTCATTCTATCTTACTCCAAAATTGCTATTTCCCCTTTTATTTCCTCAAGTCCATTTTCTTGGCTTTAAAGTATCAGTTACCAACATCCATTATAAAATTATGTCTCTACCTTTTACTCTAGAACAAAGTTCTCTGGTTTTCATTACATACAATCTTACAGATATTGTTTTTCTTTTTATTTCCATAACTATGGCTTTAGCCCTAGTTACACTGATGATGCATTTATTGCATCATCATCCAGTTCCCCATGACAAATTCTCCTTCATTTGCGCATTTAAAAAGCAAGATCAGGGATTCCTGAGTGCCTCAGTCAGTTAAGCATCTGCCTTTGGCTCAGGTCATAATCTCAGGATCCTGGGATCAAGTCCTGCATCGGGCTCCTTGCTCAACAGGGAGCCTGCTTCACCTTCTGCCTCTGCCCCTCCCTCTGCTTGTGTGCTCTCTCTCTCAATCTGTGTCAAAATAAATAAATAAAATCTTTAAAATTTTTTAAAATAAAAAGCAAGATCATCAGATTTTATTTGCAAAACATTACAATTAATTATTTTTAATTATTCTGAAATAAAATTGAAATACCAAAATTTGAGTAGTCTAAGAAGGAATTATAAACTTTAATGGTAACTTTGATGATAAAGCTTAAGTCTTTATTTAAAAAATAGTGTTCCTATATCTCATAGGTTCTCCCACCATCTTCAGATTTGTGACATGCCATTTCATCAAAAGAAGACTATGCTTTAGACTATATGAACCTTTTTGTACATCCTCCAATGTGCCTTCTTTATGCAGACCATTGTTTTTTCTGAAGATCTTTCCTCCTTGTTTTGACTGATTCCTGTGCATCCTTCAAAAACCAATTCAAGGGACACCTGGGTGGCTCGGTCCATTGGACATCTGCCTTTGGCTCAGGTCATGATCCCAGGACCCTGGGATCGAGCCCCGCATTGGGCTCCCCACTTAGTGAGGAGCCTGCTTCTCCCTCTCCCTCTGCTCCTTCCCCCAGCTCATGCCCTTCTTCTCTCTGTCTCAAATAAATAAATAAATAAAATCTTTAAAAAAAATTCAAGTCTCTTCATGGTGGAAACCTTTCCTAACTTCCAGATACCATGCTACATACTTTTTCTTATTCTACAGGTTGTGGTCGTTAACAATCTGCCTTCTCCATGAGACACGAGGGCTGTCTTTTTCTCATGGCCATTTTTTCAGAGATTGGATAGCATGGTATATGACATTTACTTGATATTCAGTAAGCATTCAAAAAAATTATAATATATGAGCTATTATTCAAAGTAAGCTATAAGTGCCTAACCAATAGAACTCTCTGAAGTTTTTGACCAGTGCCTGTATTTCTCCAGACTACAATTCAGCTCATTTCAACAGTGCTCATAAAGTAATTGGCTTCTCCAAATACCTTAGCTCCTTCCTATACTGATTTTGTCTGCTTTTGTATTCATATAAATATATCTGCATTCATTTAAATAATTTGTTTTTCCGATATCTTAAATAAACCCAACTAAAATGGCCAAGAAAATCAAGAAAACCAAATCTTAGCACTGGGTGTAATTAATTTTCATTTTCATTTTTCGTATTGGTGCCCTAATTATTTGTGTTTAATTACAGTCTACATTTTTCTCAGGATGCAGGCTTAGAAAACTATATTGGAGAACCCACAGTGAAAAACACCTTAAATGAGCATATATTTCTGTTTTAATAATATATTCCAAGCTTTCATTATTTTAGTGTTTTAATTGTGTCTCATACTAAAGAGGTAAGAGATGCCTTCATTATCATGTTTCTGGGTCAACCCTATTCTTTGCTAAATTAAGCCTAAGACCACATCAGAATCAGAAGAGATTCTTAGTGTAACTAACTTGGCTGCTTGTTCCATTCTCCTAACTTGATATAGATCAAAAGTTTAATCTTCCTTCATTTCTGCAATGTTATACTTATGTCGAATAGTCGTCTTTATTTAAAATCTAACTGTCAGCATTTTCTAGGAGATCACAATAAGAGAAAACACTTATTTTAAACAACAACTAAAATCTTTTTATTCTTACTTTGATAACAATGACTGACCATTCAATAGTATCAGTGCAATCGTTTAGTGTCATCCAACAAGATCACAAATTGTCTGATTAGTCAGTTAATGATTGCTCTTTTGTTGACTTAAACAACTTCCCGTTTGTACAAGGTAATATAAGTATGAAAGCTGTGAAGTATGAAAGCTTATATTACAAGGTAATATAAGTATGAAAGCTCGCGGGAAGATTAAAGGACATAATTAACATAATGCCTCTAATATAGGGCTTAGCACTGAATTTCAATAATACCTAAATCATCTATTATCATTGTTATTTTTTTCACCACTGCAGTAACAGTAGGCATTATCACAATGATACAGGAGCATGAACGAATATTTTTCCAAACTTTGGTAAAAATATGTTAGCCATATTTTTATGCAGAGTTCATATTGTTTTTCACTGGATTCAGATTTAAATATAATCACCATATTGGTGAACTATTATAAATTCAGTATAGCATTTTCCATAGCAAAATTCTAAGATTCATGACAAGATTCATGATTCACTGGCAAATAAAATTCATTAAACTTGTTTATTAAAATGTAATGTTCAGTTAAGGAGGGTGACTCTGAAAACCCAGCATTCTATAACCCAAATAAGTGATGAGATTATTCCTATTAAACTGGTAAAGATTCAGACATGAATTTTGACTCATATATAACCAGCAAAAAACTAACGATAAAAGTATTCCACTTATGTCTTGGTTATGGATTTGAGCTTCTAACATTCACAAAGAACATTAATCTTTTGATTTTTTTGATGTTCTTATTATTCAAAATATATGTATTTGACTTTTAATTACATACATTTTGAATTAATAGGCAAAGAGTAAATTAACATAAATGTGACATTAAAAACGTAAAGGAAGTTAGTCCTTTTAAACATTTTTTTATTCTTTCTAGTAACAGAGAGGGTCTCAATTTCTTGCTTGCCTGAAATAGCCATCTCTTGATAATTTTCTTTTTAAGGAAGAAAAACTTGGCCTTATTATCAAAATACCTAACATAAAATAATCCTATTTGTCTCCCTTATTCCATTATTTAATAGTTATTTCTGTCTGTTTCTAGTCATTCTGGTTTTCTTCTATGGGCAAGCTATAATACCATATAAGTAAGTTGACAAGTTTAAAAAAAGAAAATTTAATAGAAAGAAAAGTAAGTAAGTAATTATAGAAATGACATGCAGGGATGGTGAAAATTATGGCAATATGTATTAATGGTGTTTGATACTTTTATTAGAAAAGTCTGGTGGGCATTATAGTCAATATTATGAATTTAAAAAAAGAAACATTTTTTACATAGGAACAGATGACCAAATTTTTGATGACCAAAACAAACTTGTATATATTTTTATTTGTAAATGTTCTAGTATCACGAGATGATGGTATGTTCCATTTAGCAAGAAAATATTTCAAACATCTTAAATGGTATAAGAATAACCTGGTCTAAATACATATTCTATTAGAAAAATGTATTCACTTTGTTAAATTATTTCTGCCATAAATTCTTCTAAATTAGGATTTCTGATGATTTTTCATTTTGTTTGAATGCATAAAAACAGGTTATTGACTAGAAGAAATATTTCCTTTTTTTATCATGATTTCAGGTGTGATTTCTCATTTGATTAGAAAACAGTGAATGGAATTGAGATGACAAAAACTGTACTTTTAATGCATTAAGTTGATACAAAAATACATTTTCTATATCAACATAGTCATCTAATTATGAAAAATCATAATCTGGAACTACAGTTAAGCTTTAAGACTTTTCTCTGACAGCAATTTATAGAAATAATCCAGTCCATCAAGCAATGTACGATTTGTGGCTAAGAAATTAGCCATTTAGAAAGGATCTAGTAATTACCAATGAGAATTTTCAAAAAATGTATTTATGCTAATCCACAAATAATTGAGGCTGAAGGAAATGAGTTAAAATGTTATTTTTGGAAACTAATATGTGCTATGGAAGATGTGTTATGGCCTGTTTTCATGGTGCTGGCTTCTTTTGTTTAAAGATTTACTCATTATAATTCAGATATCTTCAGGAACAAGTATCTTTGTTATTTTTTCTTTCAGTATTAGAAGTTCTAACTATAATTCTTAAATAAGTTAGCATGCAAATATCCAGATAGGAGTATAGCCTTGAAATACTGGATTCTTTCCTACAAAATACTTTCACTTTATATTAAATCATATTATTTTTTATTATATTGTCAATATATTTCAGGAAATAATGTTACATAGAATAAAGCAGCCAAAGACTACAGTGTGAAACAGTTTAAATAAATTACATCCTATTAAATAATGTTTATTTCTTAACTGAAAGTAGATGAACACACCTATTTTTTATTTATTTTTTTATCTGCATGGTCAATTTCAGAAAAAGTTACTTCATGGAGAGGAGATTACTAATGTAAATAAAAAATAATCAAAGTAAATATAAAAATTAAAGATTATAAAAATTATCCCAGATCTAAAATATTGAAAAAGTTATTAGCATTTATTCATTGACTATTCTGAATTCATTAAAGAGTAGGTGTTTTTAAATGACATTATCTAAATTAATCTTTGCAATAACCCATACAGATGGCCATAAATATTGCCATTTTACATCATGGAAAACTAAGATTAAAAGTATTAGTGTCTTGACTAATACTAACACTAATACCACAAAACTAGTAAGTGGCAAATCAAAGATTTGAAGTTGAATCACATAACTCCAATTTCTGTGTATTTTTTGCCAATTTCTGTTACCAGCTAGACCCCAAGACCTGACCATTACTGCCCACCTGCTTATAATCACTAACCTTTGTTTTACATTTTTCCTTAAGCTCTTCTTTCCAGCTTATCTCCTAACACAGGCAAAAAAAAAACAAACAAACCCAAAACCACCCCTCACGTGATGATGACTGTGCTGATAAGACCTCTCACTGGCTCAGACCGCCCAGCCCGTTTGAGCTAAACCTTTGACATGCTTGTGCAGATGGACCCCTGGAATGACCAGTAATTACATTTACCTGATTTTAGTACTAAAATCTCTGCCAAAGGAGGAGCCTCAGCTTCATGTACAAAACACAATGTATATATAGGCATGTTTCCTTAAGGTGCACGTGTGACCTTATGCCCACCTCTACATACAATGACAAGACTTCCTTATCTAAATATTCATTCTAACCCTAAATAAAATGTACCCTCCAGGGGCACCTGGGTGGTTCGGTCCTTAAGCGTCTGCCTTAGGCTCAGGTCATGTTCCCTATCTCCTGGGATGGAACCCCGAGTTGGGCTTCTTGCTCAGCAGAAAGCCTGCTTCTCCTCCCACTCCCCCTGCTTGTGTTCCCTATCTGGCTGTGTCTCTGTCAAATAAATAAAATCTTAAAAAAAAAAAGTACCCTCTAGTGAGGAGTCATAGCTTTGGAAGCCACTCCAAGTGATCTCTTTATTTGCTACAAATAAAGTTTTTTTGTGCAATGACTCAACTGGTGCAGTTTCTGACTCACCAAGGAGCAAACTAATGCTGGTTCAGTTACATTTCTATCTCTATATTTCTCACCTATTTTTTGTTTTTATTTTGACTGTGATGCTTTTTCTGGGATGGTGTCATGCACTATGCAGTCAAACAGTATAAAGTCCACCATTTAGCACAGTTCTAATCAAGAAGAAACTAGGATAAGATAATAATAAATGAACTACCAAGGGAAAAAAGCCAATGCAAATGATTTTAAAAGCATTTTGCCATTTCATTTAGCAGAGATTGGAAATTAAGCAATGTTGTCCTATCAGAAGACTAAAACATTAGAAACATCCAGTTTATGTATATTTGGATATGTATATTCATATTCTACAATTCTCCCAGAAATCCGCAGGATAGGTTTATGCAAATAGTTGTGAAAGGTCTTTGGTTTTAGTGGACTAAAGTTGCTTCCACAAAGCTTGCTTTTATCGGGCCCAGAATCATAAAAACCTGATTTCTCTGATGTGCTTTATCTTCAAACAGATACAAAGGTTCATGGTTAAAAGAAAGTCATCTCAAGTGTTTGAGAGGCTGCTTGAGTAATTTGCATGCAGATAAGTTTTCTATGTGTGTGTGTGTACATATATATATATGCAAAATATATATATTATATATAAATATTATATATTATATATTATTATATATTATATATATTATTATATATATTATATTTTATATTTCTATATTATATATTTTATATTTATATATATCATATATAAATATAAAATATATAATATATATATAAGTATATATTATATATTTTACAGTGAATTAGAAACCATCCCTGTCAGAGACATCACAAATGCTAAGTCCTACTGAGCAGCTCATAATTGCACTGCTCTACTCTCTTATTCACCAATCTCTCTCCCACCCTGTGAACCAATGAAATGAAAGGACCTAGAATTTCAGACACAGGCAAAATGCTAATTTATTAAAGTGAGAACAGAATATTCCCTACCAATATCTCATTCAGAAGTGCACTAATGGAGTCTAGAAAATACCACAAATATGAAAGGGGTAAGACATCCTGAGCCAGATAACATGGCCCCACACCTGGCATTTCTCCAGTCTCTATCTTCCATTTATATTCATACCCACCGGGGCCATATAATTCTGCATACTTCCCTCTGACCTCACTGGAGAGGTGCTGTTTCTCACTGGATTATTGGTCATGAGCTTACCTTGGATTCACAGTGCTCACTTAAACTTTCACCAAAGTAACATTAGCAAGGCATCACCATTAGTATTTCTTCTCCATTTACTAGGCAATTTCCGTGAAGTGCTCTAGAAAATCCAACATTTTAACTTCTTATCACTAAAATCCATCTGCCATATTATCCAAGTTTTATATTAAATCATATATTTTGCATTGTGTTTGAATAACACATTTTCCTGTGTATTGACAATGACCCATTTCTACTGACTTATGTTCAATAATCAAACATAATTTTCCACTTGCTTCTGAGAATACATTCTGGGGAGGACAACCTCATCTTCAGAAAGTAGATTCCCTTCAAATTCAGAGTGTGGTCCTATTTTGCCACTGGTTTAAGAAACTTTTACTATTCTACTTTTCACATTCTTTATAAATGCCATGGTTGTCTCCAAATTAACACCCCTACACAGTGAACTCATTTCAACCTCTGAAGTTGTATATCTGAAAATACAACGTGGTTGGGGGAAAACCCTGGCAGAGGATATGAAAAGAAATGGGTATTCAGAAAAACAAAACAATCATTCACTATAACATGATAAGGGACTTCTTTTAAATGATATTAACAGTCAACACATGTGTTTATAATCAATCTCTTCCAAAAGCCAACCAAAATGATTGTTAAAGGGGGCACACATCATCAACCAATAAGGCCAAGGGAAACAGGAAGAATGCATCACCAATATTTTGGAAGCCAAAGGTAAGTGTAATGATAGAAACCAGTAGAGGGCACTGATACATACACTGATAGTGTGGGAAGCCCAGAAACAAGCTGTTTGTTTGGTGCAGAGATCACCCATTGTATCAGAATCCACAAGACAGGAGTATTGCCCAAAGGAAAAGGTAGGCGGAACTTGAGTAAAAGCAATCTGACCTGCCTTTCTTCCAGATCTCTTTCACTTCCAATACACCTGACTAACTCCCCCTTCTATAATCCCAGCAGAAGATTAAAAGTGTCACCTCTAGGAGAAATTGAACCCCGGTCCTTCTAAACTCTGTAACAGCAAGCTCATGCCAGTGGTGGCAAATGAGCTGATAATAGAGGATTAAACAGTCTATATATTAAGCAATGAGATTCCCATCCTCAAACTTTCTCTTGGTTCTAAAACATTTTGACATCTAGTGTTACAACCCTTATCCAGGAAACTGGAGAATTTTTCTCCAGTAAAATTGGCAAACTCAAGAGAAGCTCAGAAATATTGAAAGTTGGGATATCCCACAAAAAAGGCAATCCAAACTGATTGCACTGCATTGCAGCCTATCAACAGACTGTAAAGAGAGGAGGAAAATAAAATAATCATACACCTTCATTTTATATGTATATAGAAAGGATATTATTGAAAATTACATTTAGAATAAAAAAAGAAAATTACATTTAGCAAAATTAATGAGTTTACTATTTTGGATGAGTATGTGTGCTTTTTGTTTCCGTGAGCTCATTTTTTTTTCCTTACCATTTGCATTTCTCCATGACCATTATTATTTCAAAATGGCATTAAATCTTTTTGGGTCCAGATGGTTATTAGCATCATCAAAACAGTTCACTAACAATTAAAGTAGTATAACATGACATTTATTTAACAAGTCAGACAAAACTAATATTCTCAAAACTACAAGATAACTATTAGTAAAATTAATAATTAGATTCTTTTGATAAAAGTCAAGGGCTTAATATAATAGCTTATTACTAAATACAAATTTTCTATTAATTTTAAATCTGCCTTCAAGAAAGATGTTAGTTTCATGCTCCATTCAACAACACCCCCCTAAAAAAAAAGAAAGAAAAAGAAAAATGCAATATAAACCCAAAGGGGTAAAGATACTGACTTTCATTATTCTTTGACTCAGAAAGCAAACACGCTTGACATTGGGTATCATTCCTGTCTTTCCTGAGTTCGCATGTTGTGTATTTATTTATAAACTTTTATTCCCAATGTTGCATATTTTGTTCTTTCCTTTTCTTACTGTGTATGAGCCGAGTACATCTTTTTGCATGTTGTTTTGGATCATCTATAAAGTGCTTGATAGTACATTTATGGTTTGAGTCTCAGTGTTATTTTCTTTGTAAGTCATATGCAACTGAGAATGTTTAATATTCTATCACAGACGAGTTTTTTAAAAAGGAAGAAAAAATATCTCCACTTTGTAAATGTATATGTCAATGAACACAATAAATGAAATTTTAAGTACTTTTCAGTGAAAGGATATGCTGCAGAAAGTATAAAAGTTAAATTTCTTCTTCTTTGGTGACAAATATTTTTTTCCTCAGATACTTTAAATTTCCAAATTGTCATCTGAACACTATTACACTTTCCTACTCATGTACCACATTTTCCTAACACCAGACTTTGCTCATCCCAGCAACTAAAATGTGACTTCACTTAACTTAAATATCCAATGATGAACACTCAAAAAATAGCTGTAGACTCTTGCCATAAAAATTATTCCTACCAATAAATCTCACAGCACATTTTAAACATATAATTTAGCATTTTCTAGTTATTTTATTTGATTCTAGAAATACACAGTTCTTGCAAAGTTAATAGGTAATTTCCCACTGTTTTATTCCCTAGAAGAATGTCCTAGGATCAATCTTGGCCCCGCAAAGAGATTTTTCTGGGAAAAAAGAAAGCCAACCTATATTCTAGCAGTTATATTAATAGCAGGATTGGCATGATGATTTGGAAAGTGGAGGAGTCACAAATATGGTACTGATTTTTCCCCCCAGAACTATTTACTGAATTCTAGGTGGCATATGAAGCTGGGTACTGAGCAGAAGCTGAAGGGAAGTGTGAAAAACCCCATAATTCCATGGCATCTACAAGAAAATATCCCATTAGTGGAAACACAAATACAAGCCAGATTCTCTCTCATAGCATTTGCAGGATTATGAAGCAAAGCAAGGCTAAAGGTTAAAGAGCAAACTCAAATCCTCTGAAGGGTACAACTGAATCTCCCATACTGGGCAGAAACAACAGAAGCTCAACAGGCTTTCCAGCCAAGTCCAGGAGATATGGAGCTTTTTTTCTCCCCATGTATCCTTGATTGATTATTACCTATAGCTAGAATAGTTTTGGTTCTGCATAAATTTTATTTTTATTTTTTTGTTATTTTATAAGAGCTCATTGCTGAGGTACGTTGTCCATATCGATAAGTGGGTCAGAACATAAAATTATTTTACAGTAATGATGTCATACAATTCTTACATCCCCTTGAATCAAAAAATTTGAATAGGGATCTGATACTAAGTACTATTTTTTATGATCAGCTATCACCTTTTTTACATTCTTCTTCCACCTATTAAAAGACAAGAGAAAAGAATTGGAAGCCACTAAGGTGCTAAGTGTTCAGTACCTGGTCATCGGAGTCATTCATTTCTGAACACCTATCACAATATTTGAAATTGTTGCTCCATAGGCATACCAGAGGTTTTTCCACCCAGGCAGTGCACTACAATAAGATCAGACTGTATGATAGTTATGTCATTCCTTCTGAAGAAGGGGAAGAAGAAGCTTATGAAAGTTGACACTATCTCAGAGGGGAGTTTTTAAGAATAAAAATTTTAGGTAATAGTGCTCTGGAAATTTAAAATCTGCAAAATGGGTGCTTAAAACTCTACGTGTCCCACTGCTCCTGTAAAATCTTTCTGTGTTCCTAGGTGGTATCTGGATATCATTTTTGAAGTCACTGATAAAGGATACAAACATTTGCAAGATGGGCAGATAAAGAAACTGAGAAAGAAGAGAAAGATAGAAGGGTAATTAGCAAAGCACAGTCATGGTACAAAAGTGACATAGAAGTAAAGTAAAATAAGAAGTAAAGAGTCCCTTCCAAAGTCCCTACCTGATATGGATCTCTGTCCACTTGGTGCCGCATTTGAGGCCTCTATTCTACTCTCACCTTTGCTCACTCTGTTCCAGCCCTGGTTTCAAGAAAATATTATGTTTATTTTTGCCTCAGGGTCTTTGCACACATTCATCTCCCTGCCAGAAATGATATTCCCTGTCCTGTTCACCTCATTCATCCCTTTCTTGGCTAATTTATAATCATGTTTTGGGCTTAATATCATGTTCTTAAGACAATTCTCCTTACATGTTTCCTCTTTTATCTATACTCAAGCACCTGCGTTATCCTTACATTTTGGAATGTATCACAAATCATAATTTATGTATTTATTGGTCTGTCTCTATTCATTGCTAAACTTTATGAACTCATGACAAGAGAAGTATGTGAAGCTTGTACACAGAAATATTGCTAACAGTTGGTGATAAATGCCCTATTAATTCGTTTTTATCAGCAAATATATATAAATATATATAAATATATTTACATATATTTATATATATATAAATTATACATAATATATATATGAGATACATATAAGAGGAATTTTAAATAAGAGTAATTTTTAAAGGACTATGTGTATACTCACTGTCCAACCTTCAGGCTTAAGTAATAGAACACTAATAAATTCTTTAAACTGAATAATTAGGATATTAAATAGATGATAGTTGAGCACAATTCAAATCCTGAGAGGGAACAATCATTGAGAGGAAAGGAAAGAAATATAAAAGGAAAGAAAAAGAAAAAGAGAACATAAAGAAACCATATGAAACAGAATTGGCCCCAAACACAAGAAACTGATTTCTTCCAGGTTAGCAGGATGGAAGATGGATTTAGCTATATGGAAGATATGTCATTCTAGTGGCTGAAAGTTTAGGGATTTTTTCTCTAATAGCCTTTTTTCATTGTTTTTTGAATTATGAATAAGTTTATTTTCTAAGGATGAGAATCACTTCTTGTTTGTAGACTAGATTTTCAAGAAATGTATTTTGAATTAATGAAAAATTATTAGAGAAGTTTGGGGATCATACATTTTTACTGGGATCAACCTAGAAATTATATGTAAAGCTAAAATGTTTACCTTTACAATGCAATCCTTATAAAGCTTTCTATTATCAGAATCCAGTTAAGCCTACATATGTCCATTTCTCTCTTCATATATGTATATACACACATATATATATATATATATATATATATATACACATATATATATATAATACATGTTACTTATTCATGTTTAGAAAAATTGGGTCCAATACTCTGTTTCTATCATTGTGCTTAAGGGTACACAGAAGCTGGCCTTTCGGAGCTGTAGAACAAAAAACAAAAGCACATTGGCATGCATCACTCTGGAATGGGTGACGTGACCTCTGGGATCCAGGCTGATGGTCTAGTGGCACAGGGTAGCTGTCTTTGGCAGAGCTGTCTGCAGTGGAATAATACTGCCTCAGAGGATGGTATCTGCAATTTGGTACCTTGGGACCATGTTCTTTGCACATGTCACTGATATAGAGTGTGGTCCTATCATAGAACTTCTCTCAGAGAGGATGATCCCCTTCCCTCAGTGTTCTTGTTCTATCCATAGAGAGCTGTGGGAAATAAGATTTTCATGAATTAGAACTCTTTAGAAGGCTCTCACAGCCACTGGCCTTATGAAGACAAGAGCTCCTAGGGTTTGGGGCAATACTGACTTTCTCCTTCTTCCATGAAAATACCTACAATTATTTGTAAATAACTCAAGGTTTAATATATTTCACCACAAAGTAAAGATTTCTCATACCACAACTTTTCCATCCTCAATTATTAATTTTAACACATATATTGGTTGGATGGAATTTGTTTCTGAAAAGAATATAAGGTTCCTACTGTTTTTCTCACAATCGTGCTTTGTAATTACAGGTATACCTTGGAGATATTGTAGGTTTGGTTCTAGACAACTGCAATAAGGTGAATAACAAAATAAAGTGTGTCAAATGAATATTTCGTTTCCCAATGCATATAAAAACTGTGTTTATACTATACTGTAGTCTATTAAGTATGCAATAGAATTATATCTAAAAATATATATATACCTTAATTTAAAAATATTTTGTTGCTGAAAAATGTTAACCATCATCTCAGCTTTCAGTGAGTCATAGGTCTTGCTGGTGGAGGGTCTTGCTTCAATGTTGATGGCTATTGACTAATGAGGGTGGTGGTTCCTGAAGGCTGAGGTGACTGTGGCCATTTCACAAAATAAGACAGTAGGGTTTGCCACATCAATTGACTCTTCCTTTAACAAATGATTTATCTTTAGCATGAGATGTTGTTTGATTGCGTTTTGCCCACCAAAGAACTTCTCTTAAAATTGGAGTCAGCCCTTTCAAACCCTGCTGCTGTTTTACAAACTGAGTTTATGAAATATTCTAAATCCTTTTCATTTCAACCATCTCCACAGCATCTTCACCAGGAGGATCAAGAGACCAATTTCTTTGCCTATCCATTAAAATCAACTCTCAACCAATCAAGTTCACTCATGAGATTGCAACAATTCAGTCACACCTTCAGGCTCTACTTCTAACTATAGTTCTCTTGCTTTTTCCATCACATTTGCAGTTACTTCCTCCACTGAAGTCTTGAACCCCTCAAAGTCATTCTTGAGGGTTGGAATCAACTCTTTCCAAACTCCTGTGAATGTTGATATTTTGACCTCTTCCTAAAAATCACAGAAGTTCCTAATAGCATCTAGAATAGTGACTCCTTTCCAGAAAATTTTCAACTTAATTTCCCTCGTCCATCAGAAGAATCAGTATCTATGGCTGCTTATAACCTTATGAAATGTATTTCTTAAATAATAAGACTTGAAACCTGAAATTATCCCTTGATCCATGGGCTACAGAATGGATGTTGTGTTAGCAAGCATGAAGATAACATAAATCTCATTGTGCCTCTGCATCAGAGCTCTTGGGTGACCAAATGCATATCAATGAGCAATAATATTTTGAAAGAATTATTTTTCCTGGGAGTAGATCTCAACAGTGGGCTTAAAATATTCAGTAAACAAATGTAAACAGATGTGCTCTCATCCAGGCTTTTTTGTTCCATTTAGAAAACTTGAGCAGAATAGATTTAGCATAATTCTTAAGGGCGCTAGGATTTTTGAAATGGTAAGTGAGCATTGGTTTCAACTTAAAGTCACCAGCTGTATTAGCTCCTAACAAGAAAGTCAGCCTGTCCTTTGAAGTTTTGAAGCCAGGCATTGACTTCTCTTCTCTAGCTAGGAAAGTCCTAGATGGCACCTTTTTCCAAAAGAAGGCTCTTTCGTGTACACTGAAAATCCACTGTTTAGTATAGCCATGTTCATTATTTATCAGATCTACATCTTCCGAATAACTTGTAGCAGATTCTACATCAGCACTTCCTGTTTCGCCTTGTATTTTCTATTATGGAGACAACTCCTTTCCTTAAATCTCATGAAGCAACCTCTGCTAGCTTCCAGCTTTTCTTCCTGTGACTTCCTCACCTCTCTCAGCCTTCATGGAATTGAAGAGAGTTATGGCCTTACTCTGGTTAGGCTTTGGCTTAAGGGAATGTTGTGGTTTCTTTGATCTTCTATCCAGCCTTCTCAAATTTTCTCCAAATCAGCAATAAGGCTGTTTTGTTTTCTTATTCGTGTATTCACTGGAGTAGCACTTTTGATTTCCTTCAAGAATTTCTCCTTTGCAATCACAAGTTGCCTAACTGTTTTGGCACAAAAAGCCTAGCTCTCAGCCTGTCTTGGCTTTTCCATGCCTTCCTCACTAAGCTTAATAATTTCTAGCTTTTGATTTAAAGTGAGAGATGTATATGGGGCACCTGGATGGCTCAGTCAGTTAAGCATCTGACTTTTGATTTTAACTCAGGTCATGATCTCAGGGCTGTGAGATTGAGCCCCACATCTGGCTCTGTGTTGGGCAGCTCTGTGCTGGGTGTGGAGCCTGCTTGGAATTCTTTCTCTCCCTCTCTCTCTGCCCTTCCCACTGCCCACCCCCTCCCCATGTGTGCTTTCTCTCAAAAATAAATACATAAATACATAAAATAAAGTGAGAAATTTGTGAATCTTCCTTTCACTAGAATACTAGAGGTAATTATAGGGCTGTGAATTAGCCTGATTTTAGTATTGTTGTGTCTCAGGGACTAGCAGGGTAAGAGAGATGGGGGAGCAGCTGGTTGATAAAGCAGTCAGAATACACACAACATTTATTCATTGAGCTCATTAAGCTTACTGTCATATGGTTGTGGTTTATGGTACTCCAAAACAATTACTATAACAACATCAAAGATCACTGATCACTGATCACCATAACAAATACAATAATAATGAAAAAGCGCCAAAATGTGTTATAGAGATAAACTGAACAAATGCTGTTGGAAAATGGTGCAGATAGACTTTTACAATGCAGGATTGCCACAAAACTTTCATTTGTGAAAAAACACAATATCTGCAAAGCACAATAAAGCAAAGTATAATAAAATGAAGTATGCTTGCAATGTTTTTTTAAACATGCAGAAAAATGCACACATCATAATAGTCCAGCTTAATGAATTTTTGGTGATCACATTTGTGTAAACATCACCTGTAACCACATTACCCAAAGCACTGAAACTGCCCAAAAGCAAAATCAGGTAACTGTTATCTTGTCTTCTAGGTTTACCTGTTTTTTGTTTGTTTGTTTACTTTCTACAAATGGAATCACATAGTATGCATTGCTGTGTATTTGGTCTTTTTGCTTAACTCATTCTTTGTGAAAATTACCCATGTTATGGCATGTCATAGTACCTCAATTTTTGTTACTTTATAATATCCATTGTATGGATATATTATAATTTATTTATCCATCTTATTCTTGATGAATTTGGGTTGCTTGCATCTTACAGCTTATCAAGTGATTGTGGTTTCAACCTTTTTTCATGTTTTCTTGCACGAACATAAACATTTCTTTCTGTTTAGCATATACCTAGGAGTGGATATATTTAACTCCTATGTACCTGAATAAACATATTCAGATATATTTTTCATGATACTGCCAAGTAATTTTTTACAGTGTTTGTACTATTTAACACTACAATCAAGAAATGAAATTTCCAAGGTATGAGCTCCCTTTTATAATGTTTGTTATACCTGCTACCAGTGCCAATGAACAAACATTAAAGTGGCAGAGACTGACCCTGAAGCTTTCACATAGCGTTATTTATTGAGATTAGACAGCCACTAGATGTTAATTCAATTCAGCAGATCCCTTCTATTCTGGATGGCCAGCAATTTGTCTTTATTAGATTCAGTATGTTCTCTTGATATGGGCTGGTCTTTTCAGTACCGCTATCCAAGTACTTGTAGAAAACCTGACCTACTGATATGGGGTCCCACATAATATCATCATTTCGGTTCCAGGGACCCATTAACGGCAAAGTCAGTGTGGCAATGGGTATGTGGTCGGAAGAATCCTCTGGCTTATCAGATACTCCAGTCACCAGAAGTAGCTGAAGTAATAGAATGTTGGAATGAATTTTGTATCTACTCATCTAAGACATCATTTTAGAGACAACACCCTCTGGGATCAAAGCATGTCCTTCAGAATAGGATATATGCAGTGGTATGCATATGAGTCATCTATAATGCTCTAATGACCAACTGCTCCCACCAACACTTCCTTTGACCTACTTGTAAAATCTAAATTTCCTGATTCTGCACACTTAAACTCTGCTAAATTACAGTATTTGATTCTCAGGGGGGAAAGCCTTTTTCCAGGAATCATGGTAAAATTTCCACTGGACTTGAAGTTTCAACCACCAGTGACTGGAACTCCTCAAGTCAGTAGACAATGAGGCAAAGGAGCCACTGTATAGGCTGAGATAATCAACCCTGATAACCATGAGAAGCTAGGGTTGCTGCATCATTAGGAAAGAGAAGATCTTGTCTGAAACTAAAGAGATCCACTGAGTTATCTTTGGTGTTCTTAGTCTAGTGATAATAACATATTTTCTTACAAATTCTGAGACATCTTGCTTTCCAATATGAATATATATAGAGTGGTGTTT
Organism: Potos flavus; assembly: GCA_028534135.1. Classification (NCBI taxonomy): domain Eukaryota; kingdom Metazoa; phylum Chordata; class Mammalia; order Carnivora; family Procyonidae; genus Potos; species Potos flavus. The sequence goes on from CM052899.1 coordinate 52,375,777, forward strand.
TGAGCCTGGAAGATTACCCGTCTGATTTTATTTCCAGTGAAGCCTACCTTCCTCTAAGGTGAGACATTGGAGTTACTATTTATTTATTTGTTATTCTGAGCAATGTTGTAGGCTTCCAGGAAAAGAACCTGGATGCAATACAACTAACTTCGGTGAATGCTGGAGGTAGGAACAATTCTATGGTAAATGTTGTTTTTGAAGAATTTAGTTACTAAATACTTGCTATATTTCTGAATAATGGCCAAAGCCCTTGGGGAAAAAAAATCTGGGGGAAGAAAATATTCATTCACAAAAATTGGGGGCTCCAAAACTTTTTATAGTTATTATCAATATTATAGTTGTTTTTGTAATTGCTTTTATTTATAAGTGGTCTGTTTGCGTATGAACTTTGTATTTTTGAAAAACATTCAGGACATCTTGCACACGTGCAGACATTAGCTGGATTACTGAGTTAATGCCATTTTTATCTTTTTCCCCACATAGGAGCTAATAAAGATTGATATATTGCATCTAGCTATTGTGTTTTCATAGTCTCTTGACTAGAACACTCTTTCTTCCTTTAATTGTTCCTGTTATTGTTGTATTTTGTGACACTGACACTCTGAGTCTGAGCCAGTTATCTTGTAGAATGTCTCACTTTTGGGATTTAGTTTGATTGATTCCTTAGGATTTGCTTCCATTTAAGTTTTTAGTAAGAAAACTACATGGGTGGTTTTGAAAATTATCTTTGCTTACCACCAGAGAAAAAAATTTAAATTTTCACAAATTTAATTGAGCTAATATTTTGAATTGGTCTATAAAATAAAACATACTTTTGTATTTTAAATAGAAGTCTAAAAAACTGTACCTCTCCCCTGCTAAAAAAACGAGGCACATTTTTAAGACCTTAAAAAATAATTCAAAGGGATTTAAAAGGGACTCAAAAGCAAGTATGAGAGAATTATACAAATCTGTATACGTTTTTGATATACCAATACTCCTAATCACTGTGGGTCCTTTAATAATTTAAATTACTCTGTTAAATTTGTTTTGGAAAATATCTATGTATATGTTCTTTTTGACCTTATCATAGAGTGGTATGTGGTAAACACATTTTTTTTAAATTCATATCCAACACAGAACTTAATGAATTGAAATTTCTTAAGTTCCTTTTACTTGTTAGAAATCCAATAAGTGGGGCGCCTGGGTGGCTCAGTTGGTTGAGCAACTGCCTTCAGCTCAGATCATGATCCTGGGATCACAGGATCGAGTCCCACATCGGGATCCCAGCTCCATGGGGAGTCTGCTTCTCCCTCTGACCTTCTCCTTTCTCATGCTCTCTCTCACTCTCTCTTTCTCTCTCTCAAATAAAAAAAAAAAAATCCAATAAGTGATCACTTCTAACACTAAAAACTAGAAAATTTTGCAAATGTAAATTCATATTCAACAAAATTTAATATACAATGATAAATAGGGATTGTGGAAAAAATACTTATGTATTTTATATTTTAATATAGACAGTTACAATATTTAATTTCTATTGAAGTTTATTTAAATTATTAGTGTCAATATTTATAATATATTGGCAATTATATCAACTGCAAAAAGAATGTTAAAAAATTTTAAATGCCTATGTTAAATGTCTGAACAATTGTTTTTTAAATTTCTGTAGGGCTATACAAAGTATTTGAGAAACATTTATTTAATGCCCTATTTGAGCCCCCCTTTTCTGCTCATTAAGTACACTTATTCTAGATAAACTCAGTCTCCACTATAAGTTTAATTATTATCACTCACCCGAGGACTCCAATAAATCTGGCTCAGGCCACTCTCTTAAGTTTTACATTTATTCACTTAATAATTCATTAGATGTTAGTGCTTATTAAGTTTCAGGGATTCCTTTAGGTTATGATGAACAACAACAGGAACAAAATCCCCCAGTCCTCATATAATTGAACAATAATAGGGGAAATACTAAATAAATAAAGGATAGTCCAGCACTTTATTCTGCACTGTCCAATATGATGTCACTAACCATACATGGCAATTAAAGAATTGAAATGTAGCCAATCCAAATTGCAATTTAGTACCAAAAAAGAAGGTAAAATACCTCATTAATAATTTTATGTGGATTATATATTAAAGCATTTTAAATATATTGGATTAAATCTATCATCAAAATTGGTATTGCTCACTTTTACTTTTTTAATATGGCCACTAAAAATTTAAAATTACATGTGTGGCTCACAATATTCTATTGGACAACACTTCAGAGTCTAATACATAATAGTGGTATAATATAATGTAATATAAATAATATGCAACATAAATATTATATTTAATATAATGATAAGTGATATGATGATATAACAAGTGCCATTAAGAAAATAAGAGCTGACCTGTTATTTTAAATTGGGTTTTAAATGAGAAAAGACCTCATTAAAGGATTTACCTCAAGGATGGATCTGAAAGACATGAGAAAGCGAGCTCTGGAGGACTCATGGTCAGGGCTGGAAAACCCAGCTAGTCCAGCTACTACAAATTCCAGATGTAAGAATGTATATGGAATAGCATGACTCAAAGTCATCATTGTCACCGGTAATCTAGGGCTCCTGCTTTGTCCCCTAGTCATGGATCTTTTCCTACCCACTTTTTTTTCCCCCAATCCAGAAATCTGTCAGGCTTCCTTCATTTTTCCACATTTTATCAATTATAAAGCCTGCTTATATGCTTTTTTTTTTTTTTTTTATGGAACGCTTCACGAATTTGCGTGTCATTCCTGTGCAGGGGCCATGCTAATCTCTGTATCATTCCAATTTTAGTATATGTGTTGCCGAAGCGAGCACTGCTTATGTGCTTTCTATCTTTCAAACTTGTTTCTTTTCCCTCCCATCTCTGCTCTTTAAATCCACGTGATTAACAGTTTGTACCTTAGTTATATCATAGTGTCTTAACCTGTCTCTAAATTTCTAATCTTGCCCCCCTCTCTATTAGTCAGGTCTCACTAAGTTATGATGTGGCAAGAATCACAAATTCTAGTGGACTATAATGACAAACATTTATTTCTTTTTTTTTTTTTTTTTTTTTTTTACATTTATTTCTTACTTATATTCTTCCCCCTCAGAGATCAACTTTGTCTTTGTTTAGGGTCTTACTCACTTGGGACTCAAGCTAAAAATTGTCTTCTATTTGGAACAGAGGGAAAAGGAAGATAGTAGAACAGTGTGATGGTTCCTACAGCTTCTCACTGGAAGTAACACACTCAATGCCTTCCTTAGGTAGGCGGCTGAGTCTAATGGCATTGCATATGAAGTAACGTCTCCCAAGGCTAGCAGAAGAAGAGAGGGCCAGCATATATTTTAAAAATAAATTGATCTCCAAAATTTCTACATCCACTGAACTTTTTTCAGAATATTTTCTAAAATAAAAATCTGATCATTCTAATCCTCTGCTTAAAATCAATATATGGGGGCACCTGGGTGGCTCAGCTGGTTAGGCAACTGCCTTTAGCTCAGGCCATGATCCTGGAGTCCCAGGATCGAGTCCTGCATCAGGCACCCTGCTTAGCAGGGAGTCTGCTTCTCCCTCTGACCCTCCCCCCTCTTGTGCACACTCTCTCTCTCTCTCTCTCTCTCGATGCAGGAGATTTAAAAAAAAAAATTAATATATGGGTTTCCATTATCATTAGTGAAAACTTCAAATTTCTTAGGATGATTAAAATTTTTTCTCTATCTGGGGGTGTCTGACTGGTTCAGTCAGTTGAGCATCTAACTCTTAGTTTCAGCTCAGGTCATGATCTCAGGGAGGTTGGATAGAGCCCCAGGCGGGGCTCTGCACTTAGCATGGAATCTGCTTGAAATTCTCTCTCTCCCTCTCTCTCTGCCCCTGCCCCTGCTTGCTTGCTCTCTCTCAAATATAATAAATAAATAAAATCTTTAAAAATTTTTTTTCACTATTTGGATCCTGTATAACTTCATCTTTTTGCCATTTCTCCTCCCTCTTGATACTTTCAGTCTGTGTGGTCTCTTTGACTGAACCCTGGTAGCTTTTGCCAGGAATATCACCATGAAAGTATCTCATTACTGCCTTTTGCTTCAATGAGGTTATGAGCCCATCTATATATTTCTATAGCACCCATGCTTCCACTCTTGAAATACTTATCATATTATAAAATTATTGCATTACTCATTCAATTGTTTGCACCCACACCCCCATATTATAAATTTAATGAGAAAAAAAAGTTCCTCCTTAGTGCTTGACACATTGTAGATAATGTGTTGAATGAATGAATTGATTTTATAACAAAAATTTTGAAAAACCCTATGCATATAAATTATCAAAATACTATGGTCCACTCCGTGTACTAGAGGATACAAAGGAAATAATATTTCTATTTAAATAAGGAAAGGAAAAAGATATATAAAAACAGCATTTCTAACTCAGTGTACTTCTTTGAAATTAACACAGCTGGCTAAAATGCATAGAAGCTAGTTTAAGCAAACAAAACAACATTGTTTGCTAAATACTGTTTAGACACTTTTAAGTAACAAATCACAAAGTGCTCCAAAGGAGATGATGACAAATGTTACTTTCTTAGACAAAGATTATTCTACATGATTTACATATTTGAAAATTGCAACAAACTATGAGACATGAGTTTATGACAATTCTTTCTCTGTTGTGCTTTTTAACCTGTTTCATCATTCCCACATAAAAGTTATTCTCCCGTAAATCAAACTCAAAATGTATGAAAGACCTAATGTGAGAAAGGAATCCATCAAAATCTAGAGGAGAACACAGGCAGCAACCTCTTTGACCTTGGATTCAGCAACTTCTTGCTAGACACGTCTCCAAAAGCAAGAGAAACAAAAACAAAAAATGAGCTATTGGTACTTCATCAAGATAAAAAGCTTTTGCACAATAAAGGAAACAGTTGACAAAACCAAAAGACAACCTACAAAATGGGAGAAGATATTTGCAAATATCTTATCAGATAAAGGGCTAGTATCCAAGCTCTTTAAAGACCTTACCTTACCAAACTCGACTCCCAAAAATAAATAACCCAGTCAAGAAATGGGCAAAAGGCATGAACAAATATTTCTCCAAAGAAGACATATAAATGGCCAACAGACACATGAAAAAAATGCTCAACATCACTCAGCATCAGGGAAATACAGGCCAAAACCACGATGAGATACCACCACACATCAGTTGGAATGGCTAAAATAAACAAGTCAGGAAACAACAAATGTTGTCAAGGATGTGGAGAAAGGGGAACCCTCTCACACTGTTTGTGGGAATGCAAGCTGGTGCAGCCACTCTGGAAAACAGTACGGAGATTCTTCAAAAAGTTAAAAAATAGAGCCACTCTATGACCTAGCAATTGCACTACTAGGTATTTACTCAAAGGATACAAATGTAGTGATCTGAAGGTGCACCTGCACAACAATGTTCATAGCAGCAATGTCCACAATAGCCAAACTATAGAAAGGGTCCAGATGTCTATTGACAGATGAATGGATAAAGAAGATGTGGTATATATATACAATGGAATATTACTCAGCCATCAAAAAAATGAGATCTTAACATTTATGACATGGATGGATCTATAGGATATTATGCTAAGTGAAATAAGTCAATCAGAAAAAGACAATTATCATATGATTTCACTAGTGTGTGGAATTTAAGAAACAAATCAGAGGATCATAGGGAAAAATAAAATAAGATGAAATCAGAGAGGGAGATAAACCACAAGAGATTCTTAACTATAGGGAACAAACTGAGGGTTGCTGGTTGGGAGGTGGGTGGAGGGATGGGATAACTGGGTGATGGGCATTAAGGAGGGCATGTGACATAATGAGCACTGGATGTTATATGCAACTGATGAATCACTGAACTCTACCTCTGAAACTAATAATACACTTAATGTTAATTAATTGAATTTAAATAAAATTAAATTTTTAAAAAATTCTTTTAAAGACATCTCATATCTCAGAGCCCTTCTCTCACCATCCTCCACAAAAAGAAAAAAAAAAATGTTCTTTTTACTCCATATTTTCTTCCTGGGTGACTTGACACACAAGTATTGGTTTAGCTGAATCCATGACTCATATGCCGAGGACCCTAAATCTCTATCATTGGCCTTGACCTCCAGCCTGAATGCCAGATATGTTATCTCACACATTGACTTCTCCATTTATTTAACAAATATTTACAGAATGTCTACTAAGTGCCAGGCACAGTGCAGTGGCTAAACATAATGGTGAGCAGAAACAGATATGGAAAATCTAACTTCATGCAGAGCATCTGTACCTGAATGTCCAGTAGGCTTCAGGCTGAACACGTTCAATATAAATTGCACAATCTTTTTTCCCTCAAATTGCTTCCTCATATGACTCTTAATCTTAGTAAAGGATACCACAGTTTCCCTATTTACTCAAACTAGACACATAACTATTACCGTTGTTGTTCTCTAATTTTTGATTCATTTCTCTGAATTTTATGCTCCATTATGCACTTCATAGCAGTAAGAGCCTGGTCATGCTCTACGCTGTATTGTCAGTGACTTGTATATAATCAAATTCTTTAAAAAATTACTTAATGACTATAATTGAATGAAGGAATAAACAGAGAATGGAGTAGGAAAATACAAGCCAAGAGAAATACAATGCAAAAGCATTTGTGCATTTGTGAAGGCCTACAATTGTAAAATGATATATTCAGAAAATGGTAGGATTTTCAACGTTTTAAAAGAATAAGGCAAATGGTATTATTGCATGAAGTTAACGTGAACATATAGACTGAGGATAGATTTCTTAAGGTTTTATAATCCCTGCTGTTATTTCTCTAGTAGAATTCAAAGGGAGAGATATTTAAACAAAGCTGTTACATAAAATAAACTAAGCCACCTCGGCCATATTTTAAAATTCTTTACCTGAGTATTTCTGGGCTCTCTGTTCTGTCTCACTGGTCTGTTTTGCATCCCTGCACCATGACCAAACTGTACTACTACAATTTTATAACAAATCTTTAATATATGATAAGACAATTTCCCCAGTCCTCATTCTTTTTCTAAGTGTCAAAAAAAACCCACAAAAAACTCAAGCAGCCTGACAGTATAAAAGAACAATAGTTTTCAGTGAATCATTGACCTCTATCTCTGAAACTAATAATACACTTTATGTTAATTAATTAAATTAAAATAAAATAAAATTTTAAAAAAGAACATTACCTTTCAAAAAATGAAATTAGAGATAGTCAACATACTGTCTTACATCTGAACAAAAATTTAAAAATATATATATGAGCTATATCAAGAAGCAGAAAAATATGACATATTAACCAGGAGATAATTCAGTGAATAAAATGAACCCAGAAATATTTGAGATGATAGAATTAAGATGAAAGTTTTAAAAATTTTCTATGAATATGCACTTAAGAATATAGTGAAGATAAAATTAGAAAGATTTAAAAGAGAACTAAATGATTCTCTGGGTTGAAAAATACATTATTCGAAATAAAGAACATTGTCTAAGGGCATATTAGTGGAAAAGAAAAGAATTAGTGAACTTGAAGACATACAAAGAAACTATGCAAACTGAAACACAGAAAGAAAAGACAGTGAGAAAATAGAGCCTCAGTGTCTTATAAAAAATAATAGGTGATCTAACGTATGTATGATTAGATTCTCAGGAGGACTGAGACACAATAAAAATATAAAAATTATTATGAAAAACCATTTCTGAGTTTGATTAAAAACTATAAACCCATTAATCCAAGAAGCTCAAAGAATTCCAAGCAGGATAAACACCATGAAAACCAAAGTAAAATTGTTAAAAACCAGTGTAAAAAAATTTTTTTTACAGAAAAGCAAGGTAAGATTATATATATAGTATATATATATATACTATATATATCACATTAAAATAAAAAGATGACTCACTCCTGATTTTTCATAAAAAGCAATGCAATACAGAATCAACATTTTTAAATTACTGAAATAAAAGTATCTGTTACACATAATCTTTATCCTATATCTACTAAAAGACCATTCAAAAATGAAGGTGAAATGAAAACATTTTCAGGCAAACAAAAGCTGAGAGAATTCATTGTCACTAAAATTACAAAAATTTTAGAATGGAAAAAAGAAATAGTACCAGATAAAAATTTGTATCTATCCAAGGAAATAAAAAGCCTCAGATATGCAAAATATGTACATAAATATTTAAAAATCACATTGTTTCTTTGTTATATCAAATATACTTTTAAAAGGTTTAAGGAAAACTAATCTGTTTAAGACTAAGGCTAAGTTAAGCTGTAATGGAAGAATGTATACATCTGGGGAGATGATACAAGAATTGACTGGAAATGGACATGACAATTTTCTGTGGTGGGGCATCTGAGTGGCTCAATTGGTTAAGCATTTGCCTTCAGCTCAGGTCTTGACCTCAGGGTACTGGGATCAAGATCTTCATCATGCTCTGTGCTCAGTGCAGAGTCTGCTTGTCCCTCTCACTCTCCTCCTGCCCACTCTCTCTCTCTCTCAAATAAAAAATTAAATCTTAAAAAAACAAAAAAAGAATTTTCTGTGGTGATAAGAATGTTTTATTACCTTGATGGTAATATCAGTTACACAAGTGTATGCATTTCACCAAATGTACTTTTAACCAGTGTGCATTAATCATAAGAAAATTTACCTCAAAAGAAAATATCTGTAAACAAATATTGAACTACTGAAGTATTAAGAATTGCCCTGAAATTTGCAATTTAGTTGAAAATGTGTCAGAAAATAAGATGGATTATTGAATAGAGAGATTAATAAATAGACAAATATGTGATAAATCAAATATAGTAAAATATTAATGACAGAATCTAGGTAGTGGATAAAAAGGAATTCACTGTAGATTTTTTCACTTTATTAAATGTTTGAATATTTTCAAATACAATGTTTAAATTAAGTAATTGACTATAAAAAGTAAAAAAAACTATTGTTTTTACTTCTGCATATGCTACATAGAAATAAAATATATGAAAAAAATATCCACAAAGGGTGGAGATGGAAATAAAATTATAGTATTTTAAGTTTCTTAAACAAGAAATTATACTACTTAAAAATACACTATAAGTTTTTAAATATAGTATTAGAAACAGAAAAATTAGAAACATTAGAAAACAATAGCAAAATTAGAAAAATTTAAAAAGGGATGTAGCTTACATTTCAATAGAGGACATAGTTAATCCAAAAAAAGCATAATAGAAGAAATAATGAAGAAAGAATCAAAATCATGGAGGAAGATGATAAAACTACTAGAAATGAGTGAATTTAGTAGGCCAAAATAAAGGCCGATTTTATTTTCTATGTACTAACTATTACAAAAAATAAATTTAAAGTAACAATACCACTTAAAATAGTATCATAAATGAAATACCTTGTGGACATAATTAACAAGATGTACACATGAACTATAACGCAGTTAACCAAAAAACAACTAAGAGAAATTAAAACAGAAAGATATAAAGATGAGTGAAAAATAATAAAATAGAAAATTGACAGAAAAATATTAATAAAGCCAAAGCTGATTTATTAAAAATTTCAATAAAATTAACAGTACTTTAGCCCCATTAATCAAGGGAAAATTAAAAAGGAAGAGAGAAAACACAAATTGTTAATATCGGTTATGAAAGAAAGAACATCACTACAAATCTTGCAAATATTATAAAGATAATGAGGGAATATTAAGAATAGCCTGAGTGGCTCAGTGGGTTAAAGCCTCTGCCTTCGGCTGAGGTCATGATCTCAGGGTCCTGGGATCAAGCCTCACATCAGGCTCTCTGCTCGGCAGGGAGCCTGCTTCCCTCTCTCCCTCTACCTGCCTCTCTGCCTACTTGTGATCTCTCTCCGTGTGTCAAATAAATAAAAAATAAAATCTTAAAAAAAAAAAAGAATAGCATTATGACAGCAAATTGGAGAGTGAAGATGAAGTAGAAAATTATTCTTTAAAAGACAGATTTTCACCCAAGCAAGCAATGGTTGGGGAATGGGTGGGCAGGGGTAGAGGTGAAGGGAGAGGGACCAGTAGATTCCAGGATAAGCTCTGAGCCGAGCCCCAGGCGGGGCTCCATTCCCACAATCCAGAGACCATGACCTGAGTGGAAATCAAGAGCCAGATGCTCAACTGACTGAGACACCTAGGCACCCCCAAAATGCAAGCTTGTTAAGTGTTTGAGAATCAATCAATGTATTTTACTATATTAGCAGAATAAAGAAAGAAAAATATATAAACCTGTCACTAGCATAAAAGAAAATAAGACTATTTGATGAGTCTTATGTGGCAAAAATATTTTTCTAAATAAGACATTCTGAATTGCCATGAAAATATTTCTGCTGAAATATTTAGAAATTATACTATCAAAAGATAAAATTGAGAATATTCTCCATTGACCAGAACTTGTTTTTAGATTATCTTGGAATCCTACAAAGAGTAAATCAATTAAAACTATTGTTGTCTACAGAAAAGCATCTGGGTGTCAAAATTTGAAATGTCTGACTTGTGAGAAACAAGACAAAGCAAGTTCTTTGACGAACTTGTAGGCAACTTTATGAAAAATTAAAATGGTAAGTTGACATTGAAAAAAATATATTATTTTGAAAAATAATTAAACATATGGTATTTACAGACAGAAATCATTAAGAAAATGATTAGAATGTGAGCATTTACCAGCAACAATTTTTACTTTTGTTAATATACAATGTTGGAATCATCTCTGTAAGGTTCTTTTATTGAATTTGCTAGACTTCATGAAATTTTATTAATTTTCAAAAGAAATTTTTTAAAAATATTTTGAATATTAATATTAGTAATAACCTAAAATCAACTTAAATATTTTGAAAAAAGTATTTAATTATTTTAGTCCTTTTTTTCTCTCAAAATAACACCTTTTGGAGACGTATTATGTGCTCATCCAAGCCTTATAAGCTATGTATTTTATTTGGCTGTATTGGATTTGGGAGTTGAGACTGCTTCCCTAGGCTATTCCTTCTTTTTCTTCCATTTTCGTAGAATTTCGTATCCTTGGTCACAATTAGTACTGCAAACCTCCTTGAGTTTCAAAAACCTCAATTTACAGAGAACTGGAAGTACAGAAAGGCACATGACTTGCTAAGATCAAAGAGGTTTCTACTTTCAGATTTAGATATAAAAGACGACTCTAGGGGCGCCTGGGTGGCTCAGTCATTAAGCGTCTGCCTTTGGCTCAGGTCATGATCCCAGGGTCCTGGGATTGAGCCCTGCATCCATCGGGCTCCCTGCTCAGCAGGAAGCCTGCTTCTCCCTCTCCCACTCCTCTTGCTGTGTTCCCTCTCTCACTATCTCTCTCTATCAAATAAATAAATAAAATCTTAAAAAAAAAAAACAGGACTCTATATTCTTTGTCCTTTATTTTGAATGATGTGTTGTTGTTAAATTATAAAACAAATGCATTTGAAATGAATTGCAAAAGGACACGCTGGAAGCAAAAACATCTCTCCTTAAAACACAGATCTACTTTCCAGATGTAAGCAATGCTTGTATCTTATTTTAATATGCATTCTTTTAAGCAAAAGATAAATGAATATATAATTTTTCAAAACATTCTGGAAGAGCTGTCCCAGTTTACTTTTGCCTAGCTCAAATAAATCATTCTAGTTTTGAGTGATTTAGTCTCTAGTAAGAAGGAGCACAGACCCAGAGCACATGGAGCAGGAAAAGGAGAGGAATGCCTACAACACTGCCTATGAGTGGATCCTTGACCCAGGTGAAGGTGCCCCACACCAGGGCACTGGGGGAGCAGAGCCTGAGCTAGATTTTGGTCACACTTGATGGAACATGCTTCCATGCTGAGTACCTCTGAGCAGAATACAGAATGCACCTGCACTGGGGAGGCCAAGAAAAGGAAAACCTATTTTTGATGGTACATAAGGGAGTTTTATTTGGAAGATGCAATATAGCACCATCCCAATGATATGCTGTAAATAAGTGTTAATTGCCCCAATAACTCAAAGTGTTGGCCATGATTCTGTATTACTCTTTTCTTTATCTTCTCTTTTTTCCTCTCTCTTTGTTCCTCCTTTAATCCTTCTTTTCTCGTTTTCCATCTTTTTTTTTTTTTTTTTTGAAAAAAGAGGAGAATCACAGTGTCTTTCGGACACTAATTTCTTAGCAAATATCATGGATAACAAAACTATCAAATGAAAATCTTAACTGAGAGAAATCAAAATAGAAAAGCAATGGGTATACAGAGAAAAGTTGGTTCTAAGTTTGGAACAACAACAAAAACAGGTCTCTGATTAGGTAAAATCCTCAAAAATACCAATAATGTCTTATTACTGAAAAATTTCTAGAAATAGTAAATAATTAGTTTTACCATCAGTGAATTATTTAATAAGGAATATAATGTCAGTTTTCATATAATGTCAAAATATTGCCTGAAATAGAAAATAAACTTCAGGATACTTATAACATTTTCATATATTCTATACCTATTCATCATTTAGCTGTTAACATGCTTGAGGTGGGGGAGAGAAAATCAACTGAGTTTTTCCAAATAATTCGTTATGCCTAAGATAAAGTTAACTTGTTTTCTACACTCTAGCATCAGTTAGATATGGAATTCAAATTAACTCATAAATATTAAAATTACAGGCTTAAGGAAAGAGTGTTACTTGATGCATAACCTATCTGGAAGTATTAAGCTAATGCAAAATTTGCAGCTAAAATGTTGCTAGTCTGTGGAAACTGTTCTCCCAAAATGGCACCCCTGAGACCTATAGAAGGTAATGCATGTCTTAGGACACATTCACTGCAGGGAAGCAGGCTTATCCATCCCACACCTACCACTAGTGCTATTGATAAATATTTCCTTCATATATGTTAACACTTTCCTCAAACGTTAGTACTGAATTTTCCAAAGGATTACTCAAAGAATCACAGAAAACAAAAACATGTGCGTTAGCTTTAGATGTTTTGTTTTGATTGTTTCAGTTTTTTATAAAAATATTTTATAGCATATTTACTGTATTTTCTTCTACCACAATGCCTTTCATGAAGTGCTACCCAATAAGCCTTCTTTGAAAAAATGAATGAGTTATTTACTTACATGTTAAGCAGTTATTTGCTTACATTTGCTTAAACATGCATAGTTTTGTTAATTTTATCTAAGAATAACTAGTTTAAAATTTTAATGCAAGCATTCACAGATAAAATTTTCATTAAAGTTTTGTGCTTCTTAGACTCAAGAATTCTGTCATATTTCTATAAAATAAAAAACTAATGTTTTTATGAAACTAATTGTTTTGATTAGTTCATAACATATGACATGCTTTAAAAATTGTTAAGAAAATTGTGAGAAGTATTTGTATAGCCAGAAATATTATTTTTATTAATCAGTGGAAAAAATATTTTACTGATTTGTATTTGCAGAAAGATGAACATTTTACTGTCCTGCATTTTAAAGCTGGATGCTAAGCTTAATAAATAATCAAGTGTTATTTTTGTCATGCCAATTCAAATTAGACCATAAGTCCGTCTTGTAAGATAGTTTAAAGGACAATGCTCCTAGAATTCTCTTCACTGCCTAACTTGACTTCTGGTGATGAATTTTCTGTGGTGTTATATGAGTCCCATCTGTTTTTAAGTATCAGCTCATCAGCTAGTTATTAATTTAAATCCCACTGAATATTGCTGGAAGCTGACCAGTGTATTCACAGCATGACACCGAAACTGATCAAAATGACACACATTGCAATAATTCTGGGAACTAATGTCCACAGGCAACAACTATAATTGTTCTTCACACTAGCAGACATTTTCCCTTTCTCTAGAGACAATTCTTAACATATGCATTTAATTGGCTTTAAGAAATGATATCATGAAAAAAAAAAAAAAAGAAATGATATCATGATGTAGAAGATGGCAGTTCATCTTCTGGACCACTACATTGCACATGCAGCTCTGTGAGCTAATGCTTTGAGTTGAAAGTGAACTAATGGTGTTTTATGAATAAGCCTTCATCCATTAGTGATAAATAACATGTAAGTTAGAAATGTATCAATTAAAACTGACCACCAGAATTTAAAGGACTAAAATCTATCATTAAGTAATAACATAATAAAACAATTATGGTAAAATTAGCCCTCAGATATTATTTCTTCAAACAATATGGCAATTATATTTTTTAAATAAGAAAACGTCAACAATCAAAAATTTGATTTTACCAATTACATTTCTTGACTTTTCTATATATATCCTGCAGATGATGCACTGTAATCAAGTCATCTCCTGATTATCATGCTAAATGAAACTCTAGAAATGACATAATTACTGCAACTATTTTTAAAAATAAATCACATATTTCTAAACTCTTTAATGCACTAGGAAAAATAATTGCAAATTGATGAATTGTTAGCTCTTTCTCCACCACCTCTCACCCTCCCACATTGCATATTTGGCCTGCAACTCCTTATTCCATTTTAATAATCCATATTATCTTGTGGTTTATATGTTGGCTTTATTGTAGATCTAGCATGAATAAAGTTTAGACAATGTTTGTTTTGCTCTTTAACTTATTTTTCCAACTTATTGAAGTATGATTGACAAGTTTGGACAATTTATTCTAATAGTATTTACAAATTAATCCATATGAGTAACTGTGAAATGAAGTAATTCGAACTTTTTTAAGTAACTTGTAGGCATTAGTCCATAGGTGGAGACTTCACATGTTTAGAAAAAGAGTTTCCAAAACCATTTCATAAACTGCCAAGAAAGCTTCAGCAAGATTGGGATGCCTTTTCCAGTAAGTAATAATTCTTATTCTCATCCTCCATTTGAGATTGTCCGCAATGTCTAAAAACAGCATGAGAAATGCAGAAACCTAACCCAACTAAGCTTTCCGGAGAATCAAGTTTGAGATTTACCACAAAAAAAGGAGAAATTCTTGACGTTTAAAGTTGTCTTAAGTAAAAAAAAAAAAATTTCCAGAACTCAGAATCTCAGCCCTGCCTTCTCCCTTCTTTCCAATCCTGTACCTTCCTGTCCAAGCTCTCCCAGACTTGAGCATCTAAGCATTAATTCCATCTTTCACATTTAACAAAAATTGGCTTTTGATTTTTCTCTCCTGAATGTGACACTCCCCTTGCTCCTAGGATGGGTTCTTCAATGTGGCAAGCGGAGGACAACTGATCATAAAGTCTCAAATCCATCATGTTGCGTAAAAATTGCATTTTAAACTGTTCCAGAAAACCCCCCAGCATACTACCCACTCATCAGGAGCCTGTATTATGTAAGAATAAAAGGAAATGTGCAGGGGCGCCTGGGTGGCTCAGTGGGTTAAACCCTCTGCTTTCGGCTCAGGTCATGATCTCAGGGTCCTGGAATCGAGCCCCGCATTGGGCTCTCTGCTCAGCGGGGAGCCTGCTTCCCCCTCTCCCTCTGCCTGTCTCTCTGCCTACTTGTGATCTCTCTCTGTCAAATAAATAAATAAAATCTCTAAAAAAAAAAAGGAAATATGCATTGAACCCATGCTGTTTTATACTTCTATTTTTTGCACACATTATGGTTTTTATATAGCATTTTTATCATAGTCCTGCCTCTTGTCATATGATTTGCCCTGCAGATAAGTAAAGGTGTTTCTGGAGAAGATATCAACAGTGATAGATAATATAGTGTTCCAGGTGTGATTAAATGCCAAGATATGTTTGTGAAGCCTAGGGGAAATCATGTTGTTTAAAATATTATTCTCCCCTTTCTTCAAGGATATAGGCTTGCTTCATTCCATTGGAAGTGCAGTGAAATGGAATAATACTCTAGATGAAAATTAATTTACTAGAAGTAGAGTACAAATGTAACCATTTCCCTCTTTAAGCATGGTACTTTAATCAGAAACATAGATTTACAAGTTAGGAGTGAGATACAGGAAAATTTTAATAGCATTTTATATCCTTTATAAACCAACTGGGGAAGAAAGAAGAGATTCTCCAAGGAAAGGTAGGGAAAGTATATAGGATTTCAGTCCTTCATCACTCCAGATGAATAGGATTGCACATTGAACATGAAAGGAAAATGTGCCTTTTATGGAGGTGGGGAGGTGCTGTGGGGGTAATAGCTCTTAGAGTCAAGAGGTACTTTCTAGTTCAGAAAAGAGAAATAGTATCTGTGATAATTGGTTTCAGTGGGTGGAACCAAAGGTGCAAATATCACCTTCTTATGCTAACTTGAATGCAGACATCTCTCCCTCTCTTTTATTGGACCAACTGGGTAAAATCTTATCTCTTAACCAGAGGAATCAGGCATTATAGCCCATGAAAGTAGGCACATAAAATTCATCAGTCTTTTCAAAATAAATGGTTGGAGGTTAATTAGAACCTTATAATTTAAATATAGCGTTAGCATCTATATCAGTTATATATATATATATATATATATATATATATATATATATGTATTTTGAAGACCTTATGTACATATATATGTCATATGACATATATATATAAATCCAAAATTTTTAACAAATTTAAAGGACAAGTTGGTAAAAAAGAAAGAAAATTTTGTTTAAAAGCTGCATTTGCTGGAGAGTCCCAGACTTTAAGGTGATTTTTCTCTTGAAGAGCCCTAAAAAAAAATAGGGGCAAGCCACTATTTTTCTGATGTGAGGGGAACAATCCAATGGGTCTCTTTGTTTTATAGTTTAAATCAAAGAACCTATTCTTAAGGGGTCAACTTTGAGGGAACCATACAACATTACAAGCTCCTTCTTTTAGATAGAAAATGTAAAGCCCAAAATCTGTCTCTTCTTATTAAGGAATCAGTTTTAATTAAAAGAAAACCAAAGCAAATCATTTTCAGCTAAAATATTTTAAATTATTTAGCTACTATAATACAATTGCTTCTTTCAGTTGATAAAGATTATTAGCTTCTTGATTTGGGCTTAGGTCATGATCTCAGGGTCCTGGGATCAAGCCCTGTGTCAAGCTCCATATTCAGTGGGGAGTCTGTTTGAGGATTCTCTCCCCCTTTCTTTGTCCCTACCACCTGTGCTCGCTCTGTTTCTCAACTAAATAAATAAATCTCTTTAAAAAATAAATGAATAAACTGCATGGAAAAGGAAATGACCAAATAAACATGGTCTCTCCAAAACTTGGTCAGCAGTCAGAGTGGACCAGGTTTAGAATGGACACAGATAGCTGGAGAAAGATGGGGGTGACAAGACAGCAGGCAGGGTTAACTCAGCAGACCTGGATCACTAAAAATTTGTACATTCCCAAAAAAGACTTGTCTTCGAGACTAAATTTTGGCTGATTCCTGGAACACAATCTTTAATTGTTTAGAATATTCTGCCTAACAAGTGTCCTTTTGTATTCCTGAAGTCTTACGTCCTGCAGTACTGGTTTGACCAGATAAGTTGATCTACCTAATGTGATTAATAGTAAACATCTATTTGATTGAAGATGGACAGATTGGAGTGTGAATCTCTGAGGTCAGTCATGTGGGCTCTGCATGTTAAGTGATTGACCCCAATGAAACCCTGGAAATCAAGGCTCAAATGAGCTCCCTCAGTAGCAACACTTCACAGATGTTTTCACAGATTGTTGCTGAGACACTTAAATGCATCCCTATATGACTCTATTGGGATGGAACACCTGGAAGCTTGTTTCTGGTTTCTCCTAGATTTCACCCCATCTATCTGTTGATTTTGCTTATTTTAATTGTATCCTTTTTACTGTAATAAACCATAACTTTAAGTATAACAACTTTTCTAAGTTCTGTGAGTCCTAGCAAATCTTTAAGCCTCAGGATGGTCTTGGGGATCCTGGCAGAGTAAGATACCTTTAAATGCGTCCTCTCTGTACTATACAAGTAACTTCAATTCCTAACCAAACCACACCTCATAATTTCTCAAATAGTCAATGAATATGAATTGCAGGGGTGTTGGAAGTGAATTAGTAATTTTCAGACTTATTTAGTTATCAGGCCATATATATCAGTAATAAAATCAGAATTGACGATTGGAGATTATTGGAATTGGGAGGAAAAGACTCATCTTTCCAGAAAGTGACCTCTGAGACATATGCACAGAACTTTTAGAACTCCATAGATCTTATTTTGAAAGTCAATAAAAGATGTAAAAATGACTTTAGCATAGCAAACCAATATATCTGAATGCTTAGCATGATCAGCTTATGCAACCTATAAAAGTATAACAAAAACTTCATGTCAGCTTATTTTCAACTAGGCAGAATTACATCATGCACTATATATAAGTAATGCAGAAATCCAGAGGATTGTAAAGTTTTAAGAATCTCCTAGATGTAAAAAAGGATGATCCTCCATTAAATCTCTTTCTACACCAATAACTTCTAACATGGAAAGAAAAGATAATAAAATATACATATTTTCTATATAAAAGAGAAAACCTCTAAAATCTTTCAAATGCATAAAAACTTCAGATAGCCATCAACAATATTTCTTAATTTGGTGTGAAGCAACATTTAATTACCCATGTATGTGATATTATTTTAAAGTCACTAGAGAATGAGGGGCCCTTTTTCAATATAAATATTGAGACTTAAGAGCCCCATGTAGCATAAAAATAATGACATATCCCTGACAGTCCCCTTGGCCAAAATGCGGTCATATTTTCCAGAAAACAAAACTGAAAACCAAAGGTATGCTATAATAGATTAAATTTGTTATGTTTGCCCTAGGAAAAAAAGGCTATCAGAGTATGTTCATACATTAGCAAAATATTTTAAAAGAAAACAAGGTTCTCATTTTTCTCTTCCATAACTGGTGCCAAAATAATTTCATGAATGTCGGTTGTGTGAAAATGGACTAGAAATAAATTTTTCTTCTGTCAGACAATTTAACTGTAATAAAGCAGATTAGGTTAAAACATGATTACCTAGTTACCAATAGTGAATTCCAATTCAGATTTAGACAAATATTTAGGGATAAATCCTACCACTCATGCCCTTCCCTCTATCGCTCAATGTTCATATATAACAAAGAGAATAGGAGTAATTTCTTGAATACACTATTAACTTAGAAAAGTTTCTAGGTATAAATGGTTATCAAAGTGTTTACATAAAAATATTTCCTTAAATTTTATCAACCTACCACAAAAAAAAAAAAACCCTACATGAAAAAATTTGCAGAATGTTTTATCCCATAATTTGGTTTTATTTTTGTTAAGGGATCTTTTGTCTGTAAATTTCTGGAGAATGATAAATAAAACATCTTCTGCCCTCATGGAATTCATATTCATCCAATTTTATTTTAACATAATTAATTATTTTAAAAATTATACATAAGTTCTATATTTTTAGATAGTTCTCATAAGTAGGAAAGAATGAATGTCACCATAAAAAGGAGAAACTTTTGAAAGATAAAAATCATTAGACTACAAAATGAATATTACTGTACATTTCAGACAAATAAGATTCATCCTCTTATGATAGAATAGTGATACCTAACATTTGTTCCTAAGAAGAGAATTTTTTCCTTGGCAACTCTGCCTCTGGATGTTTTGCTATGCATGACCATCATGCCTCTTATAACAATTATTATGTGAAAGAAGGAGAGTAATGACAAGCAGGAGATCAGGTGTATAGAAGTGTGAAGGGCAGAACAATAGACAACTCAAGAGTTTGTGAAACTAATTTTTCAGTCTGAGTCTTAATAAGTCCCTCACACTAGCTTTATGTTGTCCCTTAAGGCTGCAAAACACTGTCTTTAAATATTAAACTTCTATGTAAAGTTAATAATATATTTAAACATTCTCACTAAGAAAAAGAATGTTTTTTAGTTTCCTTAGGGAAACTAAAGTATAAATGGATAATCTTTTGAAATTAAAAAAAAAAGTTCTGATTCCTAGTTTAATTTTCCATGGAGTTTTTTCATTGGAAAGTGATCTTTCCTATTTCAACTTTTGCATCACAAAATTCAGTATAGTAAAAATAAGAAAACTGCAAACATTTCAAATTAAAGGGGAAATATTTTCTTATCTTTTTCTTCCAGATTGTAAGTAATCATAGGCATTGCAATTAGTAGGAAGATTTAGAAAAAGCAAAAGATTCTAAAGATGTATGGAAATTTAAACAAGACCTTTTGCTTAAAATATGTACATTTGGTAGAATACTTCCTTCACTTTATCTTACACATAAAACAGGTATCAAAGTATCACAAATGTAGTTATTTTCAAAATCAAGTTTACTCACTGTAGCAATTCAGCATTCCAAAGAAACTAGAACGTTAGAAACCATGCACTAACATAGAGTGTATGTATAGACTGGGTGTGATTTTGAGCTTTCATTACTCCAAAAATTGTACAACTGTTAAACACTTGGCTTCTCAAATTGACTTGTTTAACTTCTCTTGTGTCTTCTACTTCCTCCCACAATGCCAGATGCCTCTCATGAAAGCTACTCGCCATTTTGCATGTGCATACTCCCTGAGAAAGAGAATCATGTGGTTCTACTTCCTTGACCAATTGTTTATATTTATTTTCAAAAATGTACTTATTGCTTTGAGAACCAAATTATGTTTATTCAATATTTTGCATTGGTGCGACTGGGGTGGGAGGTAGCAGTGAGGGCAGGATACCATGACACAATCCAAGAATACAAGGAAATAAAAAAGGAAACTTGGGAAGAACAGCAATAGAAGTAAAGGTACTGCTTATCAGCACTAAGCCCAGAGAAGTAGAAAAGAGTGAAAGATTGAGGTCTACAGGGAAAAAGAAGGGGAATATCATCAATGCTCTCAGATATCTTGAGGACAGATACATAATTAAAAATGCTTTTTTTGTCATTTAATAAATGTGTCCCTTTACTTATAAACAATTTGAATATGATATTAATGTAATCAAGTGTATATTTCCTAATGTAAATCTCTAAGTCATTACTTGGTCATGGAGTATTTATTTTAATATCATACTGAATAGGACATGATAATACTTAATTTAGAATTGTTATTTTCTTCTTTTTTTTAAAAGATTTTTAAAATTTATTTATTCATGAGAGACAGAGAGGCAGAGGCAGAGGGAGAAGCAGGATGTCCACAGAGCAGGGAGCCCAGAGCAGGGATAGATCCCAGGACCCTGGGATCATGACCTGAGTCAAAGGCAGATGCTTAATCAACTGAGCCACCCAGGCACCCAAATTGTTATTTTATTCTTGATGAAGAGAATCTATAGAGTTTTTACTATGTCAACTTTTATTACAAAAGTTATATTTAAAGCTAAATTACTATATTTTTCTTCTTCAGAAAACAAACACAACAAAGGATTTTATGACTCATTATTTGGTCATTTACTCCCCTGGGAGAACCATAAACTCAATATTGAAAATTTCAAATAAAGAAGATGATAGACATTTCATAAGGTGATATAAAATTATTTAAAAATGTTCAGTGATTATTTACTTCCCTTTACTGAAATAAAAAAAACTTCTTATTCAAATAATTGTATATTCTATGACCACAAAAATTAGATAGTACATCACTTGATTAAGCTTATTATCATTCCAGTCGTGTGAGGAGATTTGCATATGTTTCTAATTTAGTGTCAGTTATAATTATTTAGATTATTTTCTAAATCACTAACTGGATTTATATCATTAAAAAACTCCCTGGCTTAAAAAATATTTTACTACTATTGAACTTTATAAATGTACTACGCTTGAATAAACAATGTTTAGTTTTAAGGTTTCATTAACTTCATCAAGTTAGTACAAAATGTGCTTTGAGGGGAATCGATATTTGACTGAACCTACATGTTTAACCTCCTCCCCTTTCTAAATCCTTGTTGAAGAAACTAAATCAATATAAAAAAGAACTTTCTAAGTCCCGGAATCTACAAAGCCATCATAGGATGTATCCCGAACTTCAAGTTAACTATTAAGATGGTACTGGTAGAATAACTTGGATAAGAGATTCATACCTCTTGATACCCTAGTAGTAATCACCACTCTCATTGAGAAGACCTCCTGTTAACTTCTGGAACATGGTAAAATCCCATCCTCCACAAAGCTGAATGGTCTCTGCACTGCACATTATAATTCCGGGGGTGGTAGTCAATAATGAAAAAAAAAAGTTTTTATGTAAAAATACCCCCAAACTCCAACTCAGACACACTGTGGACAGGACTTTGAATCAGAACTTTTTTAAGCCTGCAAGGTGATTCTAATGGGAGGCCAATGTTCAGAACCACTGAACTCACATTCATATTGTGCAGATCAAATAGAAGTTATTGAAAATGAAAGACATTAGAAACAAAAGGAAATTAAAGTTGTATTATATCCATATTTTCTTTTTTAATTAATTTATTTTATTTTATTTTTTCAGTGTTCCAAGATTCATTGTTCATGCACCACAACCAGTATTCCATGCAATATATGCCCTCCTCAACACCCACCACCAGGCTCAGCCAACCCCCCATCTTTCCCCCAAAACCCTCAGTTTGTTGCTCGGAGTCCACAGTCTCTCTTGGTTCATCTCCCCCTCTGATTTCCCCCAATTCACCCTTCCTTTCCTTCTCCCAATGTCCTCTATGTTTTTCCTTATGCTCCACACGTAAGTGAAACCATATAATAACTCTCTCTGCTTGACTTATTTCACTCAGCATAATTTCTTCCAGTCCCGTCCATGTTAATACAAAAGTTGGGTATTCGTCCTTTCTGATGGAGGCGTAATATTCCATTGTATATATGAACCATATCTTCTTTATCCATTCATCTGTTGAAGGGCATCTTGGCTCTTTCCACAGTTTGGCGATTGTGGCCATTGCTGCTATGAACATTGGGGTACATGTGGCCCTTCTTTGTATCACATCTGCATCTTTGGGGTAAATACCCAGTAGTGCAATTGCATGGTCCTAGGGTAGCTCTATTTTTAATTTCTTAAGGAATCTCCACACTGTTTTCCAAAGTGGCTGCACCAACTTGCATTCCCACCAACAGTGGAAGAGGGTTCCCCTTTCTCCACATCCTCTCCAACATTTGTTGTTTCCTGTCTTGTTGATTTTGGCCATTCTAACTGGTGTAAGGTGGTATCTCAATGTTGTTTTGATTTGAATCTTTCTGATGGCTAATGATGATGAACATTTTTTCATGTGTCTGTTAGCCATTTGTATGTCTTCTTTGGAGAAGTGTCTGTTCATGTCTTCTGCCCATTTTTTGACGTGATTATCTGTTTTTAGAGTGTTGCATTTGAGGAGTTCTTTATTTTCATTGAGAGTCAAGAGTACATTAAGACAGCGGATGTTTGTTGTTTTTCTCCTAGAATTTATTCTATCTTCTTATAATACCATTGTGATTATGCTTTAAAGAAACACTTCTCTAATCAGCCTATGAAGGTTCAATTATAGAGGATAGTATTCCTTCCCCTGGCCAAGGGGTGGACATCTATTCAGAAAGAGTCCAATCGGCACTATTTTTCTTTCAGAACTTTTAATCTTGACTAAATGACACAAGAAAAGAAATAAGTTGGAGCTTATTTAACTTAACAATGGTGTCCTAAAGAGCCTGTCCATGAGCTTGTTTTATGGAGATACTTTGTTTTCATGTCTCATTCAAGGAATGTTGATTATACTTCCTTACATATACACACATGCACATATATGTCTATATTTATGCATATGTACATGTATATATACATATATATATTATTTGTGTATTATTCTGAATTACTTTCTCTTTCTTGGAAACAATATTTTAATTGTAACAGATATTCATACCAGAGAATTGACTGCAAGTCATAAATCTACAGAGAAGCTAAAAATTTTTTAGCTATATTGCAATAGAATATCAGGGATAGAATGTGATATTAATTTATAAACACTAAGTATGAACAAAATTCTGCTATTTGCCTCATGTCAGCCATATCTCACTTAAAATGATTATTTATGGAGATTTTAAAATGATAAGAAATCTTGAATCATGTCTTATGCCGGCTATATTTATAGCATCATATAAATGATAGCTAAAGAAGAAAAGGAGTTCAAATATCTATATTCTGGACTGAAAGCAGGTAATGGAAATGTTATATTAATGTATTACTTTACCCTTAGGGCTGAAATCACCAAAATAAATGTTATCATTGAATCTAAGTGTTGCTACATTTCAGAGCCCATGAATTTACAGCCTAAGTCTATTATATAAAAGCTTCGTTCTTAATATTATAGAAAAAGTGGGATCCTAACAATTGAAAAAGGGAGGATTTTCTGTGAAGGAGTTGAAAATAATTCATAAATATGCCATTAAGTTTTTAAAATAATAACGCTTATTGAACTTCCATGAAAGAACACTGCTTATTGAAAATATAAAATGTAAAGGAGATGGTGAGATAGCAGAAGTTATGAAATGAGATCTGAAAGAAGACAGAGTGGTAAATGAAAGAAAAATATATAAATCTCAAGCACAATATTGGAAAGATTAATGGAAGAATAGAGTTAGTGGCAATCATCAGAAAAGATATAAAAAATGAAATAAAAAGATTGAACTTGCTATGAGAAAAAAGTTAAAATAAGTTAAAGATTAAGTAAGAATATTGAAGTTAAATGGAATAGATCCAACATGCATCTAGTTAATTTCTCAGCAGAAGCTAGAAAGAATAATAAAACAGAGCTATACTTAAAGATATAATTAAAGAAATACTTTCTAAAACAAAAGAAGACATGTAACTTCATACTGAAGAAAAAGAAAAACTATTTTTAAAAAAATGACCTAGAACATTAAACACCAAGATATATCATAATAAAATTACTGATCCTGAAGACAAATAAATTATTTTTATAAGAAGCCAATAAAATTGATCGGTCACTTTTTAAGAGAAAAAGTCGAACCAACTTCAGTTCTCTCAAAGCCATATTTATCATAACACAATGAAAAACTCATATCAGACATACAAAGGGGAGGGAAATAAATGAGGCTAGTATGTTGTAGCTAGTGAAACTGTCTTTCAAGTATAAAGACCAGATACAAATAGTTTTGAACTTGGAAAACCTCATGAATTATATTTCCCATAAGTACTTCCTAAAGAAACTACTAGAAATTTCATTTTGGGCAACCAAGTAGTGACTGAATAAAATACTGCAAAACGCATGACAGTAAACATCAAAAATATTTAAATAGTCTAACTTACACTATAGTAAATGTGAGGACTAGAGCAACAAAATAAAATGAAAAATTCACATGCAATAATAATACTGAAATGAACTAATTTATAAAAGAGCAGAGGAAGTTGGGGAAAAAAATAAAAAGAAAATCAGAAAGCAAATAATCAATCACATTCATAAGAGATGGGTATCAAAACTATTATATAAAGCTGACAAATTATGAAATAGCAGTATTAGCATTCTTTAATTTTTTCTACTTGGATATAATTTAAACACATAAAATTCAACAATTTTAAGTGTACAATTTGATGAAATATGACAAATGCAAAGAGTCACAGAGCCAAAATCATGATCAATAGAAATCAGTGGAACCAAGCACAAAAATATCAATATCGAAGTGATCCTTAGGAATTGTTTTGGATTTCTCTATGTACTTGCACTTGAAAAGATAGATGGAATGTAAAAATTCAAGGAAAATATAGTTTTTAAAAAGTGGATCAAAGAAAAAAACAGAAAATTTCCATAGAAGAAATGGAGAAAGCTATAAAGTAATCAGTTCCCCAAAAAGCAGAACACCCATATGATGAAAACATTCTAACAAATTTTATAAGCTCAACTGGTTAAGCACCTGACCCTTGGTTTCAGCTCAGGTCATGATCTCAGGGTTGTGAGATCCAGACCCACATTGGGCTCCATGCCTTGTGTGGAGTCTGCTTCTAATTCTTTCCCCCTCCCTCTCCTACTCCTTGACTCTTTCCCCCATACACCTCAACTCACACACACTCTCTCTCTCAAGTGAATAAATAAATAAATAAAATCTTTAAATATAAATTTATAAAGCAGATAATTCCAAAGAAACACTTTAAAAGTTATTTTTAATTAACCATATTAATAAATATATAATATTGATATCAGAACTGAGCAGAGATTGACTAAAATTTAAAATACAAACAAATTACATTTATACAATTTAGCAAATTATACAAACTGTGCAAACCCTCAACACTTAAAACATTTTTAAATTCCCAAAGAACACTGTTACATTTTGATAAAACTAAGAGATTTCACATTTCTGAGAAAAATAAAATAAAAATGTCAATCCTCCATAAGCTAGTTTATAAATTAATTTTAAGCCCTAAAATTAACGTACATTTTATTTTCAGAACAGTGCATTCTAAATTTCATTTAAAAAAAACAAGGAAAATTATTACAAAGTAAATCAATGATATCATATTAACTTTATTAGGTGTTAAAATATGCTAGAAAGTTTTAGTAATTAAAATATTGAAGGAAGAGGAGATAACTAGCTACAATTTGAGGTTGTTCATCCAACAAAATGAATGATTTTCCAAGTAGGAAGAAAAGAAAATCTTTTCACTCAAGAATATTCTTATTATTTGACTGATTTTGAATTAGTTATGTTTATTACATGGAGGAAATTGAATCAATGCTAACCTTATTGTTGCTTCCATTCATAATGTTTCCCACTTACTCGAGTCTTTTTCACGTTTTTCATTAAAGTTTTATGTTTTTCCTCATAAAGTTCTTGAGTATATTTTATTATATTTATTCCTAATTATTTTATAAGCTCTCTTCTTTTTTTCAATTGGATTTTTTCCTATTACATTTTCTAATGGTTTATTGGAGAGACAAAGGAACACCACTTGTACAGATATATCTTATATCTAATCAACTTAATGGAAAAAAAATCTTATGCTTTTTAATGCCATTTTAACCACATCAACCTAAAAGTCTGAAATATTTGAAACCGTTCAGGTACCAGCTGTACCTAAATGTACAGAACAAAGAACTCAACATGTACTACTAAATAATTTTCTATCCCATTGATGTGAAAGAATTACCTGGGGCAATGTCACATCCTCAAGGTGCTTTGGGGTAGGTGGGAAAGAGATCCCTAAAATATTTTCTAGTCTGAATTTCTACATCTTCGACCCTCATGGAATTCATGAGATCTACAGCACTTGTATGGAGAGTATTTGCTTTGATCAGGTTCTGTAATTAAGAAATGGTACATAAGTTTTCAAAGTCGGTTAAAATCTTTCATGTAAGAGTGTTTCTCTTCAAGAATCCTTTCCACTTAATAAAGCATGAAACCGTAGAAAACCATTTTCTCTGTAGTTCAAATGATAGTGCTGATGTTGAGTAGTTGTCCAGGAGACAGTGAATTGCATTAGTTCACAAACTAGTATATCATGCGTGTCTCAGCAGATACCAAAATAAGAAATAATTTTCTCAGAGGATTTATACAAATTTATATATAAGAAGTATGTTTAAGATCAAAGCCTCTTTGACATGTGATTGGAAAAGAACCTTTTTTTCTTACTCATATAAGAGAATATTAGAGAAACATCTTAACACATAACCTTAAGTGGATATGTAAAACTCAGTCAACATGTTTATTATATCCAAGGAAGCAAATAAATCAACAAAAATTGCATTAGTTTAAAACAATTAGTTAAAAATTAGTCAAAAAAAATGATTCCCTTCTTAAATTTGCCCCATTCATCAAATTGCATTGTTTTTCTTTTCTTTTCTTTTTTTTAGATTTTATTTATTTATTTGACACAGAGAGAGATCACAAGTAGGCAGAGAGGCAGGCAGAGAGAGGGGAAGCAGGCTCCCTGCTGAGCAGAAAGCCCAATGTGGGGCTGGATACCAGGACCCTGAGATCATGACCTGAGCAGAAGGCAGAGGCTTTAACCCACTGAGCCACCCAGGCACCCCTCATCAAATTGCATTGTTTTGTTACAAAATACAGTTTGTTTCTCCTTGTCATGTTTACTGTGTCATTATATATTCTCCAAGAAGATCAAAGTAGAATGTATCTAGATCCTATAAGGCTAAAATATATTACCTTGAATAAACTTAGCAATCATGATTCTACATAAAGACATTATGTAGTATTAAGTAAATGACAGAAAGGTAAGATAATAAGAGAAAGAAAAGAAATAAAACTAATGGAAAGCATATTTCTTCTTTGTAGCCTATTATAATCTATAAATGTAAAAGCTAAATATAAAGGTAAGATACTAAATATATGAGTGGCTATTTTAATAAAACTTAAATTCATTCATTTTTCAGAACTTGAGAAAAAAAAGTGTTCCATAATTTTATTGTTCTTGTTCAATATAGAGTATTGAGGTAAGGGCAATTAGCTAATTAGCTAGGAATTTATTCAAATCTGGAATAAAGACAGAAAATAAGCCAAAATCAAAAAAGAAAAGGAAAGTTATATGAAAAATGGCATATAAACAAAAATAAGAACTCAGGTCTGGAAAATTATTATTAAAAGATTTTGACAGAAACTTAAAATAACTTAAAATATATAAACAGGATGAAAAATAGAGATTTGATTATACTTTCTTGTAATTACTAAACTAAGGGTCAGCCCTAAAATCAGTCTGATCTTATAAAAATGAAAAACAGCAAGTCGGTGTTAGGGATATATAAGCAACTCTCCATAGGAGACTAACAAGTGAAACTGGGCTTTCGTAAAGAAAGTACCTTAGTTAGTCTGAAGACAAATCCTTCACATTTTAAGATAGTCTACTTAGAATTTCATTAGTGACATCAAGTGTCAAATACATTGTGATTTCTGATATAGCAATGGCAGACTATTAGTGCAGAAACCTTCCTACTAGGAATACCAAGAAATACTACCTACTAGATAAAAAATAAATAAATAAGCTTCACATGTTATAAAGAATGTTTTTTAATAAAGTTATCTGTAGAAATATAAAGACAAAATGCTAATTAAATTAGTGACTTGTTTAATACAGCTCGTTTATTTTTTAGAAGTTTTTTCCAAAAGATCTGAAAATTAAATTAATCCAAAATTTTAAATATCAATATTTTATATTTAATATATCCATAATAATTTATATTTACATACAAACAAACTATTCACAAGTCTAGTATTTAATGTATCTCTACTTTTCAATGTTAAAGAGGAACGGGGTAACATATATATATTTGTGAATTATTTTAATACTGAAATTGTTCACTGTGGTCTGGGGCAATTCTTGAGAATAGTGAGCCAATTCAATAAATGTTTATAGACTCCATTGAAACAGAAAAAGAAGCAAGGACATAGTTGTTTTTCACTATTGGGAATTATGTCATATTGCAAGAATCACTGTTTGGTTAAGCACTGTGTGGGAACCTCTATAATGAACAAGGCACAGGTCAGGGTTCTATCTTGTCTAAAGTCAAAGGTTGTAATGCATAACAAGAAGAAGTAAATGAAAGCTCATTTTTGAGAGATACTTTAACAACTCATTTTTCTACCTCAGGGGCACAAAAAAAAAGAATAGTGGCTATTAAAGATGAGCTCACGTAGACATAAAACATTATAAACACATATAGTAGATTATTAAAATAGAAGCTTAAGTTAAGGCACAACTATAATACATATAAAATGGATTGGAAAAGATCTTCAAATGCGGAATTTACCATGGAAATGACTATTCAACCTAATCAAAGATCTATAAAGGATCAAACTGTGTTGAGAGAAGAGAATCTTTGAAAAAAAGTTTTTTGGGTTTTTGTTTGTTTGCTTGTTTGTTTCCAGACAGCATTTGCCAAGCAATGAGAGTTCTTCATCACTACAGGGCAATAGAAGACATTCGATAATTCAAGATATTAGAGTGCAATCTAAAAGATAGTATAAAATAAAATGTTTGAAATGGTTGAGGAAAATTTTAAGATTATATAGAAATCATGAAAAAAATAAGAGTGCAAAAAATAGAATGAATCGTAAATGTTAATGACAGAATAATAAATGTTTTGTTCTAATTAAACATTCGATAATCTGCAATTAAATGGCAAATGGGAAAATGGAGGAAATAAGATATTTTATGCTATGGTGCTTTGTTATAGCATTTAAAAACACATCACTGACCAGAAAAGATGATCTTTTTTTCCCATATTTTTTTAGTGATGCAGCTAAGAACTAGCAATTTAGGATTGAAGGTAGGAATGTAGTTTCTAATTTAAGCGGAATCTCTAAATGCATGGCAATTTCAATAACTCTTAGTTCTAAAGTTTATTATCTACCCAAATTCACTGTCAATAATGTTAGCTCTCATCCCAGAAGACAACTAAAATTGAATTGTGCAAAACTTATATTCTCATTGCTTCTTCAACTTGACAGTTTCCAAATAACCAGTGAAAGCAATAGCCTTCGGCAGATGATTTTGACTATTAGCTTTATATACTGTCTTCAGTATATGTTAACTTGAAAGCAGTTTTATATCGGTTGCATAAATCATAGCCATTCTCATAAACTAGAAGAGAAGAAAATAGACCACCTGACTGCACTACAAAAGCAATTGTAAGTCTTCAGAAATACGATCAAATACTTCACAAATTTAACCAAATAAAACATGGATAAATCTAAGCTGTCTGAGTTTCCTCAGGGTGTATGTAAAAAGATAAGACTGAATTGTGCATAAGCAGCTTTATTTCATTTTAAAGGGTTCTTTTTAAAGTCAACTATTTTATGCATCATCAGGAAAATAGTTATAATAAACTTGAAGAGCAGTTTGGAAGTCTTTTAAAAGAAGTGGAATTCTTATTAGCATGTTTTAGTGTTTGCTAATAAAATAATTAGAGCCCAAAATAAATTGACAGAATTTATGTGCATTTTAAATAAATATTGTGAAAAAATAGGGAAAAAACTACTATAAAAATCATGAATCCAAATATATATATATTTGTTTTTATTAACACATAATGTATTATTTGCCCCAGGGTACATGGAATCCCAATATATTTTAACAGAAGCCAAGGTCAGTTTTTCATAATGCTTTTACTCCAACTGATAATTTGAAAAATGCTTCTTTCCATCTTCCTAAGTGTCCAAATAAAGTTAAATATGTACTGATCTGCAATTATAACATGTTTCCCCATAGTGGGCTTTGTGGGACATATGTACCACAAGATAATTTGTTGAAAAAGGATTTTAATGCCATTTATGTTTGTAAATTACAGATTGAGAGGCAAGTTAGTGACTACAGGGACAGGGTCTGGAGCCCATTGCCTGGATTGGAATTGCCATTTCCTAGTTCCTGAACTTTGTATACATTTTTAAAGATCACAAGCTTCAGTGTCCTGAGTAAAATGGAGATAGTAATCGTGCATTCCTTGGGGGAGTGTTTTTAGGATTACATGAATTAATATGTGAAAAACTGCAATAGATACTTGGTACAATGGCTAATACATGGCAACATTGGTGATTCTGTCATGTAATACCTGAGATATACAAGCATTTCTCAAAGAAAGCCATATTATCATGTGCTCAGATGAGGACTATAGACCAAGATTCTGCCAAGTATATTCCTTCTAGAATAAAAATAGAGACAATGCTTTGTATATAAGCATCCTCTGACTCTTTCTTAGTTTGTAGATTCCCCTAATTACAGAATTCATGTTAATACAAAGCCTTGAGGAGGCAAAGATCACAGAGGAGTAGGAGACCCTATTTCAACTGGTCCCCTGAATTGAGCTGGATATCTACCAGACCATTCTGAAAAACCATGAAATGAGTCTGAGGTGTAAGAAGATATATCCGGATCTCTACAAACAAAATATCTCTGGCATTTGGTTTCAAAGTATGAAGTGGGGAGCCATGATTCCACGGGTAGATATCAGAAGATAAATGGAAGGGGGATGGAGCCTCCAGGATCCTGTGCCACCAGAGTGCCAAAGCCTCCCACACTGGGGACTGAGGGCACAGACTAGCAAACTGGTAGCAGCAGGGAAAGGACTTTAGGGCAGCCCCCCAGACTGAAATCTGGAGCTGTGGGGGCACGCATAGGAACTGGGAGCAGCTGGCAGTTTTAGAAGCACAAAGGGCAGAGACGTGCCTGGAACTGGAAGTGAGGGCTGTGAGTGCTACTGTGGGGTGCACAACCCAGGACACTGCAGTTTTTAGCAACACAGACAGAAACGGAGACAGTGTGGAGACAGTGAGCCCCTCCAGGGCTCACTGGAGAGCAGACTGCAATCTCTCTGTTCTGAGACAGAAGTTCGGATGTGGTGACTTCTGCTCTGACTCTTGGAAGACATATAGAAAGTTGCCAGGGAAAGCTGCCAGAGAACAAAAGCCCCCCAAAACCGGTTGTCAATAAACCATTCCCCCCATAGGGGGCAGGACAACTCTGTCCAAAAAAAGTTGCCTGAGTAACAGTGTGGCAGGCCCCTCCCCCAGAAGATAGCCTGGAAGAACAAGAGGCCAACAACCTTAAGGTCCCTATTAAACATGTGCATCTTGCTTGGGTTGTGGTCAATAACCTGAACTCTGTACATTCCCTCCACTACCCCTCAACAGAATGACTAAGAGGAGGCACCCTCAACACAGGAAAAATTCAGAGACTGCGACCTCTGCCACAGAACTAATGGATATGGATATAAGCAAGATGTTAGAAATAGACTACGGTTATGCAGACAATAGCTATGATGGAGAAACTATTAATGGCAACATAGATGCTCTAAGGACAGAAATGAGAGCTGATCTGGCAGAACTTAAAAATGCTATCAACAAGATCTAATCTAATGTAGATACTCTAACAGCTAGGGTAAACACAGAACAAATTAGTGATCTAGAAGACAAACTGATAGAAAAGAGTGAACAGGGGGAGGCCTGGAACAAACAGCTTAAAATCCATGAAAACAGAATTAGAGAAATAAATGATGCCATGAAACATTCCAAGGTCAGAATTATTGGGATCCCTGAGGGAGTGGAGAGACAGAGAGGACTAGAGGTATATTTGAGCAAATTGCAGCCAAAAACTTCCCTAATCTGGGGAATGAAACATGCATTCACATTCTAAAGGCAGAGAGGACCCCTCCCAAGATCAAGGAAAACAAACTAATGCCCTGACATGTAATAGTAAAACTAACAAATCTTAGAACCAAGGAAACCATCTTAAGGGCAGTTAGGAGGAAGAGTTTCCTTATGTACAGAGGGAGGAACATTAGAATAACATCAAACCTGTCCACAGAGACCTGGCAACCCAGAAAGGGCTGGCAAAACATATTCAGGGTACTAAATTAGAAGAACAGGCAGCCAAGAATACTTTATCGGGCAAGGCTGTCATTTAGAATGGATGGAGAGACAAAGGGCTTCCAAGACCGGCAAAACCTGAAAGAATATGTGACCACTAAGCTGGCCCTGCAAGAAATATTAAGGGGAGGGGTTATATATATATATATATATCACTCTTGGGGTGATATATAACAGAAATTTACAGAGACAATCTATAGAAACAAGGACTCCAGAGGTAACATAATGACAGTAAAATCTTATTTGTCAATAATCACTCTCAATGTGAATGGCCTAAATGCTCCCATAAAATGGCACAGGGGTTTGTAGATTGGATGAAAAGACAGGACCCATCCATATGCTGTTTACAAGAGACTCATTTCTAACCTAAAGATACATCCAGACTGAAAGTGAAGGGACAGAGAACCATCTTTCATACCAACAGACCACAAAAGAAAGCTGGGGTAGTAATTCTCATATCAAACAAATTAGATTTTAAGCTAAAGACTGTAGTTAGAGATACAGAAGGACACTATATCACTCCTAAAGATCTATCCAACAAGAAGATCTAACAATTGTAAATATCTATCCCCCCAGCATGGTAGCAGCCAACTACATAAGCCAACTGTTAACCAAAATAAAGAGACATATCGATAACAAAACATTAATAGTAGAAGACCTCAACACTCTACTCTCAGCAATAGACAGATTATCTAAGCAGAAAATCAACAAAGAAACAAGAGCTTTGAATAACACACTGGATCAGATGGACCTCATAGATATATACAGAACATTCCACCCTAAAACAACAGAACACTCATTCTTTTTGAATGCACACGGAACTTTCTCCAGAACAGACCACATACTGGGTCACAAATAAGGTCTCAATTGATACCAAAATTGATACTGAGATTATTCGCTGCACATTCTAAGACTACAGTGCTTTGAAACTGGAACTCGGGGCACCTGGGTGGCTCAGTGGGTTAAAGCCTCTGCCTTCGGCTCAGGTCATGATCTCGGGGTCCTGGGATCGGGTCCCACATAGGGCTCTCTGCTCAGCAGGGAGCCTGTTTCCCCTCTCTCTCTGCCTGCCTCTCTGCCTACTTGTGATCTCTCTCTCTCTGTCAAATAAATAAATAAAATCTTTTAAAAAAAGAAAGAAAGAAAGAAAGAAACTGGAACTCAATCATAAGAAAAACTTTGGAAGAAATTCAAACATTTGGAAGTTAAAGACCATCCTGCTCAAGAATGTTTGGGTCAACTAGGAAATCAAAGAACTTAAACAATTCAGGGAAAGCAATGAGAATGAAAACACATTGGTCCGAAATCTATGGGATACAGCAAAGACAGTCCTAAGGGGGAAATACATAGTCATCCAAGCCTCACACACACACACAAAAAAGGAAAATCTCAAATACACAATCTTTACACCTTAAAGAAGAACTGGAGAATCAACAACAAATTAAGCCTAACCCATGCACAAGAAGGGAAATAATTAAAATTAGAGCAGAGATCAATGAATTAGAAACCAGAAATACAGTAGAACACATCAAAGAAACTAGAAGCTGGTTCTTTCAAAGAATTAATAAGATCGATAAACCACTGGCCAGACTTATTCAAAGGAAAAGAGAAAGGACCCAAATTAATAAAATTATGAATGAAAGGGAAGAGATCACGATTAACACCAAGGAAATAGAAACAATTATCAGAAATCATTATCAACAGCTCTATGCTAATAAGTTAAGCCACCTAGAAGAAATGGATGCATTCCTACAAACCTATAAACTACCAAGATTGAAACAGGAAGAAACTGACAACCTAAATAGACCAATAACCAGTGACGAGATTGAAACAGTGATTAAAAACCTCCCAAAAAAACAAAATTCCAGGACCTGATGGATTCTCTGGGGAATTCTATCAAACATTCAAGGAAGAAATATACCTATTCTCCTCATACTGTTTCAAAAAATAGAAACAGAAGGAAAACTTCCAGACTCTATGAGGCCAGCGTTACCTTGACCTCAAAACCAGGCAAAGACCCCATTCAAGAGGAGAATTTCAGACCAATATCCCTGATAAATATGGATGCCAAATTTCTCAACAAGATCCTAGCTAATAGGATCCAATGGTACATTAAAAGGATTATCCACCACAACAAGGTGGGATTTATCCCTGGGATGCAAGGGTGGTTCAGCATTTGCAAATCAATAAATGTGATAGAACACATTAATAAGAGGAGAGAGAAGAACCACATGGTCCTCTCAATTGATGCAGAAAAAGCATTTGACAAAATACAGCATCCTTTCCTGAATAAAACTCTCCAGAGTATAGGGATAGAGGAAATATTCCTCAATTTCATAAAATCCATCTATGAAAAACCCACAGCAAATATCATTCTCAATGGGGAAAAGCTGAGAGCCTTTCCCTTAAGATCAGGAACACGACAAGGATGCCATCATTGTTCAACATAGTCCTAGAAGTCCTAGCAACAGCAATCAGACAACAAAAAGAAATAAAATGTATTCAGATCGGCAAAGAAGAAGTCAAAATATCTTCACAGATGTCATGATACTTTATGTGGAAAATCCAAAGACTTCACCTCCAAATTACTAGAACTCACACAGCAATTCAGTAGTGTGTCAGGATACAAAATCATTGAATAGAAATCTGTTGCCTAGCTAAAGAGGTAAAGATCTATACTCTAGGAACTACAGAACACAGGAGGGCATGGATTGGTGTTATATGCAAACAAGAATCATGGAATACTACATCAAAAACTAATGATGTACCATATGGTGACTAACATAATATAATAAAAAAAATACAGAGTGTCAAAGGAGGTTTCTCTGAAAAAAAAAAAACTATTATTCAGTTTTTGACTATTAATTTTAAAAGCTTCTCATATCTTGCTTTCTCTCTCAGAGCTCTCTCCCTCTATTACCAGAATTGTAATTAGCTTATTTGAAAGTTAATGATAATTTTAATAATACAGTTAAAATCAAAAGAATTAGTATTTAATAGAATTTGTCACTTTGAATTATAATAATGTAAAATATGGAAAGATAACAAAATTACATTGTATGGTCTTGTAATAAGCTCTTGTATAACAATACATTTTTAAATTTATTCAATTTATTGACATTAAAACCTAAACATCAATTTCAAAATAATCTAGATTCAATGTCCTTTATTGAGATGAACTCTGGAAGAAGTGACTAAAAAATTCTGATCATCAAGAGCAACAACTAATTGGGAGTAAGAGGCAGGTATTTGTCTATGAACAAATTCACCTTTGTAATCCACTGAATTGAAAATATAATCCATACACATTTATACTTAGTTTTCCTCAGATATGTAGACTAGGACAAGTAAAAGACAGAGTTCCTTCTGGCTAATTGTCTCTTCGACAAAAAACGGTACTGGCTCCAAATCTTGAAACCTCACCCAAAGCTACAGGTCATTCAGGGTGTGTAGGCATGAGAATAAGGGTGAAGGATCCTTGTCATCTGTCCTCCCCCAAAGGTTTGTTTCCACCCACATAACCCATTGAGACAACAGAGTGAATTTATTTCCACAAATGTGGGTCAGGTGTATTACTACAAAAAAATAAAAATAAAATAAAATAAAATAAAATAAAATAAAAAAATAAATGATTGAATGGTCTGCTAGCATACTTAAGTTTATAAAAGCTCATATCAAGAAATCCAATAAGGTAAAACTGTAGGAAATTTTGTCTTTATGCAATTATCATTTTTGGAAATTTATGGAAAAGATAAAAATTAATGCACCAGAAACAGAAAAACAACTAAACATGGCTCAAAATCTTAACATTGTCCATGTGGCAAACATTTTATTTTTAATTAAGAGTCTTAATTTATGATGTCTCATTGTTCTCTGGCATCTGAAAATGAATGATATCTGACTTTGTTGCTTTTAAGAAAGATGTAGAAAAGATAGCTGAATTATTTACTTTATTGCTTTCCCTTTCTGTGTTTGAATTTTCATGTTTCTTTTGATCTGGAGAAATATAATCATTTTCAGGATGACATATAAAAATTTAGAAGTAAAATTCAATGCAAGAAATACTAATGTCACAATTTTAAGTTATTATGTGTTATATGCTCCTAAATTATGAAGTAATTTTAGATTTGTACAGAATATGTATGACTGTTTTATACTTTATTTTCTCTCATATTTCAAAAATTAGATGTTTATATACAACATGATTTGAATTTTTTTTTATTTTTTGGGGGATTTGGATGGAGGGAGAGGGAGAGAATTTCAAGCAGGCTCCATGCCTAGCACGGAGCCTGATGTGGAGTTGGACTTGGGGTTTGATCACACAACCTATGAGTTAATGACCCGAGCTGACATCGAGAGTGGGTCACTCAACAGACTGAGCCACCCAGGAGATCCTGACATCTTTTAGTGCTGAAAATGAGTTGTGAAAAACTAAAAAATGACCTTATTGCTTGATTATCATTCCACACCTAGATTTATTTTTCATTTGCAAAAACAATATGTAGATACCCAAATGGAGATTTATTTTTTGGCATTATTTTCAGTCAAAACCAAAAAGACCCAAAAAACCTCCAAATAGTTTTGTTTTACTTTAAGCAGAAATCAGTGACACATTTTAAAGAAATTATCTTAGCTTTACAAAGAATTTTATCATTGTTGTAATTATCCAGTAGTTAACTCCCTTAGGTATGTTATGATATAATTATATATATTGAAACATCATGTAGAACATTCATTCCACAAAGGCGTAAAAACTGCGTAGAATATGACAGCAGAAAGAGGTGTAACAAAGCAGACTGTTCAACTTCTTCATCTGACTTATCCATGGTCATGTGGCATGCAAATATTTAATGGAATCCCCATCCTGCATCTTTCCACTAAACTGAATAACATCCTTTGATGATGATTCATGGAGTTAAGTAGATTATACACAAGAAAATTTATTTAAAATTTATCTAGGAAGATTCCATAAAACTTATTGAGCACAAGAGCAAATTCCTTGAAATCGAAGTTTGTGCTTTATAGGTTTTTTTGATAAGTTATCCCTTTAGAGTGTCTAATATAAAACAATTACCCATGGGAAAGACCATATAATTTACAAACCTCCTAACTTAAAATAAGGAAGTATTCAGGCAACCAAGACATATAGTTAGAATAAGGAACATTTGTTCTTGAGAAATAAGCAATTGTATTTTCTTTAAATTGTTCTTAAGATTTTTAACTATTATCCTTTGGTGCTATAGAATTTATTCTCACATCTTGCATATTTAAATATGCTCTTTTGCTATGACCAAATTTAAAATTCACTGCGTTCAATGCAATTACTACCTACATCTTCCACAATACTGAACTATTTATTTGAACAAGAACATTTAAAGAAGTTCGATTTTGTTCATTGTATCTTGAGGTATAATTATGCAAGCACTGAATTTTATAGTTTGTCTGTTTTACAATAAGACTCAATGATCTGGCAAAAACACTGATATAGAGGACCATCAATTATTTCCTTTATTAGAAACTGCATTTTTAGTGTTCAGAGAGTTAACTACAAAATGTCAGAATTCACTGGATTTTGCTTTTTCATGCTGAATAATGATGATCATCAAAGAATCTGATCTATCTTAAGAATTAGATTTTCAAAAAGGAGGTTAAGAGAGAAAAGATGACCTTTGATAAGATCTCTGATGGATGGAAGAATCAAATAAAATACTGGGTGTGGCACTTCTGCTTTCAATAAGAGCAAAACCTGAATGTTTTGAATATACTCAGAAGTGATCTCACTGTATTTAGTGGTCACTTCCCTAAATAATAATATTCTTAGTGTTTCTCATATTTATAAATTAAATAGAAAATATAAGTGCCATGGGTATGAAACACTATAAATTGTGAAGTTGGTGTAAACATTGTTAAGAAGATGATATGGACATGAATTTCAGTCTAGGCCAGATCTCTCATCAAAATGGCCATTGGGGGGCGCCTGGGTGGCTCAGTGGGTTAAAGCCTCTGCCTTCGGCTCAGGTCATGATCTCAGGGTCCTGGGTTCGAGCCCCGCATCGGGCTCTCTGCTTAGTGGGGAGCCTGCTTCCCTCTCTCTCTCTGCCTGCCTCTCTGCCAACTTGTGATCTCTCCGTCAAATAAATAAAATCTTTAAAAAAAAAAAAAAATGGCCATTGGGCTGCGAAATAAGCCAAATGTACTTTGAAGTCAGCAAAAATTCTAAACATCTTAATTTCAATAATTATAATAATTTCAAAGCAAAATGGTCTACCTAATTTTTAAATTCTGCCAATTTTTATATCAAAGACAACTTTTGAAGATCATATTTCAACAATCAAAAAATAAGTGTCACATAAAAGGTATTAAAATGATCATATAAAAGCCATCATGGTTACAATCATAGGTGGAAATTGAAAACTAAAATTGAAGCCCCTCTAACTATCCTCTTTCTAGCAGTATAGGAAAATAATTTCCACTCAGCTGACTTTTCCAGATGACTTGGAAATTAGTTATCAACACCCCACCTTTCCATTTTAACCATTCAACAGAAGATTCCAAAGGGCTGTTTCGGTGTTCTCATGACCCCCAACTGGTATTATCTAATGCAATAACATGTCCTTCTTTAATTTACAATCTCTGTACCATTTGTTCTATTCCCTACCACTTCCCACTTCTAATCACTGTTTTTCACTATTTCAATATTTTTCCAATTTTTTTCTCTCTAGGCTCTCAGTCTATTAAACACCCATCTTGAGTTGCCCTTTCAAATACAGGCTACTAACCTAGATTTTGGCTACGGTTAAGAGTAAAAGTCTATTTGACTTTGGATATGTATTTTAATAACTTTGAGCCTGAGTTTATTTCTTCCTAAACTGGGGGTTTTAGTTTATAATTTTTTGTAGATATTAGCTAAGTGTGTAAAGCTTGTACCAAATAGATGGCAGGTTATAAACAAACAAACAAAAAAAGACAATTATTGATACTAGTGGCTATAGTAATGGTAGTAGCAATAGTATAATAATAGCCAATGCTTACTACTTTGTCATTTCCTGATGAGACCTATTCTATGTTTTTTACATATAGTCCAATAATAACTGTATGACATAGATGCTATTCTTCTCTCCACCTTATAGGTGATAAAAACTGAGGCTCAGGGCGTTATATAAATTGTCACGGCAACTGGGAGGATTTTGAACCCAGGTACTTTTGTTAAAAGCACATGACTTTACCACTACACTATATTAACAAGCAAACATTGTTCTATCCAATCTGATGTATCCTATTTTGTTTTGTTTTTCTTATTGTTTTTGCTTTGAATTTTTCTGAATTATTTTATTTATAATGGTTAAAATCCAGTATTTTTTTTTTGTTTGCTATATATCTCATTTAGTGATTTACATATAAAAAGTGTACCTTGTAATACAGACCACTGATGAAAAAGAACTTTTGTATATAGAGTAAGAAATTCTGGATGTTTTCCCTCTCATATTTCAGAGGGTGAAAAACAAAACCAAAGCTTTACTCTTAGAGTTACGGAGATGTGTGATCTAAGCCAACCCTGCCTCCACTGAGGTGGTGGCCAAAATACTTCACCTTTCTGAGTCAATGGTCTGTTTTATAACATATAAATTGATATGTAGTTGGTGTGAAAGATTCCTTCCAGCTTCCAGGATTGTGTATGTTCATGTGTGTGTGTGTGTGTTTGTGTGTTTAATAAATATAGAAGGCAATCAAAACTATGCCTATAAAATAAACTTTATGTTAAATTAAAACAGATTTATGATCAAATTTATGTGGAGTTTTTGAAAAATAGTAAATGTTTTAAGATATTTAAAACAAGTAAAAAGCTGGCTAAATCATTCACTGTTGGAAATTATGATTTTTAAACATATCGATATCTAAATAAATACAAGTACAGACATGCATTATTTCTCAGACATTTGGGAAAGGTATAGAATGAAAAATAGGACATAGAGACAAGAGAGAGGAGAGTGATAAAGATTGTACATGTAATTAAAATAATGGTCAAAATAATTTTTCTTCATATTAAACACAAAAGTACAATTTTCAGTGAGTAAAGGAATTTTTGGTTTTGTCATTTATTTTTTTAATAACCAAGCTTGATCTGATAAACTCACTTTGGGTGGAAAAATTTAAAAGGTGTAATACAAAAATGTTGTTAAAAGTTGGCTGACATTTGTTGAGCCATTATGTGGTAGACATTGTACCAGACATTTTACATATTTTATGCATTTTCATAAAAACACTGTATTTTATTTCAATGACATACCTAAAATATATTTGACACCCAGAACAAACATTTTTAACAACTCTTCCTCAATATGACATTAATTTCCACACTACTTCCTTATTTAGCTGGACATGTTAATAGGATAAACTGGAGTCCATTATTTGTTATTTCAAGAATCAACTATGACAGACTCTTTGGTAGCCTACTCAGTAGTTTTTCCCTATCTTATTTTTTCTTGTTTGTTTCTCATTGAAGAGGCTCAATATGTCAGTTACTTTATTTTTCAAATTCCTTTGCAGCTAAAGGCACCCAGTCGATTCAGTTCTGGACAATGAGACAAGCCAGAAAGTCACCTGGAATAGTAAGAAAAATATTTTCTCCTTTGATAAAGGAAGAAAAAGAGGAGCAAGAAAAGTAGAGAAAGGGGAGAAAATCCTTGCCTGCATTTTCACTTTACAGGGGTGTGAGAGAATATGATGCAGATTGCTCAGTAGGTCAAATTGTGACCATGAGAGGAAAAGTCAATAGAATCAAGCAGAACCCAATATTCCAACCAGAACCCTCTGAACCAACCTAGGAACTACCCATTTCTAGTTATATGAAACACTACTGATAGTTATGCTCTTAGCTAGTAGTGCCAGAGGCACTCACCTGAGTCCATATTTACTCAGCATAAGCCCCATGGATATCCCCACCACCACCATCAGGACCAATGTTGTGGCTAGATGGGCCCTTGTGATTCTCATTATGATTGCAGGATACACTTCAGGAAAATGGTCAGAGATCTTTGAAGAATAAGATTTATTACAAGTCCTAGAGGGTAGACAGCATACCTGTGGGCCACACAGCAGGTTCTTACATGGTTAAAGAAAGAGGGAGAGAGTGTAGACCTGGAGTTCTGCCTTCATTAGTGTCCAAAGATGATGTGTTTAGGATTTCACAGATTCACTGGGTTGGTTTGTTTGTTTGTTTGTTTGGCAAATTTAATATGTAAGAGTTGCACTTATTGGGAAAGGAGAAACAGAGTCACTAAAGCAGTCAGTTCTCCAGGCTACTCAGGGCTTTCTAAAAGAGGAACTTCATGGGTAGGGTAGCCTGGTTCATTACCTAATTGTTTTTCTAGTAGCTGTGACATACAGCTGGCAATATGTTTATTCCAGGTGGACGTCTTTGAGATGGGTGCCTTGACAATCAACAACTTAATGTCTGTCCCTTACATTATCATCGAAAAAGTTTAACATATGGCAATTATATGACACTGGGCAGCAGTGTGGCATCTACCACCAGGAGATGTGACTTTTTCCTCAAATTGCATCAAGGTCCTACTGTAGTATTCCATTGTCTAAAAACTACATTGTAAAATTAATAACCTATAATGATCCATACATTGATCAGGGAAGGAGGAGAAAGGAAATAATAAATTAATGTAGATACATGTATGATTATGAATAAGCGATAATTCAGAAATAAAATGCACACAGCCATCACAGTCTTTGTTCATGTAACTAGTCATGAGGCCTCAGTTGATATTTGTAACTTTATTTATTCCTATACTTTACATATTTCCTTTTGCCATAACCCCTTTAAAGATAAATATTTCTGCAGAAATTCAGGTCACCCACTTTTGGTTTATTGTAAGTTTTTTCCTTCAAATTCTTTTGTTATTCTTGTGAATTACTTAACTGTTCAAAAGATTTTCATATTTTTTATAGATGTGATAAAAAGAGTGTTTCCATAAAAAACCAAAATAACTTTTCTATGCATAAATACACTAATTTCAACGTTGTATTTCATTGTGTTCTGTTAAAAATCAAGGATGCAAAATATTTTTGTCCAAAGCCATATTTAAGAGATGATTCCAGGAATGTTCATCTAATAATTATAGTTAACAATATAACTATTGTATTTTAAGTATAATTATAAGCAGGCTATATGTAAAACTATTCTGACTAAGAAAATGAGTAAAG
The DNA here is from genome assembly GCA_028534135.1 of Potos flavus. Classification (NCBI taxonomy): domain Eukaryota; kingdom Metazoa; phylum Chordata; class Mammalia; order Carnivora; family Procyonidae; genus Potos; species Potos flavus. The sequence continues at coordinate 52,419,200 of CM052899.1, forward strand.
AAAAGGAAGTAAAAGATATACATTGGATAGAAAGATATAAAACTATCTCTTTGACAGACTACATCTTAGAAAAACCTAAGCAATCCACTAAAAACTATTAGAGTGAAGAAAAAAGCTCAACAAGTTTATGGAGACAGTATGATTATACAAAAATCAATTATATTTCTATATACCAGCAATGAATAATCCAAATTCAGGAAACAATTCCATTTAATACAGAATATAAAAGAATAAAATATTCAAGAATAAATTTAACAAAAGAAGTGCAAGTTTGTACACTAAAAACTATAAAATGTTGTTGAAAAAAATCAAAGATCTAAATGAATTGTAAGTCAGATCTAAAGATTCAGTATTATTAAAATTGCCCCGATTGATCTATGGAGTCAATACAGCATTTATCAAAATTCCAGCTGACTTCTTTGCAGAAACCGAAAAGCTGATCCTAAAATTCATATGGACATCCAAATGATCTGGAATAGCCAAAAACATACTGAAAAAGAAAAAAAGTTGGAGGATCACAGTTCCCCATTTTAAAGCATACTGCAATTATCAAGACATTATGGTACTGGCATAAGGTCAGTCATATAGATCAGTGGAATTGAACTGAAAGTCCAGAAATATAACCTTGCAACAAATTGATTTTTGACAAGATTGCCAAGACATTCAATAGTGAAAGAACACTCTTTTCAAAAAATGGTGCTAGGACAACTGAATAGCCACATGCAAAAGAATAAAGTCAGACCCCTACTTTGCACCCTAATTAGCTCACAGTGGAATATAGAGTTGAATGTAGAAGCTAAAGCTATAAAACTTGGAAGAATAGAGTGCAGTAAACATATATAACCTCTGTTTCTCAGAAATTACACTAAAGCACAAGGGAAAAAAGAAAAAATATAAATGAATTGGATTTCACCAAAAGTAAAATCTTTGGGACTTCGAAGGACAGTGTCAAAAAAAAGAAAGGAAAATACTCAGAATGGAAGAAAATATTTATAAATCATATTTATGATAAGAGGCTCTATCAGAATATCTAAATAGGTCTTACAACTCAGTGATTAAAAGACAAATAACTGTATTGAAAGATTTATGGAAGACTTGAACAGATACTTCTCCAAAGAAGATATACACAGGTCCAATAAATGCACATGAAGATGTTCAACATCTTAGTCATTAGAGAAATGCAAATCAAAATCACAATAAAATATCTCTTCGTATTTAGTAGGATTGCTAAAATAAAAAGTCAGCCAATAACAAGAGTTAAAGAGGAAATGGGGAATTTGATACTTTCCTATATTGCTGATGAGTCTGATATATGATGCCACAACTTTGGAAAACAATCTATTTGTTCTTCAAAATGTTAAACATACACTTACCACATGACCCAGAAAGTCCACTCTTAGGTATATACCCAAAAAGTAAAAACACATACCCCTAAAAAATAATACCTGAATATCAACATTATTCATAATAACCAAAAAGTAGAAACAGTCCAATCATCCATTGATTCATGAATGATAAACAAAATGTGGTATATCCATACAGTGAAATACTTGTTTGGCAATACAAGAGAATGATATACTGACATCAGCTTCAACTTAGATGAACCTCAAAACATTATGTTAAGTGAATGATGCCAGTCACAAAGGCTGACATATTGTGTGATCCCCTTTACATTAATTATCCAGAACAGACAAATGCATAGAGGCAGAAAGTAGATTCATGGAGGGAGGAGCAAGATGGCGGAGGAGTAAGAGGCAGAGATAGTGACTGATCCCAGAAGTTCAGCTAGATAGTATCAAACCACTCTAAACAACTACAAACTTAGCAGGAAATAGAAGAGAAGACGAACAGCACCTCTAGGAACAGAAAATCGACCACTTTCTGGAAGGTAGGACGTGCAGAAAAGTGAATCCAAAGCGATGGGAAGATAGACCACGGGGGGAGGGACCGGTTCCTGGCAAGCCGCAGAGCAGCAGAGCACAAAATCGGAACTTTTAGAAATCTGCTCCACTGAGGGACATCGCTCCAGAGGCTAAATGGGGGGTGGAACCCTTGTGGGGACAGCGTGGTTTCAGGACCCGTGGGGTCACAGAAAGACCGGGGGTGTTTGAGGGTGGCAGAGCCCCCAGGTATCAGAACAGGGAAGCCAATAGCAGACACCGAGCCGAACAGTGAGCTACCAGCTCGGGCTTACCTTGAACCGTGATCCCGGCACAGTCGGGCCGCTGCTCTTTGAGCAGGGACCCCACAAGGGGCAGATCTGGAGAGACCCCCTCCTTCCTCCTCCGGGAGGAGCGGCGTGGTAGCTCACAGCAGGAATCTACTGGGTTTGGAGACTCCAAACGCCCGTGCGCCAGGGACAGAAACGTTCGGTCACAGGCCGGGTGAGCTCGGAGCGCGGCCGGAGACCAGGGAGATGGGAGGGACGGACTGCTTTTCTCTGAGGGTGCACTGAGGAGTGAGGTCCCGGGCTCTCGGCTCCTGCGGGCTGGAGACTGGGAGGCCGCCATTTTCATTCCCCTCCTCCAAAGCTGTACGGAAAGCGTTCAGGGAACAAAAACTACAAGAGCGAAGCCGAGCAGATTCCTAGCCCGGCCCCTGGCAACGGAGGTGCAATTCCGCCTTGGGCAAAGACACTTGAGAATCTCTGCGACAGACCCCTCCCCCCGAAGATCAGCAAAAATATCCAGCCAAGACAAAGTTCACCGATTGAAGAAAACGGCGGAACTCCTGAGATAGGAAAAAGCAACACATAGAATTCATGGCTTTTTTTCCCCACGACCCTTTAGTCTTTCAGAGTTAAATTCTTTAAATTTTATTTTTTTCTTACTGTATTTTTTAATTTTATTTTATTTTTTCATATTTTTATTTTATTTTTCCTTTCTTATTTTAATGTTTTTTAACTAGTATCTAATCAACACCTTTTTAAAAATCTTTTCTAATTTTCACTGTTACATATTTTATCCCCTTATTGTATTTAACCTTATTTTTTTGTATACATATAGGGGTTTTTTTTCTTTTTTC
>CM052899.1:52422723-52585628 GCA_028534135.1 Potos flavus
CTCTGATATGAAGAATTCGAGAGGCAGGGTGGGGGGTTGTGGGGGGTGGGAGAGGGAAATGAAACAAGAGGGGATCAGGAAGGAGACAAACCATAAGGGACTCCTAAACTCATGAAACAAACCGAGGGTGGCTGGGGGTAGGGGCGGGTAGGGACAAGGTGGCTGGGTTATGGACATTGAGGAGGGTATGTGCTATGGTAAGTGCTGTGAAATGCGTAAGACTGAGGATCCACAGACATGTACCCTGGGGCAAATAATACATTATGCGTTAATTAAAAAATAAAATAAATAAATAAATAAATAAATAAATAAATAAATAAATAAAAGTGAGTGATATTGTCTGGTGGTTTGGGTTTCAAGAAGTAATGCTTCATGAGGAAAAGGGAAAGTAAATTTTTGGAATATGCTATGAAGTTCAATGAGGGTACCTACTGTCTTAGAAAGGCATCAAATTGCAGTGATTATTAGAATGAGTTCAGAGGGGTGCCTGGGTGTCTTATTGTTAAGTGTCTGCCTTTGGCTCAGGTCATGATTGCAGAGTCCTGGGGTCGAGCCCTGCATCCAGCTTCTGGCTTAGCAGGGAGCCTGCTTCTCCCTCTCCCACTCCCCCTGCTTTGTTCCCTCTCTTGCTGTGTCTCTGTCAAATAAATAAATAAAATCTTAAAAAAAAAAAAAGAATGGGTTTGGAATCCAATGAAATTTTACCATTTAGTAGATGTGGTAACCTTAGTAACTTAAGTTCTTGGGAGCTCATTTTGCTCATTAATAAATTGGGAATATTTTCTATCTCATAGTGCTGTTTTAAGGATTAAGTGAGCTGAATTGATGTAGATGCCTAACACATAGTTATTGTTCAAAAAGTTTGGATATTACCTACTTTCAGCCTGTGGTAGAAGGAGTACAAGAAGAAAGAACTGTGCCATATCTTGACAACAATGCAGAGTAAACTACGCTCTCAGAAAGTAGTCTGGTTTTGGATAGAGCAGTAAGGTGTTCTGAGAGTAACTTGAAGATGTAGAATATTTTGCTGACAGTTGACTGAGAGTTCATAAGTCCAGGGGTAGCTTTAGATATGTAGGAATATTGGATTTATTCTACATGAGGATAAGAATCCTCATGTTAATTAAAAAATAATTAAAAATAATTAATAATAATTAAAAATAAAAAAATTAAAAAATTAAAAAAAAGAAAAAGTAGATTTATGGTTGCCATGGGTTGGGGGAATGGGGGGCAAGAAAAAGGTGAAGTGACTGAAAGAGTATGTAGTTTTTATTTTGGGTGATGAGAATATTTTCAAATTAGTTACTGGTGATGGTTACACAAATCCAGGAATATACTGAAAACCACTGAATTCTACATTTTACAAGGCAGATGTTATGTTAGGTGAATTATATCTCAACAAAGATGTTATAAATTTAAAAAAAATTATAATCACATCTAAAACAGCCCATATGTAAATGAATTCCAGGGCAATAAGTAAAAGGAATTTTTACCACCATTCACCCTCTAGCTATGGAGCTTGTAAGACAGAAGGCGTAATAATTCCCTTCTTCTCTGTGATGACTTGCTCTGCCAGAATGAGACACTGAGCTTCTATCAATGAAAGTGCAGAGAGTGAACCGTGAGTTTAAGTTTGAAATCATATTGTTTCAAAAAGTTTATCTACCCAATTGGCTAGATCTTTAATTCCTATTTGCCTTATCAGGTAGCAAAACCAAACCACGTTTCTCCCACTACCTAACCACTATTAATGGAAGCAAGTAATGATTTTACTGCATTTCATTATCTATGCCATTTTACTGATGTGTAAAACAGTCTTAATGGTGATTTTAAGTGTACCATTTTTAATGTCTTTGGGGAATGAAGACAGTTTGCAACATTAAGTTTTTACATTAAGATTTGCTATATGTGGGGCGCCTGAGTGGCTCAGTGGGTTAAAGCCTCTGCCTTCGGCTCAGGTCATGATCTCAGGGTCCTGGGATCGAGCCCCACATCAGGCTCTCTGCTCAGTGGGGAGCCTGCTTCCCACTCTCTCTCGGCCTGCCTCTCTGCCTACTTGTGATCTCTCTCTGTCAAATAAATAAAAATAAAATCTTTAAAAAAAAAAAAAAAAGATTTGCTATATGACTTCATTATGATCAGATTCAATGCTTTCTAAGGAAGCATTTGAATCTATAAATCACCCTTAAAGATAAAAATACAGTGTTTGCTATATATTAAAACAGAGAACTAGCTGTGTTTAAATGAAAAAAGCAAATATAAAGTTTTGGAAGGTTTCCAATGAATTTAGTTTTAAAAAATCGCACAAACCTATTCACAACTCATGTTGTACAGTTAGTTTTCGGTTGGTCTATTGTTATTGAATTACCTGACTGGTGAACCCGTTTCTCTTTTCTTTGCTTATTAGAAAAAAAAAACATGATAAGCATAATAGTAACCAACTTCTATTTTGAAAATCTCATCCAAGTTTATTTTTTCAGGGTAATATAGATATTATAAAACATATAAGCTGTGTTTTTTTAAAAAAAATGTAATGTGTGTTCAATATCTAATTCATTATTTCAAACCAAAATGGATCAATACGTCCCCTTAAAATTTTAGCATTGTAACAGATGTAATAGACGGTATTATTTTCTTCCTTTTTCTTCAAAGATCTCAGTTTCAAAAAGGCAAATAAAATACAAAACATTGATTTCATGAAACACATGGTAATAAGTAAATAGTGAATTCTATACCAGTTTTTCAATATCCCTTGGTATTTGGAAATCTACTAACTTCTCTATTCTCTCTTTCATCAATGTCCCTAACCCACTCAAGTCTACTTTACAATAGAAGTCACAATGACCAGTTTTGTATATTTGATGAACAATATTCTATACACATATATGCAGTCTTTTAAAAACAAACAATGGTGGAAAATATGCACACAGTTCTAATTCTTTACTTTTTTCATCTAACAAAATCTCCTATTATATCCATACACAAAGAATCTCATTTTTATAAGCATTATTATTTTATGTATGATATATAACAATTGATTTTCAAATACATGATACCAATGGACACTTTCTTTCCTATATTTTGGTATTACAAAACAATTGTATTTCACAAATATGCATATGAATCTGAAGAAAAAAATTCTTAGAAGGGAAATTTCCAGGTCAAAGTGTATTTGACTCAGAAATGTTTTGTTTTTTTTTTAAGATTTTATTTATTTATTTGACAGAGAGAAAGAGATCACAAGTAGACAGAGAGGCAGGTGGAGGAAGAGGGGGAAGCAGGCTCCCTGCTGAGCAGAGAGCCTGATGTGGGACTCAATCCCAGGACCCTGAGATCATGACCTGAGCCAAAGGCAGAGGCTTTAACCCACTGAGCCACCCAGGCGCCCCACTCAGAAATGTTTTTAACATTTTTTATGTTAATTTTTTCTGTTTAACATTTTTTAACAATTTTTTTCATATTTGATGCATTCACAAAGAACTCCAGGCTTGTCAATTTACATTCGATTCCAATCAGAAATGAATAATGCTTATTTTTCCATAACTTCCTCAATACAATGTGTTCTCAAACTTCTTTATAACTTTATCAAATTAATAAATAATGACATTATAATTTTCATTTGTATTTTTCTTCTAATATGAGATATTAAAAGCCATCATACTATTTTTCTCATAACGTACTTTGTTTATTTCTTGTTCTTACTGGTACATGTTTTATCAATTTTTAGGCTCTTTAAGTTAATATATTGATAGATTAGCCGTAGTCTTTATATTTTGAAATATAAACCAAGGAAAAATAAAAAGAAGGGGGAAAGACAGAAAAATAACTGTTTGGGGGATGAGAATCTAGGGAATGGTATATAAGCATAAGAGGAAAAAACTTTGGAAAATATCAGAGCGAAATAGAAATACAAAATAACAGGAAAATATAAACCTGTTGGTCCTTTAGACAAAAAGTGAATGCAATAAATCAGAAAAAAACAAATGTAAAAATAAGAAAAAAACATATGCACAGCTACTTGCTATCACATTTAGACTACGGATATGGTCACCAAAATAATGTAGCAGGGCCATCCTGATGCTTATCTTCTGAGATGGATCACCACACTTACTTAATACTGCTCTGGGACTCACTGAGCATTGGCCCATTCATGTAATAGCTAATTGACAAGATGAAACTTTTTTCCAAGGGACAATTTGTGTACTAGATTCAGAGTTACACTACAAATAGTCCTACATTATTGAGATATTTGGTATAATATCCTCTAGGAATTGTAGTAATAGCTAAGAATTTGAATCACTTATCCTTAAATAAGTCATGAGTTAGCTAATATATATGCACATGCCTTACTCTTCTAACACCCTCTTCTTTATATTGATTAAGAACTTTGACAATTTGACTCCATCTTCCCTTTGGTCCAGTCCAAATGACATCTATCAGAATTCCTACAGACAAACTTACCAGGCAGCTAGCCAGTAATTTCTTGAATATTTTCTCTCTGTTGAATTTAACCCTCATTTCACCAAACCTTTATATTCCTGGGCAAGAGGAGACCTTGTATTAGCCAGAACTGTTCTACTTGGTCTATCTTTTCTAACCTCCAGTTATATGAACAAAATTTCTTAGTCACCTAATTTTCTCATTCAATTATTCCCAAAATACATACTTAACCACAATCGCATTACTCTTTAACTTTCAATTTATTCTTATCCATAATACGACTTTGATATTTACTTTTATAGCTTTGACTCTAAGTTTCTTTACTTGGCTATCTTCTTGTCAGTACCCTTGTTCAACTCCTTCCTACCCCTGCTCTCCTTGTCAGACAATTCAAAAAACCATCAAAACCAACCAAACAAAAACAAAAACAAAAAATAAAACAAAACAAAAAAGTTCAATGCTGGAAGTCAGTTTCCATATTCTCTCCTTCTATACTCAGGTGACTTTCATAATACATTCATGAACTTCAGTCCAGCTCTGAAAGTCCTTAAAATCTGTCTACATGTCTCTAGCCAGTTCTTTGCATTCCATTATCCACAAAAACTATAGTAACTCTATTGGTATCATCAGAGGCCTAATACTAGCACTCCTGCCCTGGATTACCCCAAATTTCCTACTTGCCACAGAAAACAGAGGCTTTCTGGTGAAATATTATAAACTTCCTGTCTTTTCCCAATACACGAACTCTATCGGTATTGGGCAACTCTATCATGTTTCATATCCCTTTTTCTCAGGGAAAAGGTATATTAATGCTTTCTTCTACTTGGGGAGAAAGAGCAGTCTAGATGTAAAACCTGTCACTTCATTGATCACCAGGATTTTGATTTGACCAATTATTCAGGTATCATTTTTCTCTTTCTTTAGGGTCGATGACCACCTACTGGTTTTCAAACTTGGCTGCAGATTACAATTATCTGAAAGCTTTTCAAAATTCCAGGAAGTGCCCAGACCACACTGCTAGAAATTCTGATTCAAATGGTCTGGGAAGACGAGGGCTTTGGTATATCTTAAAGCTTCCAGTGATTCTAAAGTCCAGGCAGAGTTGAGAACTCATTTCCTTATTCCCTGCTTAGTCCCAGCCACCTTCTGGAGCTTTGCTTCTTCAACTATTTTCTGCTGCCTCTATATCTTCATGGATTCCTCCATATTAGCTTTCAGCATATAAGCCTAAGTCTTTCATACACTAATAATTTTTAAAAACTTTCCTTCCACTTTACGCTCATTCTAGCTACTGCTCCTTCCTTCTATTTCTTTTGAAAGAGCAGTCTATACATGCTTCCTCTATATCCTCACCTTCCTTAAATTTACACTGAAATCCATCCTACACCCAGATCACTTCACTTAATAAGAACTTTCAAAGGTCATCAATAACCTACTCTATGCCCAATCCAATAAATGGTTTTAAGGCTTCCTCTTAATTATATTTAATCCATAGAACAATCTTTTTTACTTGGAATCCCTTTACTCTGTAGCTTCTTTGATACACCCATTTCTCAGTTTTTCTTCACCTTGAAATGTAACTCGGTTTTATTCTGGGGGTTCATCTTCTCTTATCCCCCTTTAAATGTTTTTTCTATAGTTTTTTATTTTTCCCAGTCCCCAATTCTCAATTTACACATTTTACTTGAATGAATAAATTTATTTCCATAACTCTTACTATCACCTAAATCTTGATAATATATATGTACATGTAGGTGTGTACATGTGCGTCTGTGCACGGGTGTGGATTCTAATTCAATGCGTCTCAAACTTTAATGCACGTTTAAATCATGTGGGGATCTTGTTTAAATGAAACTTCTCTACACTGAGTTGGGACCTGATATTCTGCATTTCTAATAGCATTCAGGTGATGCTGATGCTGCTATTACAAAGACTACACTTGGATTAACGAAGATCTAGCTCTCTCTCTTGAGTTCTAGATCCAATAATCCAACTATCTATTGAATATCCCTACTAGGTTGTGCCATTGGTATTCAAACCACTACATCCAAACTGATTTACCAATATACTTTCTCAAAATTTGTTTTTCTTCTGTATTCTCCAACTCACAAAACATTCAGACAAAAAATTGTCAAATGAGAATTGTAGAAATCATTCTTGATTTCTGCCTATTCTTCAGCCTATTGCTTCTAATCAATTCTCAAGTTGCGACAATTCCATCTCAAATGAATCTTTTATTAACCAACAGTCTCTCAGATTTTCTTTATTTCAGGATCACATTAAATTTTGCTCTGATTATGCAACAACCTCAACAATGATCCCCCTGTCTCAAGTATTCCATTCTCCAATTATACTCTAAAATGTCTCTATGGTGACTTTTCTAAATCATACAGCTGATGAGTCACTCTCATAAATAAAAGCTTTAATGACTTCTAACAGATTTCAGGACATAAGCTGAATTTAGCATTGCTCAATGTCTCTACTTACCTGTGAAGTCTCACAATGTCTCTCCCTAGACCACACATTATGTTCCATAAAGGAGACATGGATTTTCTTGGCATTGTGCCACTGCATAGACTACTATTTCTGTCCAGAATGTCCCTACTGCTTAATGTGATGAAGAGCCTTTCATTTTCAATGAGTTTTGATACTATGACCACCTGACCACCATCAACCAAAGTCCGTCTTATGACCTTCCCCCACATATATGGATCATAGTCCTTGCCATACTGTACTATGCTGATAACATCAGTATGCTTGTCTCTTTGTCCCTTTACCTCATATGCTGCTAAAGGACAGAGGATGTGTCTTATTAGTCTTTATATACCCAAAGTCGAGCACAGTGTATCAGACATAATATATTCCATAAATGAATTGTTAATTGCTTAGAAGAAAAACTGGCTAATGATATCTATAAAATACACAGATATCCTAAACATCTTCTAAACATACAAAAATATCTAAAATTAGCAGCACAATCTTAACACTCTATGTATTTTATTATACTTTGTTTATTTGAAAATGACTTAGAATATTGAATATTATTAATGTCAACTTTATTGAGATCAGGCATGGAATTTTCGATGTCTCATAAATACTAATGTAGATCAGATACCCATTATGTGTACTCTGTGTTCTTGCAAAATTCTCCTTACCTCATCTTTCAATGCAACCTACACATCTTTACAATATTAATCTTCCTGAAGTTTTCAGAATATTACTCTCATTCAAAATCTTTTCATTTTTCTTCACTTTTAATAAATATGACTCTCAAGATCTAGTCTCACCACACCATCAGAATTTTTTCACTAAAATTTTTCTTTTATGTAATATCTTAATCTTTTGGGATTGCTATGACAAAATACCACAGAAAGCAGATTATAAAAAAACAAAAATTTTTTTCTCACAGTTCTAGAGGGTGGAAGTCAGTGATCAGTGTGCCAGCCTGGTTGGGTCGAGGGACCTTTTCCTGGTCTGATTGTATCATGGAGGGGACAAGGGAGCTCTCTAGGGCCTCTTTCATAAGGGCATTAGTCTCATTCATGAGTACTCAACCCTCATGATCCAATCACCTCCCACAGGCCCCAATTCCTAATATCATCACATCGGGCATAGGATTTCAACATATGAATTTGGGGAGGACATAAACATTCAGACCATAACAAGTAGCCTACTCTGTACCTCAGCTTAGTTTTCTGTAAATATTTTCTCATTTTTGTAACTTGTCTCACATCCTTCCTTGTGAGGGCGTATGTTCAAATCAAGAACAGAGGCCCCTGGAATGAGAGAGAAAAAACATTGCACAGTCTTTCCTAGATAGATAGGGCAAAGGAGAAGCTAATGTCATACAGATTCACAGGAGGAAAACAGAGACTCCTTACCAATCAAATGATGAATGACAAAATCTGAGACTTTCTGCAAAGAGTGATAAAGTATTTTTTGCAAGTAAATAAGGAAAAACATGTGATGCACTACATAGGATGAACAGATTACACTGAACTTTAAGACATATATTTTTAAAGAAATAATGTAATCTAGACCAGAAAAAATAATTGTTGTAACCATAATCAGTTACTGCTTTTTTTAAAGATTTATTTATCTGAGAGAGAAAGTGTGTGCATGCAAGAGAAGAGAACGAGTGAGGGGAGGAGAGAGGGAAAGAGTCTCAAGCAGACTCTCTACTGAGCACAAAGCCACACATGAGATCATGACCTTAGCTGAAATCAAAAGTCACATGTGTAAACTCCTGAGCCACCCAGGCACCCCTCCAGCTACTGTTTTTTTTTGTTTTTGTTTTTGTTTTTGTTTTTAAACAACAATTGTTTAGTATCCTTGTGAAGGATGGGGTAGGTGGAAAGGGGACATAAAAAACTGTACATGAATGTAGACTAATTGTAGTTTGCTAAATGTGAATTATATTTAAACTACTCATAAAGCAAAATGCATATGCTTCCCAAGGCAGACTTTCGGATTAGCCATTCTCTTCAAATCCTTTCGTTTTATTCATAAAATCCCAAGTGAAGGATCCCTGAATTTTTTTATTTGAAAAGAATGAATCGATCCTTTATACTAAGGTCAAGATTTTAGTTTAAAAAATATGAAAATTCATGTGGGCTTTCTAATAAATGCTACAATAAGTTGTATTTCTGCCTATATGTTATTTATTACATATATATTTAGTGACTAATAATCTACACTATGAAAAGACATAATATATGTAATTTATTTCTATGTAATATATATAACATATGTAATATATTTATATATTGCATAGAATTAATCCAATAAAGTATTTATTTTTTATTTTTTATTTTGAATATACAACCTATTTTGAAATTTTAGTTGAAAAGTGTTTTTACCAAAAAAAATGTTTTTACTTATTTTAAAAATACAGACACATTTCAATTTTAAGAATCATCTGAACTTTTCAAAATGCAAAGCCACAAAGTTTAACAGAAAGTACACAGCATAAATGTAATTTATGAAGGAAAGTTTGAAATAAAATGTGATTCAAAAGGAATTTAAAAATGGAAACTAAAATAGCTAATTTCAATACATAAGAAAAGTTGACAATTTTATGTTTCTTAAAATATACTATCACCAGAAAAACCTTAAATACAAGAGCAAATTTAATTTCTTGTGCGAGGCTTGCATTTCTGAACCTCACATAGCTTATTTTCGTAGTCTATTGTCCTACACATAAATTATTACAAAATGACAAAATAAAAAAGGAAAGTCAGTATACAATAAGTTGGCAACTGTAATCCTAAATAGCTCACAGTCTCAAGCTTCCTATGTTTATATGCTTCACCAATAAAATCTAACCGAAATGTATGTGGGGTTTTATTGCTCTTCTTTCTTAAGTGACAGTTATTCTTCTGCTTAATATGGTTGGCTTTGTCTGGTTGACAAAAAAGTTAGCTACTCCAGTGACCTAAGGCAAGATCTAGTTTCCAGGTATTTTTAATAAATGAGAGCTTCTAGGCATTAAGAAGAGACTAACACAGACATCCTGTCCAATATAATTGTGTTAATAACATTTCCTAAGCACAATTTTCAAACCCTCTCTTATGTATATAAGACCTTTCTAATATCCTTACCATATTCCATCTTTTTTAAATACTAGTTCAAATTTTGCTTCCTTCAAAAAGCTTTTTATAAAACATCTTCATTCTGTAAGCTTTCAACAAACTCCAGAATCATCCTTTGCCCTCTCTGAACATTTATATTTCAGTTGGTTTCAACTGACAATGTAAGTATGTTCCTTTTCAACATGGTGAACGTCAACATCATGTTTTCTTCGATAGCAATGCCATTGAAATATCTTCAAAGATAAATTTTCTTTATAACTAGAGATTATTTTTAAGGTGATCATATATGTATAGTTGACCCTTGAACTAGGAGGGCTTAAAGATGCCAACCCTGGCAAAGTCAAAAATCTATGTATAACTTTGACTGCCCAAAGACTTAACTACTAATAGCCTGCTGTTGACCAAAAGCTTTACCCATGACGTAAAGTCAAGTAACACATATTTTGTATGTTCTGTGTATTATATACTGTGTTCTTACAGTAAAGTATGCTAGAGAAAAGAAAATGTAAGAAAATCATAAGAAAGAGAAAAATACATGTACAGGTACTCCCTATATACTCCTTATATGGGCAGTGTGCCCAGAAGTCCTGTGGGTCTGTCTCTTGTTTCAACAGTCTTTGGACAAAACAGACCTAGGGAGGCCTTTTTTTCTAGCCTCTGACCACTTTCTAATTTCTTTTCTAATGAAATTCTTGGGAATCATCATCTTAGACATCCCCTGCCTCAGGCACCAGCCAACACCATTTTTTGAGCTTAGCTCCCTATTGCTGATCAGCCATGAGTCCCCAGATTCCTCAGAATTACTCCACTGAGGTGGAGGCTCACAACCTGCCTGGTCAACATGCATCTGTGAGCCTCCTACACGTACCTTCTTCTGGGCTTCTATTCCCACCAGGATGATGTGGCTCTGGATGGCACAGGCCACTTCTGTGAGTTGGCCAAGGAGAAGCACCAGGATACTGGCGCCCCTAGAAGATGCAAAACTAGCTTCTGGGTTGTGCCCTCTTCCAGGATGTGTAGAAGCGGTCCCAAGATGAGTGAAGTAAAACCCTGTTCGCCATTGAAGCCACCATAGTCCTAGAGAAGAACCCGAAGCAGGCCCTTTACATGCCCTGGGTTTCACCCGTGCAGACCCCCATCTCTGTGACTTCCTGGAAAACCACTTCTTGGTGAGGAGGCGAAAGTCATCCAGAGGATGGCGACCACCTGACTAACCGCAGGTGGGCTGGCCCTCAGGCTGGGCTGGGCGAGTATCTCTTCCACAGGCTCACCCTCAAGCAGGACTAGGAGCCTCCAGAGCCCAGTGGCCCGGGAGGGGCCCCTCTGGCGTCCCTCTGGTGCCAGGGCTTCTACCTAAGGCTGTCCTTCCATCCACCGGACAGCTTTTTAACCAACTTGGAGCCCTCTCTCAAGCCCAAGACCAAATGGAAACAAGGAAGTTTTTGCAGGAAAAAAAAAATCCATCTATAAGTGGACCTGCGCAGTTCAAATCCATGTTGTTCCAGGGTCAAGTGTATATTTATTTATAGATATAGGTATATAGATATAGATGATATAGATGTTGATGATATATATACACACACACACATATATATAATTGTCATTACATTTCATATATAGTATATGTAAATGTCATTATATACATACAAAATCTTTTATATATCCTAAACATTTTGTACGGTAAAGATGGCACAAGATACACACGCTCAGAAACATTATCTTAAAATTGCTTCATCATAAGCTGTGATATATTTAACTTTTGTCCTCAAAAGCATATTCTGGTAATTTCTCCCATCTTCATCTTTCTACTTTAAATGTGGCTGAGAATGCCAATTGGGTGGGAGTTGACTCATGTAAACACCATCTGGCTCCTTAGTTAGAGGAAGAAGTTTTATAAAGCAGAGCTTTCCCAGACCCATTGTCATTTCTACCAATCCTGCCGACTTCTTTCAGAATTCCCTGGGAGATAAGGAGAGCACCTTTCTGAGTACTACACTAAATTGTAAGATCGAACTATCTCCCATTTTGGATTTTTCTTCGGAATGAAAATAGTCAAACAGTGTGAATTTCCACAAACAGAAGGATCTTGTTCTCCAGAAATGTGTCACCACATGGCATCTTTGATTCTAAGCAGAAGCGGCTCAGGCAAGCGGTTTCCAACTGCCCTTAGAAATGGGTTTCCTCTGTTCATAAGAGTCTTATTTCATGGATATTAGAACCTGCTGTGTTGTTTCAAACTATGTAACCTGAGGAGAAATAGTAAACTTGAACATTTTGGGATGAACTTTCCTTAGTTTATCCTACCAAAGTTTTATAAATTATCGTTATTATGCTTTTAAGCTAACTACAAAGGATGAATCACAAAGCAAAAATCTAGCAGATGGAAACAGAAAGAAAAAGAAATCTTATGATCTTTAGCTCTTGTTTGTGCCCTCCATGAGATAAGAAATAGACAGTCCAACTGCCTGAAATAAGGTGTTTTTCTGATACTGCTAACCAGCAGCTAAATGCCAGTAGGAAAGGGAAAAAAAAATAATTTAATTCACTGAAACTAGTTATTGTTTAAAATAATTACTACAGCAGAAGAATACCTTTCCGAGGTTTCTGTGTGTGCAGAAGGCAAGATAACTGTTGGCTTCTCACTAGAAATATGATTTCCTATCTTATGCGTTCCAATGAAAGAGGTAAAATATCTCACAAGTCTTCTTCAGGAAAATCACACCAAAAAAGAAGCATTCCAAATCAAAGAAACACCCAAATGATATGAAGAGAAATCTAAGTTAAATATCACATCAAAATATCCCGTAGAAGGTCTTTTGCTTCTTTTAAACACAGAAATGTTTATTTTTCACACATTTATATATTCCTAGGATTCATTTTATGCCTGATAGAAAAAATAAGAGCAGTACCCACACACAAGTATCATTATAACTACATTCTATATTAACCATATCTATAGCCCCAAGATGCTATTGTCAGCCATTTTAATAACATTTTCCTCATTGAACATGTTCAACCAGGGTATCCTAATATGAATCGTCATCTTTATGCAAACGTATGCCTGCTACGTTGTTCACTCTCATCCCAAGGAAAAGCACAAAGTTGGTCAGCCAACTGGAGCCTCTCTCCAAGAGCTTAGATACCAAAACTAGTGATGAGTGAGACTGAGAAGGCACCCTGTGAGTAAACTACAACTAATTTTCATGGATATGCTGGACAGTTAATTTGAGAATAACTAATAATAATAAACACATAGCAATAGAAGTGATTAAAAAGTCCACAGTCCTGCAACTGTTTTTTTGTCATTTACCAATATGACATCAGCATCAATAGAAGCTGTAAGTCAGAGGCAATCAGCACAGAAAAGCAAGAGAAAAGGGTCATTCTAACATAACTCTGAAGGGCAATCAGTGACAAGAAGCAGAGACTTAAAGCAACAAGTTTAAATCCATCCCTGTGCATCAGTAGAGACTAGATAATAGATGTCATTGGGTATTCTTTCAGTAATTTTCTCTGCTTGCTACTCTTACATCCGCTACTTCTCCAAATAAAGGATATTGATTTAGTTTTGACCTGAAGGTCCAGAGAATTTTTTAAAGTGAATTCACATTTTAAATAACAAAGTTTATTTAGTTTCATGTTTTTTACAGTTTTTTGATTTTTATTGGATGTTAACAATAACATACCATAATTTGAAATAAGCTGCAAATTGCCTATAGAATTCTTATATTTTTGAGTTATATACTTTTTGAAATATACAAAGCATGTCTTATTTCATAGAATTAAGCCAAAAACAATCAACTCAGACATAATTCTATATTCAGTATTACTTTCAAATTTGGTTCTTCTATAAAAGAACCAAACTATTGAGTAACTAAATTTATAGCCAAACTATTAAAAATAGTAGTTAATACATATGAGTGCTTCTCATGTGTCAGACATTATTTTAAGTGCCTTCATTACATAGCTCATTTAATATAGCAATCCTATGAGGCGGGTATTGCTTCCATTTTTGAAAAGAGGAAATTGAGGCACAGAGAGGTAAAATAATTGACTCAATGTCATCTAACTGATAAGTAATAGAACCAAGATTCACACCCTGGACAGTCTGGCTCCAGACCCCACACTTTTAACTCCTTCCCTTACTGCTTTTCCAAATTAACTTTCCCAATCCAAATAGTGGGCAACACTAACATAGAAATCCACTATACTTAATATCATCTCTTCATCAATCAGAAAAGTATAGCTACATAGCAGCAGTGTGTGGACTAATGCTTTGGAGGACTAGGTAGCTACATATGTAATTAAATGGCTGGGGGAATGGGCAGTGGGAAGTGCATATGCCCAAACAGTTTTTCCACTAAATCCTGAAATTTTGTTGGTTATATCCAGTTATCTTTAAAGACTACTCTGTCTAATTTATCCTTTTAAAATGGAAACATTTTCAAATGTGAAACCTGTCCTGGTATGTGGCACTTCATTTAGGGAAATTGAAGGCTAGGCTGAGTCGATAGCCCCAGTCTGGTACTCCGGGGAAATGTCTTCACTCATGTATTTGGCGATTAACAGTTGTCACCTGGGATCTCAAATAAGTCTGTTGAACAGAACAGCCAAGTCAGGACTGGCTATGTAGTGTGTCACCTGGGCAGTTGCATAGGTCTCCATATTCTCAAGGGGTTCCTGCTTGGTCTAACGTTTTGCTATTGCTGTCTTGAAAATAATAATTTTATCTCTTTTTTTAAAATTCCAGTGTAGTTAACATACAGTGGATATTATTTTCGAGTGTGCAATATAGTGATTCACAGGTTTCATATATTACTCAGTGCCCATCAAGATAAGTATACTCTTAATCCCCTTCATGTATTTCACCCCTCCCCCCAACTCACCTACCCTCTGGTAACCTTCTGTTCATTCTTTACAGTTAAGAGTCTGTTTTTTGTTTTGTCTCCTTTTTTTTCCCACCTTTGGTTATTTGTTTTGTTTCTTAAATTCCACATATGAGTGAAACCATATGATATTTATCTTTCTCTGACTGACTCATTTTGCTCAGTATTATACTATCTAGATCCATCCATGTTGTTGCAAATGGCAAGATTTCATAAAAATCCTAGAAGAGTACAGACAACTTCTCTGACATTGGTCATAGCAACATCCTTCTAGATATGTCTCCTGAGGCAAGGGAAACAAAAGTAAAAATAAGCTATTGAGACTACATCAAAATAAGAACCTTCTGCACAGCAAACAACCAACACAACTAAAAGTCAACCTACTGAATGGAAGAAGATATTTGCAAATGACATGTCTGATAAAGGGTCAGTATCTAATATATATAAAAATTTTACAACCCAATAAACACACACACACACACACACACACACACACACAATCCAGTTAAAAATGGGCAGAAGACATGAACAGATATTTCTCCAAAGAAGAGCTCCAGATGGCCAACAGCCACATGAAAAGATACTCAACATCGCTCATCATCAGGGAAATGCAAATTAAAAGCACAATGAGATATCACCTCACACTTGTCAGAATGGCTAAAATAAAAAACTCAAGAAACAGCAAGTGCTGGGGAATATATGGAGAAAAAGGAACCCTTGTGCATTCTTGGTGGGAATGCAAACTGTGGCAGCCACTGTGGAAGACATTATAAAGGTTCCTCAAAAATTTAAAATAGATGAGGATCCACAGACATGTACCCTGGGGCAAATAATACATTATGCTTTAATTAAAAAATAAAAAATAAATAAAAATTAAAAAAAAAAATTTTAAATAGAATTAACCTATGATCTACTATCACACCACTGGTATTTACCCGGAGAGTACAAAAATACTAATTGGAAGGGATATATGTACTCCTATGTTTATTGCAGCATTATTTATAGTAGCTAACGATGGAAGTAGCCCATTTCCATTGATAGATGAATGGATAAAGAATATGTGATATATATGTATAAAATGAAATATTATTCAGCCATATAGAGAATAATTTTATCTTTGCATTTGTGTTTTATAACACCAAAGGACCAGTAGAGCATGTGTGTAAGCTGAACAGATATGTATAATGTATGTGTCCACAATTCCTTGCCCACCATCTACATATAGTGTTTGTGATGTCTACGAGCACAATGGACCATGTTGTGTGGGAGTTTAGTAAGACTCAAAACGAGTGCAAGATGAGAATTTTAAATCTACAACTGAGTAATTGAGGTGAAAAGGAGGTTCTGAGTGCCTTGGGAGGCCATGCTTTCCTTTGAACCATAATTTATTTCCAAAGCAAGAAGGCAATGACATTCTAGGAAACACAAATCAGCAATGAATCTTACCACATCCTTTCTTACTCCTGTTACTTTCCCGTATTAGATTGAAAATGATGATGTGGAAGGAAAGAGAAAGATGGAGAAACTCAGTTTCTTTTCCTTTCAGTCGTTCCTTGTTCATCAGCAAGTGGAAGGTAGAGTATTGGTTGAATGCATGTGTATCAAGAAGTGAAATAAAAATTAGTGAGATGGCTTTGTGCAGCATTTCCATTCTTCTGGTAAGAACTAAATGTATATGCATGTATGAGCTACAAAATATGAAATGTATAATTTCGGTGATTCCACATGAGTTAAATGTCCTTATATTTGCAATTAAAACCGGCATTGCACAACTTAAAAAAGACCAGTAAAATTCGTGGTAATAATTTAAATATTTAATTTTTCCTTACTTAGAACATTAAACAGCAAATATAAAATACCATAATAAATAGAAAGAAAGTTTGCAGAAGAAAAGAAAAAGCTTTATGGTTTAGTACTTTAATCACACACCTTCATTTTTGTATTGGGCCACACAAATTTATATAGCCAATCTCAAACACCTGCCGATGGTTTCCCCATTATATTGTATTTTATAAAATATTTTTCAGAATCATTGTAGGTTCATGTATTTTGTTCCTTTCTTCTGATAATATAATGAATTATGTTAAAGAATGGTATAGGTCAGTGATGAAAAGCATTGCCTCTCCTTTCGCTCCTCTCATTTTCTCCAGCCCAAGAAATTTTCTTCTAGTCTGTTCCAGGAGGGGCAGGCAGGAGATGGCAGCAGAGTAGAAGTGGATTAACCTACCATTTTCAAATGCCTCCTTGCAAACATTTTATATATTTCAAGACTCCTCACTGTCCCCTGTGAGACTTACGTTTTCATGAAAGAGACCCATGAATCAATTCTCCTTCTTCTTCTTTTTTTTTCTTTCTGTTTTCAGCTCACATATTTCTCCTCTAAGGTAAGATCACCGAACGATTGTAATGCTTGAGCCTAAGAAAGAGCAATAGGCAATAAAAAAATAAGGGGCATATAAAAGTGAGTATTTTAAAAATACCATCATTCCACACCATAATAAAATAATGTTTTAAGTTGACTTAATTTTCTAAACTCCACATATCTCTATTCTCTAAGGCAAGCTATCACATAAACATACAACTATTTTGAAAGTTGCTGTTCTTTTTTTAGCTGCTTATGCTTTGTTCCCGCAACAAATTGTAACCACATGATGATTTTAGTAACTGTTTTGAACCACTCTTCCTATAGTGGGAATTTTTTTTCTTTTTGTTTTGTTTTTTTGGATATTGCTGGCATAAAGCTTGTTAATTCATGGCCAATTTACTTGATAGTATCTTAAAATTTCCTCTAAAATCTTTAAAAATTCACTTTTTTGTACACGTAATAGATTGCAAAGTCAAAATTTTCCCGTTGCCCTAGAGCAGGCATATGGGGATCAAACTAGAGGGAAGAAAATTAAGAAATCCACATTCTAACGAAAAGTCTCCAGCACTGAGGACCAGAAGATGCCCTCGGATCTTAAGGTCAGGTGACCAAATAAGCTCAGCAAACACCATCCCAGGAGATCACAGCAGCCCATCCAAAATCTACAGATGGTATTTTATTGATTCTAAGACACACAATCCTTTCATGTTTTAACAATTCTGAAATCAAGTGCCTTTACGATCAATACTGTCTTACAGTCACTTAGGCCTGGCAGAAGTTCAAATATAGTTGCCACTGCTGTTCACGTGAGACAATGTGTACAAAAGAACCAGCACCGGGGCTCCTGAGTGGCTCAGTGGGTTAAGCCTCTGCCTTCAGCTCGGGTCATGATCCCGGGGTCCTGGGATCGAGCTCCACATGGGGCTCTCTGTTCGGTGAGGAGCCGGCTTCCCCCTCTCTCTCTGCCTGCCTCTCTGCCTACTTGTGATCTCTCTCCTCTCTGTCAAATAAATAAATAAAATCTTTAAAAAAAAAAAAAAAGAACCAGCACCAAAACTTACAGAACAAGTATAGGTGCCATGGAAGAAGGTCCTAGAGACAATGGAGGAAGCTGTTAACCCCGGAAACCAAGTGTTTGTACAGGAGTGACAGAGGCAGAAATTAATTAGACACCATTCAATACAGTTTGCAAGAGGAGTCTACAGCTTAGTAAATCTGCATAATTGCAAAACTTACCTGAGGACACTGGCTATTTGGTTTTGATGGATTTTGGGGCCCCTGGGTAGCTCAGTCAGTTAAGCATCTGCCTTCAGCTCAGGTCATGATTGCTTCAGCTCAGGTCCAGGGATTGAGCCCCACATCGGGCTCCCTGCTCAGTGGGAAGCCTGCTTCTCCCACTATCACTCCCCCTGCTTGTCTTCCCTCTCTCGCTGTGTCTCTCTCTGTCAATAAATAAAATCTTAAAACAAAAACAAAAACAAAAAAACAACTCATCCCACAACTCTTGATGACATGAAGTACAATCTTGAGGTAGAAAAACATGGACATCGATGACTGTGAATCCAAAGAAATTTAGAAGATTCAGACTCTGATTATGAGGTAGTTCTAGAAATATATTCATCAATTTATTTTGCTTATATTTTTCAGCTTTTGTAAGCATAAACATGATACAAGCTCTACCTGTGTCTAAAGACCTCTTTTCAATAAGATATAGTTTTCAAAAAAAATGTGTGACAAGATTGCATTGTGGCATAGTTTAATTAGTAGCATTGATTCTCACATAGTGAGTGACACGTAAAGTAATGTTGCAGCCTACAATTGATGGTGTTTGAGAAAACCAGGACAATGAGAACCTGGAGGTTCTTACCAAGAGTAATACTCATGGAGAAGAGGTCTGTGCTGAGTCCTATGAAGTTAAGGAAGCTTCAAAAGAAAATTTCATATTGATTAGGAGGGACTTATGAAGAGGACATGAACATCTCCAAGACGTATTGGATGTCTACTCATACAGATTTTTTGTTGATCTTCCCTGAATCTACTTGGGTAGAGAAATAGAAAACTGGAAGGAAAAGTAGGACAACTATAGAGGAGCCTACATGCTCGCCATTTGCTTTTGCAAAGAAGTGTTCACTTCAAAGAGGTAAAGTTATATCTCAAAAGTCACTCTTTTTTGCTTATGTTCCACACAAGAAAGTGACTCTCCAAGTAAGGAGATCAAAGTTTGTACAGGTTGAAAGGGAGCTGAAGTGGATGAAGTGGATGGTTGGAAGAAATTAAGTCAGACCTGGTCTCTGAAGTCAGGGAAGTGAGCACTGGAAAAGTGCAAAGACTGCATAAAAGAGCTATCATTGGCCAGATTCCTGCCTCACAGAAGACACCCATGCTGACACAGTGTTCGCCAGTGAAGCAGTAATACAGAAATAAAATCACATACAAAATTATATGAAGAGATTTTTGCCCATGTACCCTAATGTCTGCCTATCTCTGTAGCAGCTAGAATATAACGAAGGAGGGGGAAAGGGCATAAAAAGGCAGACGCTTCTCCATCCAAGTCCCTCTAGCAAAGGGTTAAGACATTGCTTGAGGATAGAGAAAGAGATGAAATTGGGAGTTTTCAACCGGATTAAATTTATGAAAACCAGAAATGAAAGGACGGCTATGGGGTCTGCCTAAATGCTTTTAAGGGACTTTGAATTAGAAATTTGACAGAGCACAATAGAAGAATGTGATTAGAAAAGATAAAAGTCCAGACCGCTCTATTATCTAGTCACCTCTATGTGTCAAACATTTTAAAATGTAATAAGTCTTCCTCATACTCTCCTGCCTGAAAAAGCTATACAAAAACAAACACAAAAGAGAAATGTGCAAAACATATATTCTCATCCAGTTGAACTCTATAAAGATTTCACATAATCTCAACCTCCAAACCAATTCAAGTACTTTAGATACAATGCTAGCATTCTTTTCTGAGCTGTATTTTCAGACAATGCTACTAATTGTATTTTTTGTAACAGCCCACTAATCTAACATTCTAGTTGCAATGTCAATAACAAGGCTCTTTATTTTTTTTCCAATAGTTTGTGCTTCTCTGTTAGCTTACTTTGAATAATGCTAAAATGCATTCTTATTGTCAGATTCTAATATTTTTTATATAATTTTTTTTTCAAAATCATGTTAATTCAGTTTATGCTGAAAGAAGTTGAGAATTTTATGTGTGTGTTCAATCTGATTTGTTTTAATATGATATAGTAACTCATCAGGAGCCATAAAATTATCTTATTAAATTTTCCATTATAAAAACCATTGACAAAAATTCAATATCCACTTATGATTAAAAACTCTTCAACAAAGTGGATGTAGAAGGAACATGCCGCAACATAATAAAGACCATATGTGACACATTAAGGAGCTAGGTAATATTCCTATTTCCTACACTTAACTCTGAACTCTATGATTGCATCATTTTATTTAAAATATCATGATATAACGAATCATGAACAAATATAAGAGACATGGTCTGAAGTCAAACAGAAATTCTTGTATTATCTTCATTGCTCTTCTAGACTCATATCAAGAATGAATTTTGAAATTCATTTTGCAAAAATTACTATGTCACTTATGAAAAAGAACAATTACATGTAGACTTTCAAAGTCTCGGATCTTAGAAATTTACTACATTCTTTTGAAAAAATGACTCTTGTCTAAAAATAAGATTGACTTAATCCTGTGAGATGGGAATGACCTATCCCTGTAGCCTCGTGTTTTTCAGTAGATTATAATCTTATCTGAAATGAATATTTAGTTCTGCTATTTAGAATGACTGACATAAACTTGGACCAATTATTACCATTCAAAATAATTCAATATCTCTCTGGAATTAATATTTCTCTCCCAATCCTCCAGATTTGCAAGAGTTTGCAGGGTTTGTAAAATCCCCCTACTGATGTTTGCTTCCTGTTCTGCAATTTCCAAATCATCATAATAAAAATAATAAATTAATCAAGTTAAAATCTGGTTCAGAGATGAAAGGCATCCTTAAATGTGGCCAACAATTGAAGATTTTATTTTGAGAGAAATTTTAAATAATAAGATGAAATACTTAAGGTCTTTCCAGGTAATAAATCCTAAATCTACGTGCCAAAATATAAAATATGGTTGGTTTGACAAAATATAGCAATCACTACTTACCAATTTTGCTCTAAATGATGTACAAAAATTAACTTATGTAATATTCAGTTTAATATATGAGGTCATTAAAGTTCGGAGTAGTTTAGTAACCTGCCCTAGATCACACAGTTAATTAAGGCCAGAACCAGGAGTTGGACTCCGGCAACCTAGCCTCAAAGTTTGAGGGCTTTCACATCCTAATAGGCTCCTTTGAGAACTAATACATGAGAGCAGGACATTCTATCATAATCAGAATATATTCTGATTTAAACCTTTATATATTTCCCCTAAAAAATTGTCACCATGTGCTGTCCTAGAATTCCTAAAAAGGAATCTGAGTCTCTTATACATGTTCATCTAGATTATTCTCACTTTTATGTAGATGTCTGTTGAGATCTCTGAGAAAATACACAAGAATTTTTCAGCTTTACTTTCTCTAGGTAAGCTGTCATCATATTTTTCTATTCCTCCTGATTGGGAAATTGTAGCTTTTTCCTGTACTTCTATCTTGGGAATATACTTAGAGGAAAGCACATAGATGATTAGAACTTTAACATGGAACAAATTTCAGGTGTGATCAAAAAGAAGATATTACCAGGATTTTTCTAAAATTATTTTTAAATTGAATCACATTGTCCCTACCAGGAGCTGAGCTTCATCTGGGAATCCTGAAGATAATGGATTAATTAAGGGAACTTGATACAAATTAATTAGAAGAGTAAATATCACACATCTATGCTCTATTTTTATTATTTCTTGAGACCAGTTTTTTCTTAAAATACTTTATTTAAATTATATGTGCAGATAGATTGATCTTTGTTGTTTTATCATTCACCTTATCTCTTACCTGGAGAATGAGCTCAGCAAGAAATATGGCACAAAAGGAAAAGTTAGGGTGAAAAACAAAAACATCACTGAACCCAGCACTTCTCTGTCATTCATTCTAAAACAATTATCTTTCTTCAGCTCCTGACAGTGCCACAAGACAGACCACAAAGTGAACTACAGTGCCCTAAAGAGAAGGAACATACATGAGAAGTAGGATATAAGGACAGAAACACCTGCATATTTTCATCCTTATAAAACTAAAATG
Source organism: Potos flavus (assembly GCA_028534135.1). Taxonomy (NCBI): domain Eukaryota; kingdom Metazoa; phylum Chordata; class Mammalia; order Carnivora; family Procyonidae; genus Potos; species Potos flavus. The sequence continues at coordinate 52,445,266 of CM052899.1, forward strand.
ATATATTTGAATGAATTCTATTTGGACGATTATAAGTGTTCAGAAGTTTGGAATCCATTTCTAGTATGTTGATACATTCAATAAACAGACATATAGGGGAAAAAATCAGAGAAATGGGTAATTTATAACAACAACTAATTAAAATTACTTTGTTTTCCTTTGGAATGTATTTTATATTGTATGTACATACTGTCTGCTGATGGTTTGTAAATTCACATTTTGAAACAAAAATTATCGCACTGTACAGAAACACTGGAAGGAAGCTCTTTTCTTCTGGTCTACCTTGAACTCATCTTTTACCTTCCACCTACAGGAATATTGTTTATAAAAGTGTGAGGTTGAAAAACTTTAGAATGTCAATTGGCCTTTCTGATCTTCTCTGCTCAATAACTCTTTTTATACCACCAAGTTTCTTATATTACTGGAGAAAATAAAGAGGAGACATAAAACCTAGAGCTAGACAGGACCTCAGAGAAGAGCTGGACCTGGATATCCCATTACAAATTCCTAGCACAGCCAGGCAGATAATGTAATGACTGATAAAGTAGGACTGTGGGCAACTAGGGAGCTCCTACTCCATCTGAAGGGGTCCATCCGTCGTTGTATTACTGGTGACTCACTGGCTTGAAGAATGCAAGATCAATAGTGCTAATTCTTCATAGTTTTCAATTAAAACCATAAATCCATACTTCGATATGACATGTCCTAATTTCAAGTGTTTTAAAATAATTTAACTTATTCCAACAAAGACAACACTGTGAGGGTCAAAAAAACACATATAGGAAAGTATAACCATCCCCAAGATGACCAGTCTATGAGCTCTGACCCATATTTTCATGCTTATTTTATAGATAAGTAACTAATGAGGAAGTAAGATGGAGGGAGAGCTGAAATTAGAACTCAGTATTCCTCACCTTCTGTTTTAGTGTCTTTTCTTGTACTTTATAGCATCGGCTACTTCTTTGCTGCAGTACCTCATTAGAAATATGGAGTATGCTTAAAAACTTAAAACGTTACCTTCCTACAATAGCTTAGTAGTTGACAGTACAGATCTAGTGCCAACATAACTTTTTATTTATTTTATTTATTTATTTATTTATTTTATTTATTTATTTTATTTATTTATTGAGGGGAGGGAGTAGAGAGGAAGCAGACCTGGGCTCAATCCCTCCACCAAGAGGTCATGACCTGAGCTGAAACCAAGAGTCAGGCTCCAAACCACGGAGCCACCCAGGCACCCTGACAAAATGACTTTATATTTATTCTCACTGCACCAGTTTCCGCTAATTCTGTGAACATAGGGAAGTTCCTCAAACGCTCTATAACCTAGTTCTCCCATCTCGAAAGTAGGAGACAATATTATCGTTTTCATTGGGGTGTTGTGAAAATTAAGCAATATAATTAATGTGAAGTTTTTCTAGAACTGCCTGGCCCGTATTCAGTCTCAAGAAATAGTAGCTGTTATTGTCATCCAGAACGTGATCACCGTCGTCATCACCACAAATTCTCGGCCATCTCAGTGCTGAAATGCTCCAGTGCTGATGTTCGGCAACTATATTCTAATTCATGACACTCATGGTAGAAGGGCCTCTCCAGTGCCCGAAGGTCCATCTCTACTGCAGAGTAGATGGAATTTGCTGTTGTCTGGCTTCCGGGACATGCCCCACAGCCTCGTTCCATTGAGGGCTGGGCTCCAATGTCCCGGTCACGTTCGTGTCTCTCAAGCCTACTCTTGTTAAACAAATTCTACTACGTGATGTTCCAAAAAAAAAAAGCAGGCATTCAATAAACTATTTGCTGAATGAATTAACAAGTGATAAGAGATTAAATAAATAAGTGCCAAATGAAAACCTGCTGATAAAAGCAAGCGGATGACAAAAACCTAGATAAATTTAAGCCCCAAGCAAGTCACGCTCGTATGAAAAGCTGGATCTTCCAATTGGCTACGGGGCTTCAGCTACAAAGGTACCGGTGAACTTTGTTTCAAGGTATTTCAGTGTTGTTTTCACTTTCTGATGAAGACAAAATGTTTAAATATAGCTTTCTGATTAAGTGCTCTTAAACATTCATAGTATAAATGAAACAAAATAAACAAAAACTATGTACAATTTTAAAAATATTTGACACATAATGCTTCTCTGAATGCAGTTTCTTGTATTAAAGCTGCTTTTTTATTCATCAGGTTTTCAAAGACGCTCAGCAGTTTTGGTTATATTTGGAAGTGATTAGTGCTAATTGCATTTTATGATATTAATATTATTAAAAAGGCCTTGACAAGTATCCTCTTATTTTTTACTTCTTTTTATTTTGCCTTCAATTCTTCCATAAAAATATTGTTCTTTACATAAGTAGTAATCATGGTAACTATAAATAACAGAAACTGTATCATAGTGAACCAGAGAGGACATGGCAAATACCACCTCAGTAAAAGATTTTGTGACTGCAAAATTTTCTCTGAGGAATGTTCTTTCTGAAAGACAGAACAGGCTATGACATCATTCACCAAGTCATTTGTTTGGAAGAAAAAGAGCAATGCTGACATCTAGTGTCTATGAGTTATAAGACAAAGGTTGATAATTTTCTTTATAAGCCTGAAATCTGAGGAGGAAGACAATGAATGGACAAGTAAGACAATCAGCTTCAATTCACTTCCAACCTTTGAGTTATCCAACAGTGTGTTTCTATTTGTGAATAAGACCCAACTCCCTCAAAGAATCAAAGAATCCCACTTGCCTTCGAAGTAATACTTGCTGTGGGAAATAGCCCAAGCAGAAGTTAGCTCTCACTTCCATACTCTATTTCATAGTAGCTCATTTCCACAAAACTTTAAAACTCGTGAGGCGGCGTTTGGATATTTTCATCTGCCGTAACTATCTTGGTCAGCCATTGGAGAAAAGCCACTGGCCAGGTTATCATAAATGAGGCCATAGGACTGGGTTGTCTGAGAATACTCAACAATGTCTGTTTCACCCATTTCAAATATTTCTAGAGGCATCTACAAAAAATGAAGATAATTCAAGGAGAAAACTGTAAACGTATCTACTCTACCTCTGGTTTTAAATCTATAGTAGGTCTCAGACGTCATCAAGTGTACCGGAAGGAACCTTGAGAACCAGAACTATGCACCACTGCCTCCAGAGCCTACCCAAATCCCCAAATTAGGTTATATTGACTTTGAAAATAGACATGTTTCCAATCTAACTCAAGCAGCTGTAAAACAAATGACAAATGAGAACTACATATGGAAAGCAAATATCAAATTGCTCTGTAGTTGGAAAAATTTTATATGTTTTCTTAATAACTTCACTTATTTTATCATAAAGAACATGGGTAATTCTTACCTCACAAACGTATTTCTTCCTATAGGTGGGAGGTGTTAGAATTCTATGATTAGAATTTAATAATTGAATATATACGTATTATATATATATTGAATATATATAATTGAATATAATAACTGTTGGAGTGCCAGGGTGACACAGTCCGTTAAAAGTCAGACTCTTGATTTCAGCTCAGGTAGTGGTCTCAGGCTCATGGAATCGAGCCCGCATTGGGCTCTGTGCTCAGCACAGAGTCTGCTTAGAGTTTCTCTCTTCCTCTCCCCCTGCCCTTCCCTCCCCTGCTCTCTCTGTTTTTCTCTATAAAATAAATAAATACATCTTTAAAAAAAAAAACCTGTTACATTCTGAATCAGATAACCTTTATAAGGTGATCTATACCAATTGCTCACAAAAATTCTGCTAAGGAATTCTTCCGGACTAGAGAGGTGCAGAGGATTCTGTATCAAAAGACCTACAGCATCTCTTAACTATAGGAGTAGAAAATGCATATCTGGACAGAAAAGTATGATTTGGTATTCAATCCAATATCCCCCATTATATATTTTGGATCATCAAGAAGCAATATGGCATACCCTCCAAGCACTTAGGGTCTGGATTCAGAGCTCAAAATTTGTTTTTGTGATTCACTGACACATTACCAATATTTACTCTTGTCCCAGTTTCTTCATCCATTGTGCTACTCACTTTGGGCTACTGTAACTAAGTAACAGACTAGGTAGCTCAAAAACAACAGAAATGTATTTCTCACAGCTCTGGAGGCTAGAAGTCGAAGATCAGGTTACTAATAAGATCAGGTTCTGGGACGAGCCTTCTTCCAGGTTACAGGCTGCTGAATTCTCATTGTATCCTCACATGGTGAAGAGCAGAAAGAGGGAGCAGGCTCTCTCATGAGTCTTATAAAGACACTACTCCCACTTATAAGGGCTCCATTGTCATGATATCATCTAGTGCTTATTACTTTCTAAAGGTCTTAACTCCTAATACCATCACACTGGGGAATAGTGTTCCAGAATACGAATTTTGAAGGGACACAAACATCAGATAATAACATCTGTATAGGAGAAGAATGGTAGTGACTGCCTCATCGGCAGTCCATGAAAAATTGTCCTTGATAAAAAATAAGTATAAATATTTAATATAGTTGCTTCATTTAAAAAAAGTAAAAGCCTGGCACAAAGAATGTTCTCAATAAATATTAATAGTCATTATTTCTGAGAACTTCCTTGATTAATAAAATATAAGCAGTTACAATGATGATGACGTGGTTTTATAGAAAAAGAACAAAAATAGAAAATCTACAATGAAAGTATGAATTAAAAGAATAACCACGGTCAGAGGATAGAGGCACAGGATGCTATAGATTTTTTGCTCTTCTACCAATAAAGTCGTGGAAAGAGGCATTTTTTTCTCAACAAAAAGGATAGGTCCACTTAGCTTATTCTTCTATGGAATAATGTAAGCCGTGACGGACAGTCCATGAACCTCTGGAACAACCTACTAGAGAAGTAACATCCTACTAGGGAATAAACAGCCAGACAGATCGCCCTATAAAGCACATTCTAGAAGCAAGAAGATGTTGGGGAAATTTCAAACATAGGATACACACACACACACACACACACAAAGTACAAGTATAGTGTTTACTACTTGCAACACTCCTTTGGTCAATGTGTATTAAGTAAAGATCAAGTAGGAACATGGGATAGTAGGTTCTTAAAACTAGGCAAAATTTTCCAGGAAAGGGTAGAAAATATTGAGATACAAATACCCAAAATGTTAAAATCTAGGTGAGATTATTATTATTATTATTTTAGGTTAAATTATTTTTTAGGGCTCAAGAGAAACATAACATTAAGTGCCTGCATTGAATTTACATTTCTTTGTAATTTCACAAACAAATCCAGTAATGTGGAGAAAAGAAATGGAGTCAAAGGCAAGAGGAGGAAGCAGGCTTTCTCATGCATTCCTAGTGAAAAGCACTGGGCTTCTCTGGGAAGCTCCCCTACAACCTCTTTGCTCACCTCATTAAATGGAAGCTAACTGTGAAACACACGCAGCATAATGACTACATCTTATTTGACTGGGTTCAAAGTTTCTGTTTTGTAATTTGTGTTCTATCTCCAATTAGCCAAGAGATGGTAGAATTAAGCAATAAATTAATGAAAAGTTCAGGCTGAGTCTATTTATACTGAACAATGCCCAGCACCTTCTTGGGTAAAATTAACTGCCTAATAATCTTCTATGACAAATACGAAGAAAAATGTACAGTGCCGTGTATAAAATAAATGTAGTGATAACGTACTTTTTTAAAAAGCATTTAAATTAAAGCTTTTCTAAGTAAAATTTTATGATCAAATATTAAAAGAAATTGCCTGTTGTATTTTTCATACCAGGAAGTAAGAACAGCTCCTTGTTTCATTTTTTATTTTAGATCAAAAACCCATTTTTATAATCCACCAGGAATACAAGGTTTATGAAAAGATAGCAGGTTAGCTAACAGTGCTCCACTCTGAGAACAGTTAAATAGTAAAGACGTAGATATCTGATCCTCCATTCGGAGAGCTTGTTAAGAAGGTCTGAATGGGCAGCACATAGTTGTAGAGGCTTATTAGACGATATACAATTCTATGAATGTGGGGACATGTTCACAAAAGCTTGTCACTCTCCTCGTTATGAGTTAAATTGTATCCCCCCAAATATATGTTCAAGTCCTAAACTCCAGTACCTCAAAAGTAACCTTATTTGGAAGTAGGGTCATTGCATACCTAATTAATTATGATGAGGTCATACTGGAGAGGGGCAGGCCTTTAATCCAATACAACTGATTTCTTTTTTTTTTTTTTAAGATTTTATTTATTTATTTGACAGAGAGAGAGAGATCACAAGTAGGCAGAGAGACAGGCAGAGAGGGAGGGGAAAGCAGGCTCCCCGCTAAGCAGAGAGCCCGATGCGGGACTCGATCCCAGGACCCCGAGATCATGACCTGAGCCGAAGGCAGAGGCTCTAACCCACTGAACCACCCAGGCGCCCCCAACTGATGTCTTTTTAAGAAGGGAAGAAAAGGCACGGATCCAGGAAGGGAGAACAGCTTTTGACAACAGAGGCAGAGTTTGAAGGGCTGCAGTTGCAAGCCAAAGAAAGCCAAAGATGGCCAGCACACAACCAGAAGGTAGGAAAAAGGCAAGATTCTCTCCTGCGGGTTCTAGAGGGATTATGGCCTTGCTGATCCTTTTATTTTGGACTTGTAGCCTCCAGAGCTATGATACAATAAATGTCTAGTTATAAGCTACTTTATACTGGTACTTTGTCACAGAAGCTTTAAGAAACTAATAAAATCCTTAATATTAAAAGATTTAAAATGTGGAAGACCCCAAAGGACTTTTTATGAAATGATTATAATGTTATCACACAAGGAACTAGGACTAAAAATTGATGTGCAAGATTGCCAGCAAAGAGCAACATTCAGTGACAGGATCCAAGTTCAGTGGAAGGAAAGGACGACCCTTTAATCGATAGAATTAAGTCATTGAATCCATTCGTTTATGAAGTATATAGGACTTGAAGTCTTAAACACTTGTTTACAGTACACTCACACAATTATTAGTACACCTCCTAGTTATTAGAAGTGGTATTTTCTTTTACTTATTTTACTTGCATGTAGATTGCTTACATAGATATCTAATACAAAGATAGTACATCTAAAAATATTTCCACATTTGAATAACATTTAGCGAATTTTCACTGTGAGCCATGGACTTTCCCAAGAGTTTTATTTTTTAAGATTTTATGTATTTATTTTTAGAGAGAGAGACAGAGAGAGAGCTTGAGCAGGGGGAGGGGCAGAGGGAGAGAATCTCAGACTCCCCGCTGAGGGAGGAGCCCCAAAGTGGGGCTGCATCCCACAACCCATGAGGTCGTGACCTGACCCTAAAAAAAGAGTCTGAAGCTTAGAGGCACCTGGGTGGCTCAGTGGGTTAAAGCCTCTGCCTTTGGCTCAGGTCATGATCTCAGGGTTCTGGGATCGAGCCCCACATTGGGCTCTCTGCTCAGCAAGGAACCTGCTTCCCCCTCTCTCTGCCTGCCTCTCTCCCTACTGTGAAATCTCTCCTCTCTGTCAAATAAATAAATAAAATCTTAAAAAAAAAAATTCTGACGCTTAACTGATTGAGTCACCCTGGCACCCTTCAAGAACTTTATTCACATTATTCACCTCAATTCTTTCTACCCTAGGAGATAGGTTTATTAACAGTATTCTCATTTTCCTGAGGGCAAACCAATGCACTGGAGATTCAAACAAAATGTTTGAGATGACACAATCGACAAATCCAAGAGTGGGATTTGAGCATAGTCTGTAAGAGCCTGAGGTCATAATACCTTTATAATAATATTGCTTCTTACTTGGAACCAATTTTATGCAAACCTGCTTTCCAGCCATCTGTAAACTGAAAGTCGTATCAGTGAGGCAGAAAAAGGTCGGCATGGCTGTTTTAACTAATACACTAATAAAATTTAGTTGGTCAAGATCTGAGAAAGTGTAAACAAAAAGTTAAAACATTAAAAAAAATAAGTTGTCTCTTTGGCTTTTATATCAGAAAATTATCAAAGGAAAAGCTAGATGACTTATGCATCTAGTACATTATATAACTCAGGTTCCATACCTGTTTTTTCTACTTGCTCACCTTGGAGCCAGGTAGAGCTGGGTTTTATTACTGGATCCTAGCTAGATATGACATTAATTAATTTGTACCTGAGTTTTTCATTTATAAAGTGGGGATAATGACCCCTATGACCCTTGCAACTTTTCTTTGAATCCTACCCTGCAGTGTGTTACATATATATGCTATCAGTGAAAAACCTTCAATATGCTATGCTGCACCTAATAAATGTACAGAGAATAGTAATTCATAATGAAGGTTCTACTGACTTGGTCCTCATGCCATTTAAAAATTCTGTTGAGAACCAGGAATATATTATTCTATTATCAGGTCAATCAAAACAAAAATACATAGTGAAAGAATTAACAGTAGATAAAACAAGAGTGGTGACTATTTATGCCATGCGCTAAATTAGTGTATTCATGAAAATTTCATAATTTATAATCATATGGGTTAAAGTAATATATGTATAAATATTTAAAATCTACCTCATGTCACTCTTCTTTTGTCCTTTCAGATTTTCCTCATTTTCCCTCCTGCCTTTTTTCCTCACAAAATAAATGGAAAAATAGAATTCACACATATTTTTAAGGTGACCATATTTTGAACAATATTTTGACATAATGATCATGCTGTAAATAAAAATTTATGTTTTTCTGGATATAAAGTATACAATCTAGCATTATAAGGTAAGTAAGATGCTCAGGTTTTTTTTTTTACTTATTGTGTACTAATTCAAAAAATGAAAAAGGAATCACATTTATAGAAGTTTTTCTCAAAATCACCAAAAACTGGAAACAATCATCCGCCTCAAAGTGAATGAATAAACAATAGAATACTGTTCAGCAATAAAAAGGAAAACGATTGACATGTGCAGCAAGACAAATGAATCTAAAAAGTGTAAATGGTGAGTGAAAGAAGCCAGACTGAAAAGGCTACTTACTGTATGATTCCATTCCTTCTGAAAAAGGCAAAACCACAGGGACACAGAACAAATCAATTAGTGTTTGCCATATAAGGGACAGGAGAGGAGATTAATGGCTAAGGGGCACGAGAGACCTGGAGATGACGGAACTGTTCTATACCGTGATGCAGTAGTGGTTGCATGACCCTTTGTGTATGTCAAAGTCAATGAACTTTACATCTCCGGGGGATGAATTTTACTATAGCAATTATATTTCAATAATGTAATCCTTAAGTGAAAAAAATTGCACAAAATATATACCCTGGTGAATTATCATAGGGTGAATACTGCTATAATCAACACTCAGGCCAAAAAGTAGAACTTTTTGATAAAATCCCAGCAACCGTAGAAGCTCCCCCTGTGCCCCAACTCAATCGTAGCCTCCTCTATCCTCCAAATGTAGCCTCTCTCTGACTTTTTGTTAATAGATTTCTTTTTTTAGAGCAGTTTTAGGTTTACAGAAAGATTGAATGGAAAGAAGAGTTCCCATATATTCCCTCAAACACCCCATATGCACTTATTTGTCTTAAACTGCAATAGGACAGATTTCTCCATATCTTGGATATTCTTTGACTATTTACAATACTTGCAACTTTTCTTTGAATCCTTCGTGTCACTTTCTTTATTTTGAATGTTACAAGTTCTCCTTTTCAACTTATATTTCTTTGAAGACATTTTTTTACACTCCTGAGTCTTTTCTACTGTATTCTTACTTTCTAAACCATGCTTTATTTCTAATTCTTTCCTGAGCTTCATTATCTCATTTTTGAGTTTGTAATTCTGATTTATGTTGTTCTTTCATATCTCCTTTTTTGAGCATCTTAGCTTGTCTTGAAGTGTTTTGAGGAATTGTCTTCTTAAAGCTTTTATTGTCTGTAAGATGGTAATTCTTTTATATTTTTCTATTGTAGTAAATTAAATTGAGTTTTGTCTTTGATTTCTTATCGTTTTTGCTATTTTTTAAAGCAAATTTCTTTTTATTAAACTTTCTTTTTTCTTTTTTTTTCTTTTTTCAGCGTTCCAAGATTCATCGTTTATGTACCATACCCAGTGCTCCATTCAATACGTGCCCTCCTCAATACCCACCACCAGGCTCACCATCCCCCCACCCCACTCCCCTCTAAAACTCTCAGCTTGTTTGTCAAAGTCTACAGTCTCTCATGGTTCATCTCCCCCTCCCATACCGTCCAATTCACTTTTCCTTTCCTTCTCCTAATGTCCTCCATGTTATTTCCTATGGTCCACACATAAGTGAAACCATATGATAATTGACTTTCTCTGCTTGACTTATTTCACTCAGCATAATCTCCTCCAGTCCTATCCATGTTGATAAAAAAGTTGGGTATTTATCCTTTCTGATGGCTGAGGGGAACCCTCTTACACTGTTGGTGGGAATGCAAGCTGGTGCAGCCACTTTGGAAAACCGTGTGGAGATTCCTCAAAAAATTAAAAATAGAGCTACCCTATGACCCTGCAATTGCACTACTGGGTATTTACCCCAAAGATACAGATGTAGTGAAAAGAAGGGCCATATGCACCCCGATGTTCATACCAGCAATGTCCGCAATAGCCAAACTGTGGAAAGAGCCCAGATACCCTTCAACAGACAATGGATAAAGAAGATGTGGTCCATATACACAATGGAATATTACTCAGCCATCTTTTTATTGAACTTTAGAAGAAGGTTTGGCTCAGGTAGCTTTTCTAGCTTCACAAATCTCTCTTCTCTGTTCTACTCATATAGTGTTAAAAAATATAAGATATTGCATCCTAAGATTCCCTAGCTTTGCTCCTACTTTCCTACTCTGCTCCTAACCTGCTCCTACTTTTATCTGGGCCTTCTCTTTCCTTTGCCTCTGTGGTCTCTATCCTCTCTGCAGAGGAGTACCTGCTCTAAAAGGGATGTGTGGTGGCTCACTGTGACAAGCTCATGGCAGCTATATGGCTCCTGTTCCTTTAGATCTAGTATATACTTCAGATTGAATTTACCCACTAGCACAGTGAGCAAAATTCATCCTGGTTTTATCAGCTCTTCTACATTGGACCACTTGTATTACAGTGAATAGATATTTAGGGATCCCCTGTTTATCATCGTGATCTGTCAAATGCCTAATTTTTCCCTTCGCTTTCCCAGAGCAGACGCTAAAAACATAGGTTTCGTGGTTTTTAGTGGTTTTCCCTCCCATTAGTATTTTGGAAGATATCTTGTTACCTAACTTTATTGCAACTATTCCGCTTCTGTGTTTGGGTTTTGCTCTCTAGTCACTCTGCATGTTTTAACACAGGCATGCAGAAAGTTCCAAAATTACACTACCCATGTCATTGTGCTCTTACTACTTTCTCTCAGATTTCCTGTAACGGTGTTAATTTATTTTTTTCCCTCCAAATCCTCTTTGGTTTATCTGTTTAATTTTACTTTATCTCTGTATTTATGCAAAGGTTAAATGATGTTTGACAGGGTTTACACTTAGTCAATTTAGTAAGATATCAAATTCTGTATAAGTGTGTCCCTAAGAAAAGCTCAGATTTTATCTCCCACTAAATAATTCCATGTTTTCTTTTATTTTCAGTAGTGGATCTACTAAAGTATATGTCTGCCCTCAGTTAGCATCAGTGTTTATATCTGTGAATTCTTATACATGTATATTCTCCTTATTTCCCTGTATTATCTTCCTGTTATTTTGGATGGAATTGTTTATATTAGAAAAAGTCAAGCTCTTTGGGGATTTTTTAACTCTTAAGTCATCTGAAAGACTGGCCTTTAAGTTTTCCTCTATAATTTGAATATGACTGACATTTTTCATTTTCATATTTATTTGTCACACAGTGAAGCTGTCATTGTAAGGTATAACTATAAAAAACTAAGGAAAAAAGATAAAGAAAGAAAGATAGAGAAGACTACTTTAAAAGGAAAAGATAAAGGAAGGAAAGAAAAATATATGAATAAGATAAGAAATTTTATGATTTCATTAGTAATATATTGATGATAACATAATAAATCAATAATCCCACCTTTTTTTTTTACAAACAGTACTATCCCCTGTAAAACATGCATCCATGAATATTCAATAATTTCTTATGGTAAAGTATAACTTATTAGGTCAGCCGATAAATTTAGGACAAAATTTCCTCAAGGGGAAGACCATCCCTAATGCGATGTTTTATTTGCACTGACCTAGAAAAGCTCTGAAAACCCAATGAGGTTTCTAATTTGTGCAAACATCTATAATAGCTATCATATGTTTTATTGCTTTTTTATTTTCAAATCATGTAATTTTTGGCTCTTCTTGTTTCAATTCATTTCCTTCCTTCAAAATATACAGTGTATGGATCTTTAACAGTGGGACCTAATAAAAAGTTTGCAATTTAGAAAACAACTAAATTTTTTACAAATGTACTAATAGGATATCCAGGGTAAACCCTATAGCCTCAGAGATTTGAGGGATTGGGAAATTTTCAGCTGTATTGCACCTGCTTTTATCACAATCCTCCATTTACAAATCTTCCACCTCTTCCACTTGTCTGTGATTATTTCCACTTGAATCAGTAAGTACTCCCTCAGTGCATTTCTATAAGAGTTATTATACAATCTGACTGCTTCACTAATTCCTTAAAAAATCCTGTGTGTTTTGCTTTGTATTATAACTTTTTTTTACTAGAAGAAGCATGAATGTACATGATTTTGGGGAGAGAAAAGCAATGTACAAATGACAAGACAAATTGACAAAAAGCTGAAGAATTACAAGTGAACAGAAAAATCTAAACTTCAATTCATGTTAAATCACCAGATCCCTACATAATTCAAGATTATTCAATAGTCTTCTTGTTTTATGCCTTACATGGCTGGATTTGTTTAGGTAAATTAGGCTCATGTTTATTGATAGTTCTAAATTAATTATGTTTTGCTTCTCTTACTTAATTTTTTCCAGGTGAATCAAGATAAATGCATAGTACTTTGGCAGAGATGAGATGCTGTTTTCCCCGTTCTCTCATGCGGTTAGAATTTTCAAGCCAGTTAATATTTTAAATGCTCAAAAAAAAAAAATACTTTAAATGCTCATGATACTATGTCATGATTCACTCAATGTCTGCCAATCACATAAGAGATCAAGTTGAGAAAGAGGTTATAATTAGGTCATAATTAGAACTTCTGAAAAGATTATTCGAATAATCCCAACACGTGTTACAAGGCTTTTTACCACAGACACTAAGGGAAGACTTCCATTTCACCAATTACTATCAGGATTCTTATCCTCATGTAGAATAAATCCAATATTCCTACATATCTAAAGCTACCCCTGGACTTATGAACTCTCAGTCAGCTGTCAGCAAAATATTCTACATCTTCAAGTTACTCTCAGAACATCTTACTGCTCTATCCAAAACCAGACTACTTTCTGAGAGCGTAGTTTACTCTGCATTGTTGTCAAGATATGGCACAGTTCTTTCTTCTTGTACTCCTTCTACCACAGACTGAAAGTAGGTAATATCCAAACTTTTTGAACAATAACTATGTGTTAGGCATCTATATCAATTTAGCTCACTTAATCCTTAAAACAGCACTATGAGATAGAAAATATTCCCAATTTATTAATGAGCAAAATAAGCTCCCAAGAACTTAAGTTACTAAGGTTACCACATCTACTAAATGGTAAAATTTCATTGGATTCCAAACCCATTCTTTTTTTTTTTAAGATTTTATTTATTTATTTGACAGAGACACAGCAAGAGAGGGAACAAAGCAGGGGGAGTGGGAGAGGGAGAAGCAGGCTCCCTGCTAAGCCAGAAGCTGGATGCAGGGCTCGACCCCAGGACTCTGCAATCATGACCTGAGCCAAAGGCAGATACTTAACAATAAGACACCCAGGCACCCCTCTGAACTCATTCTAATAATCACTGCGATTTGATGCCTTTCTAAGACAGTAGGTACCCTCATTGAACTTCATAGCATATTCCAAAACATTTACTTTCCCTTTTCCTCATGAAGCATTACTTCTTGAAACCCAAACCACCAGACAATATCACTCACTTTTAAAGTCAACCATTTATCTCCTTGTCACTCTCTCTTACATACCACAGTTCTAGAGTATATTTCTCTTCACCAACACTCACGTTATCATTCTCGGTGATCTCTATACCCATGTAAAAGACCAAGTCCAAACCCATTCAGTGACCATTCTGGAGCCTTGTCATTACTGATTCCCTCACGTCTTCCATTCTCTGACGACTACCTCCTATCTTCCCAGCTAACTTGCTTTAGTAATCCACTGGAACAACAATTCGAGAAAAGCATATGATGTTTTTCTCATAAACATCACTAATCCATTAACCTGGACTTTGTGATTTCTCACCACCTGAATCTCTACTCGACCAGGAGCTCTATTACATTTCCTTGGTCAATTCACTCTTACGTTCTTCAGGATGATTATTTCATTATTATCCTCTCTATTCAAATTTTCAGCACCCATTCTTCTTCCTCTCTTTCACATCATGACTTTGCTTTTTCTTTTACTGAGGAAATAGAATCATTCTGAATAGATTTCCTCATCTTCCCACCACCACATCCATGAATTGATCTGTATTTATAGTCACTTATTTTCATTTCCTGATGGTTAAAAATAGATTATGCATTCAACCTACTCTTATACAACCTACTCTTAACTTAGCCAACTCCCTTGCTTATGCAGAAGACTTCCCCATCTCCTTTCAGCCACTCCACTAAGGCTTCTGTGCCCACCAAACTTGTGCCTACCTACTCTCACTAGGGTCCATTGACTTCTATCTTTCTAGTCCCAGGGATCATCTTTTAGTCCCCATTTGATTCCATATGTCCGTAGCACTGGGCAAAGTAAATTAATGCTCTCTTTTAAAACACTTCATTTCTCAGAAAAGGAAAAAATAGAAACTATTTTCATGGAAACTGTAGAACAAACAAAATGCCATCATTTTCAAACATTTTCAAACAACCATGGAAAATTATGTCATTCCACATACTTAAGCTTTCAAGAATTTAAGTCAAAATCTGTGGGAAATATGTGGTGTCTGCTTGTGAGAAGGGCATAGAAAAAATGTATGAGATGGAGGGTGCTTATCCAAGATACTTGAAAAGGTTTATTTATTTTTTCTTTTTTTTTTTTAGAGAGAGAGATCACAAGTAGGCAGAGAAGCAGGCAGAGAGAGAGGGGGAAACAGGCTCCCCGCCGAGCAGAGAGCCCGATGTGGGACTCGATCCCAGGACCCTGAGATCATGACCCAAGCTGAAGGCAGAAGCTTTAACCCACTGAGCCACCCAGGCACCTGATACTTGAAAATGTTTAAAACCTACTCCATCTTATTTGAAAGGCATCTCCTCTGTTGCAAAGTTTATTTAAAATATTCTGGACTTATTTCTGAAATCCATGGTTGAAGAATCCTTTTGAGTGCATGAATAAAATCCTATACTCCCAAGGCTATGCTATTTCTGTTTAAGGAAGAATTCACTGTTAAATCATCATATAATATTTAAAAAATAGATTTGATTTTGAAAAGTTATAAACATAAAAGAGATTCTTCCTACTCTCCTCATCTTCCTTGAACCTGTGTATTTCTCTCATAGGAGCTGGTCTCACACTGAAAAACTCTGGACTGAAGTTGTATCAGCAGCTTTGGTTGCCGCCCACACACGGACACAGAGTCCTGTGTATTAAGTCCATGTTTAATAGCTCATTCCCAAGATAGACTCATGAGCCAAATCAAAAAGGAGGAGCACATATTCATGCTGTAAATAGTTTTAGGCAGATTGCTCTTGAGTAAAGCATCAAGGTCAGCTCGTCATTGCTAATTCTGTTTTCTATTTTCTGGGAAAAACTCATTGTGATACTAATTGCTTTCTAAATTACTCAAAGAGTTGTCCAACCATTGAGATCAGAATGTGCATGCTCAGTTTCTCTTGCATGAACTGGTAAAAGTGTTTTCCATTGTTATATAGAACCTAAAAATTAGAAGCAACTACTGCATTAGACTGTAATGACAGATTTGTTGTCCTCACTGCCCTATTTGGGCTGATATTCCATCTGCCTGGCACCAGCAGCATTTTCTATTTTACTGTGTGTGCTCTTTGCGTCATCCACTTATCTTCCCCTACAAATACATCCCATCCCATCCCATCCAGGCTGAGCTAATTAGATTAGCCTCATTGTTCCAGCAACTTTTAAACTTCCTCTATTAAACAGTTTCCTCCAACTAGTTCAAAGAGGTTGGGTCATTTAAATATATCTATGGACCCAGGCCATGTATCCTATGCCACAGGATGTATCTCGTGACATAGGAAGAAACAGTCATTCCAACATTCGTTTTTTAAAATATATTGAGCCTTCTTCCCCCCAATTCTGAGCATTTAAAAAGGTAAAAGTTAATATTTTCTAAGTGAGAGTCTATATTTAAACCAATTAATCCCGAATATATTATTTTCCTCGAACAAGCTTGCTAAGAAATATTTTTTTCCTATTGCTATATATCTTCGCCAGCACTTGGTATTGTAAGATTTTTATTTTTGATAATATATGGATGTCAAATGTCAAATCTTATAACAGTATTCCCCTCCCCAAGTACTAACAAACAGTATTGAGTGTTTTTAAAATGGGTATGAGCTATTTGAGTTTTGCCTTTTTGTGAAATACCTATATCTTTTGTTCATTTTTCTGATGGATTTCTTACTGCTTTTGAGTTCTGTATATGCTCTGAATATTCATTCTTTGTTGTTTATATGTGTTGCAAACATCTTCTGGTTTTTGGCTTGCCTTTTCATTTAGATGTCTTTTGATGGACAGAAATTCCAATTTTATTTAGTAAAATTTATCAAACATTTAAAAAATGACTGCAATGTTTGTGTCTTATTTAAGAAAACATTCCCTTCTGGGGCGCCTGGGTGGCTCAGTGGGTTAAAGCCTCTGCCTTCGGCTCAGGTCATGATCTCAGAGTCCTGGGATTGAGCCCTACATCGGGCTCTCTGCTCAGCAGGGAGTTTGCTTCCACCTCTCTCTCTGCCTGTCTCTCTGCCTACTTGTGATCTCTCTCTCTGTCAAGTAAATAAATAAAATCTTTTAAAAAAAAGAAAACATTCCCTCTGAAAGGTGATAAATCCTTCTCCAATTTTTATCAAAGTTTTAAATTTTGGTCTTTCCTATTCAAATTGTGAGTCCATCCAGAATTTATTGTGCTCATGGGATAAAGTAATCAATTGTCCCCTCACCATTTACTGAATATTCTCTGATACTCATTCTCCCCCCAATGTGCAATTCGTCACTGTCATAAACACGAGTACATCTGTATTTCTGCTTTCTAATGAACTGTATTAACCTGTCTGGCTCTGTAAAAAATAACTACTAGAGCTTTTTAATATATCTTAATATTTTCTGAGTTCCTCAAAAATTCTACTTGAGGACTATCTTAATAAATTTTGGATCTTAACTTCATGCACTTTAGAATCCACTTATCAAGTTCCTTGCTAATAGATAGATATTGAGATGTAATTGACATATGACATTATATTAGTTCCAGGTGTATGATGATTCAATGTATGTATATTTTGCAAAATGATCACCACAAAATAAGTATAGCTACCATGATTATAGTTAATAATATTGCATCGTATATATGAAAGTTGCTAGGAGAGCAGATCTTAAAAGTTCTCATCACAAGAAAAAAGATTTCTTGTGGTATGACAATGGATGTTAACTAGAAATAATTTGCAATACAATTTCCTTGATTTAATACTAACTCTACATTTCATACTAGAAGACAATTTCTTTTACAAAGGGGCAAAGGATATAAAAACAAACTAAATCACATTGTAAAAGACTCCATTTTTTTACACAGTCTGGTACTTTTAACAAAATGCTAATGCAACTTTTTAAACTACTTTGTGAAACTCAAAATGCTGTCAGATAATAATAAGAGATTTTAGAAAGAAGTGTTCCATGACTAAATAACATGGGAAAACCATATGTCCTATCAGCTACCTGAATATTCACAATGCAGATTAGTATATTAAATGCTCTGATTGATCCATAAAGAAGAAATGGATTAACTAATGATTCCAAAGCAATTAACTGCAATTCTTAGAAAACCTATTAATATCTATTAAAGTACAATTCGGCCAGGAATCTGATGAGACGGGAATATATGCCATATATTTGTCTTTCTTTTCAATAAGTAAGTAATTTCTAGTGACCTACTAGTAAATCGAGAGGGTTTTATAGAAAGCTACTTTTTCAGACCCCAATAATCACTTAAGGAAAATTCCAAAACTATTTTAAATAAGACTGTGAAAGTAGATTAGTCTTTAGATGACTGACTAATCCTACCATCAGGTAACACTACCTTGTATAAAGTAAAAAAATATATATAAAATAATATACCTAAAGAGTGTCATACAGTTATTTCCTACTTATTTCTTTTACACACCAAATGACTTATTTTTTCTACGTTAATCCATACACATTCCAATCATTTAGTAACATTTATTGGACATAAAGCCTGTATAGTGATTTTCATTATAAATAAGGCTTGCTTCCCAGGAGTCAAGTGTTTTTGGTTTTTTGGTTTTGGGGGTGTTTTGTTTTGTTTTGTTTTGTTGAAGGAATGGGATCCTCCAGGTTGTCAGTGAAGACCCACCCCTCTCTAACAGTCAGGATTCTCCTGTCTGAGGGCCAGTCCAAGCAGCCTCTAGGCTTCACTTGGCATGTCTCTTTGCTTAGATTTACATGAGAGTGAGGTCTACGGTGAAATGTGCCTATTTTGGAGATACAGGTCACAACAGTGTGTGTGTTTTATGAACTCTCCCGCTCCTCATATTCTCCCCCAGCTTCAATAGTGTGAATGGTGTTCCTCTGAGAATTCTTTCCCCTTCAACCCTTCTTGGGATATTCTTCCCCTAATAGAGTCACTTATTATTTCTCCCTTCTACAAGGCATCCAATCTTATTTTAACATTCATACCGAATTATTTTTTACTTTTCTTTTATCCTTTGAGTCATTTCACTGGAGTTTGGAAGAGGACAAGATATAAGCACATATGCCCATAACATCTTGAGCTAGAAATATGTTCCATTTAATAGCTTCTTTTATTTGTTTTGGTTTTACAGATAAATGATTTAGGTTTGTTTATTCCCAGGAAGTGATACTAGTCACAACTACCAAATACCTTGCATCTGTTGTCTATAGTCACCCGTCTGCTATGAATATAAAAAGCTAAGGTATGAATCACTCCAAAAATCCTACAAATATAAAAATATTTTACCAGGGACGAGTTTTTAAATTACAAAGTACTATATGCTAATCATAACAAATCTGAGTAACCCAATATGTAATATAAATTCCAAAGGTCTTCCCCCTCTCTTGCCTATTCATATTAAACCAGAGCTGTCCAAAAGTTTAGTTATTTGAGTCTTTTTCTATTCCTCACATTTGTCCATTTATCAGAGATTTGAAAATTTCTTAGATTACATTCTCTTCTATGTATAGCTGGGTATGATGTAGAAGACTATAAAAACTTGCTATCGTTTTATAGCTTGTTTGTTCACTCTAATACACCAAGGGTATTTTATTGTGGTAGTAAATGTAAGTGTACTTTGTTTAGACTGCCTCATATCATTTTCTGGATAAACTATTCTGCCTATTTATAGATGTTTAGCTCATTTTAATAGTTTAAAAAATTCCCACAAGGAGCATCTTTCTTCACCTCTGTCAAAATATCTTTGTTGGATAGACACATAGAAGGGAAATTGTTGGTTAATTGGCATGCTAATTTTATGGTTTGATATGAATTGCTAAATTTTTCCAGAATGGACCGATTTACATTCCCATCAGCAGTTGGGGCCCATTTCTCCACACAGCTAACACCATTGGATGTCACCAATTTATTTTTGTATCAGTCAAAATAGTGTTATGGTGCCAAGAAAAATTAAATAAGTACATAATTCCTAAATCACAGTGGTTTAACACAAACAGAATTTTGTCTATCACCAAAATTTCTCTTCTAACCTTGTCACTAAGCCATTTGGAACAAGTGCTCTGGAAGGTTGTCACGGAAGGAGAAGAGAAACTATTTTTAAATGTCTAAATCCAATAGTAACATTATACTTCCTCTTGCCATCCATTGGCACTCATCGCTTGTCCCATCTAATTGCCAAGGAGTTGAGAAACATAATTCTTTTATGTGCTAAAAAGGAGAAAGCTATGGTTACAGGTGAGCGATGGAAGTTACAACCTTGTTGTTACTAATATTGAGGTGTGAAAATTGTTACCCCATTATGGTTTCAGTTTCCTTTCTCTTTTGTGATCTTTCTCCGGTGCTGTTCCTTACTTAAACAATGACTTTAAAAAAATTTTTTTAAGATTTTATTTATTTATATGACAGAGAGCACAAGTAGGCAGAGAGGCAGATAGAAAGAGAAGGAAGCAGGCTCCCTGCTGAGCAGAGAGCCCGATGCGGGGCTCGATGCAGGGCTCGATCCCAGGACCCTGAGATAATGACCTGAGCCAAAGGCAGAGGGTTTAACCCACTGAGCCACCCAGGCGCCCCAATGACTTTTAAATTTTTATTATTGTTTTATAGGAGCTTCTAATGTACTGCACATAATATCCTTTCCTCCTAGCTGTTACAAATATTTTCCCTCAGACTTTCTGCTCTTAATTATAATGACAACATGTTTGGTAAATGACCCTCCCTTTGTGAAATCATCAGTTAAATCCATGACACACCACACCATTTTGGGTCTTTTATTTACATTACCCAAATCTCTTGCCAGCTACA
This sequence comes from Potos flavus, assembly GCA_028534135.1. Lineage (NCBI taxonomy): Eukaryota > Metazoa > Chordata > Mammalia > Carnivora > Procyonidae > Potos > Potos flavus. The sequence goes on from CM052899.1 coordinate 52,466,019, forward strand.
AGGCTAAAAAGACATACATAATTAAAAGCATCGTATTTCATGTGTAAAAGTGAAGATAAGCGATGTTGTATTACCTCAGCATAGCTTCTGGATTATTTCCTAATCTTCCCACAATTATCTTTTTTTTTTAACCAACGCTCAGAATTTGTGAGATGCTGCCTGTGATTAGGGACTCTCATCCTAATATATAAATAACAAAAGAAGAGGCCTAATCCAGAAAAATTCAGGCCTGAGTAGCTACTGAACTAAATAATGCCATGTATATGGTAGTCCCAAAAAAGCAGGAGAGGGCTGTCAGCAGTTACACTTCAAAAGCATACCTAAGTAATGCAAATACATATTTGGGGGAACCTGTTCGAATTTAGAAATTAGCAAAAATTGTAAATAAACAATGGTTTTTAAATCAATAAATCAGGCTCGGAGTCCATGCACAAATGGCAGCATCAGGCCGACCTTGTAAACTCACTTCATGGCGAGAGCTACTGGTTTGCTGCCTGGTTCTATGCTCCTTGCTGAGGGGGATCGGAAAGAGTTTCTAAAGGCCTAATTTTGATTGGCTCGAGTGACCTCCAAACACAAAATGTACAAAACTGCCAGTTTTCTCCACATGCTTGTAAAGGCCTTTATCCTTCAGAAAAATTTTTCCGTAAAGCAAGAAATAATGGTGCCTTTTCAGATGAGCACCTCTGGTCTTTTGAAAGCAAGAATGGCTAGTAGAAGAGAAGGTTCTGAAGGGGAAACTTCTTATCACAGCTCCTGCAGCGCGTGCCAGCATAGCAACTCTTCCTCCCGGAAATGGGCCACGAATACTATGCAGGTATTCTCACTCCCGTGGGCAACCTGAAACAGACATCCTTATCAGAGACTGCAAAGGATGACAAATACAATGGGACAGCCAATTCACTTTGCAGTCCACTGTAGCCATGGCTGTGTTATCATCACTTCTGCTGTGAAACACATTTCTGCAGACCAAATCACATTAGCTACAAACTATGTGCCAGGCTGGAACTTGGAATATGGAATCATGACTGGGAGTGATGTTTTTTTAAGTCAAGTGTCAAAAGAATTGGGGTTACACAGTTGTAAACAAAACAGAAATCCAGCAGCCTTAGGATTAACATAGTAATTTAATTCTGTAAGCATGTTCTATTTTTAAACCATCTTTTTGGAGGCATTAACCCAGGACATAGAATTTACAATCTCTGCCTTATTTAACTCATTGTCCATCACATTGCCTGGTGCCAAAAGTGTCCCGACGAGGGGATTAAAACTTAAATATAAAAGACTGAATCCAAAAATGACCAGGATGAAGGCATACCAAAATATAATTTAAAAAATATGTTTCCTACAAATTCAAGTTCTCTTTTCTTTTAGTAACATTACAAACTGCTTTGTAGTTTGGTTTTGAAAACCATTTTTTTTTTCTTGTATGCATCAAGTTCTCGTAAAAATAAACTGGGTGGTCTGCTGTATGGTCCTGAAAGAGAGTAGGAAAGCCTTTGAGACTTGTTCCCTATCATTTCCTGCCCAACCACACCATCACACCACTGTAGCGAATAATAAGCACACAGCATTATTTGTTCGCATTATACCCCACCAGGGTCACAAATTATGTTTACTTTAAGGGTCATCAGGGTGACATAAATAAACAAAAAAGGCTAGATGAAATATAATGGAGAGAGCCCTTACATAAAATGAATTATACCAAAGTAGACCTACGCTGACTGAAGACATTTAATTTTTTTTAAAAAATTTAGGAGTCTCTGTTAAAAGTAACAATTACATCTGTTAAAATGTGTTACATCTGTTAAAATGTGCACTTCTCAAAGATAAGACTAAGCAATACTGTGTCTTTGTATCCCTAGAAGGGGTGCAGAATCTAGTACTGAGTTTTGTGATGACTATTTGTTTAATTGACTTGAGGGATTTCTCTTGCAAGAGTTGTGATTAGAGAGGACTTTCAAGTTCCCATCTCATCCCCTCCCAACCAGGCAGGGACAATGAGAAGGTTCGGAGAGACAATTGGACAAGCAGAGCATGTGGCATGACCATGTCACGGGAGAAGGAAATGCAGAACATGAGGAACACTGGACATCTTCCTCTGGACCCCCAAACATCTCTGGGATGCCCTTCTGTGGTATCTCTTCCTTGCTCAGTACCCTACAGTTGCTTTGTTGCGAAATTCAAAGGCCATTTGCATTTTAAGTGAATAACCTGTTAACCCAAAATAAATGGGATAATGATAGAAGTTCAGTAAATGATCTAGGGCTATATGAAACTAGAAAATACTACCAGAATTATCAAAACCACCCTACGAAAATGAAATCCTACAAGAGAAGAGGATGGAATTCAGGTGTGCTACAGTCAGAAAAGGATGCAGAAGCCAGTCAGTCTGATCTTACTCTTTTACAGGTAGAACAGCTGAGACCCAAGAGTCGTATCCTTTTCACAAAACAAAGTAGCAGTATCTCAGCATCAGAGCGTCTGATACAGTAACAGTGTTTCCGTAACAGAGTCGGAGCTAGAATTCAAGCACTTTGATTCCTAATCTAATCCTGGCTCTTCTTATCGAATTACATGGTCTCTTTCTCAAAACGAATCTATCACATTTGACTCTTCCATTTCAATAATGGCAGGTGGACAGGATAGTAAATTATAGCCTGCAATTAAGGAAAGGTCACACGAGGTCTATCAGAGAGGTAGGTGGGAGGGGGAGGAAGAGAAATCTCCCTATGCTCCTGTAGATAATCAAACAAATCTCAAATGGGTCAGGGCAAAGCAAATCTATAATATGTGTCATTCTATTAAAAACAGTAAATCTAGTACTTCAAATAAGAAAAAGAAAACTGTGACCGACATAAATTATATATTCTATGAAAATTTCAAACAAGCTATGATTTATTTAAGTCAGCATTTTCAAAAATTCACTAGATTCTGCCCTGTAGAAGCATTAAGTGCAGATTTAAAAAATTAAGTAAAAATTGAGAGGCCAATAGCTTTTGTACAGAGGAGCCGCATTTCTCTATATTTCCAGTAAATATAGCTTATTGCAAAGAACTTTCATTTGAAATAAATGCTGAAAACTTCTTTTCCTCATTTTAAAATTTTTTCTATAATTTTGCTTACACTCTGTGCTTTCTTTTCTGTTTTTAACAGTGATACATATCTTTGATGTTGATATATAGATACACACATCTATTATTATTTAGTTAATGACTTATTTAGGTACTTCTTATTAATTAAATGATGTCCTGCCCAGACCCAAAGTGGCCCACAAGACACTCACATTCTACACCTGACTACATGAGAGTCTTACCATTTAAAGGCTGAAAATAGGTTGAGATCATTTCAGCCCCAAGACAACCTCTAAGCATTCCCTTTACCAGATCAAATTCTGTGGTTCAGATGAGTGCCACTGATGTTCTGATAATTCAGAGGGAATCAGGCACTAGTTGATTCAATTGGTTTTTCTCCCCTGTAACAAGGTAGGATGCCTAATTTGTGTTTCAGAATCAATACACATCTCCACAGGAGAATCCTCTGGCTTGCCCTGCCCGGGCACACCTCACCAGCTTTTGGGCCCTGATTCATAAACTCCCATTGTGCTTCCACGTCAAGGTATACCCACATGGCTGGCACTGCCTTGGGACCCAGCAAGTGCCAGGAAGTGCCCCCTGCCTTCACCTTGATTGAACTAGTAGCTCCTGAACAGTGCTTGCCGATCCCTCGGGACCGACGGACTCCTGTCCAATTACTGTTCTCATGCAATCCGGCTCCACTTCAGCCTTCAAAATTCTCATTTGTATATTTGCTCCACTACCAAGATCTGTACCTGCTCCCGTGATGGCTGCAAAACCATGGCCTTCCTACTAATAGAAGTTTGGGGAGCACGGCGATTGTTCCTGCTCTCTTTCTTCTAGGTCATCCACTGCCTTCAAGGCCAGGTATGGGTCCGAAGTCATAGCCCCATCCATTTTCAGAAACACACTTGTTCTTCCACATTAACCAAATTAGATAACCTGTTATCTCAGTAAGCAAATATTTTGTTTCGGTCATTGCTTATATTGGAAACAAGGCGGTAGACATGACAGGCACTGTCCCATTCTTCAGAAGGAACTCTTCATATCTCCCCAATGTCAATTATCTTAACATCCCCCTGCCCTTCACCCAACATCTAGTTTATCATCAAGTCCTTCTCATTCTATTACTTTCTAGAATATTTCCTCTAAACCTGGGAGCCAATTGTTTTCTTGGTCTCTAATTTTCTTCCTGAAATGATGTCTCCCTCTTAGAGTAACTACCCAACTTATTCCTCATAAAGAACAATCCTTTAGAATAAAGCGACTCACCTCGCTGGCCAAATAAAATTAGTATGGGTTAAACGTGAATGAAAAAAGACTCAGTGGAAAGATACAGAAAGACACAAGTAACCACACAGAGATGTGGGAGAGAATCACCGTTTTCTTATATCCAGTACCAGACCTAGGAACTTCCAAGTTCTGTAGACTCAATCTACTTTCCTATAAGAATTCTAGTTAATTTAGTCTTTAGTAATCAGGACTGGATTTCTGTTTCCTGCCACCAAACTATGCTAAACAAAATACTTTCCTTTCCATGTACAAAATCACCACCATCATTCAGGCCACCACCATCTCTAACTGAGCCTACTATAATAGTGCTCCTAGTAGTTTCTGGTCTAATACACTGCCAACATGGTCTACGGTGCTACCTGGCTAAAATATATACCATTCATGGCACACTTTCTTACAACTTGTAAAATACCCTCATTGTCTTCAGAATGATGTCTATATGCCTTAGCATAGCATTCCAGGCTCTGTGTAATCTGTACCCCACACACAACATTCCCCAGTAGTATATTTGCCATTGTCCTAAAACCACATTAATTGATTGTGTACTTACCTCATGTTGTAACTTCTTCCATGATGTTTTTCTTTCCGTAGGCAATTATCTAAGTCTATTCATCCTTCAGATTTCCACTCAACTGATACTTCTCAGTATCAACTTCCTTGATGAATACTTCCACAATGAATATTTTCAGTACTTTCCCCACACCCAAAAGACTAAAAATTGATATTTTATCTTTACAATAGCCCTATAAAGTTTAACCAACCCTGAAAACCTCAATGAAATTATTGTATTCATAATCATACATTGTCCAATTCCAAAGTTAGTATGCAAGCAGGATCAGATTCCACTATCCTTGCTCTGCCCACTGCAATAATTTTCCCAGTGTTACCTGTCACTATGAAAGTTTTATTTTCCAGATTAATAATTGTCATATCATTCTTTGAATAATATATATATCAAAAAAGATTAAGAAGCAATCAATAATTGGGGCACCTGGGTGGTACAATTAAACCTCCAACCATTGGTTTCAGCTCAGGTCCTGATCTCAGGGTCTTGGGATCAAGCCCAGTGTTGGGCTCTGCGATGAGCACAAAGCTTGCTTAAGATTCCCTCTCCCTCTCCCTCTGCCCCTCATCCCAATAAATAAATAAATAAATCTTTTAAAAATGGGGAAAAAAGAAGCAATCAACAACTTAGGAGAAACAAATCTTTATTTCCCTAGGATCCAGAATAATTTCACCTATTTTGAAAGTGAAACTAACTCTTTTTTGAGGTACTCACACACACATCTAAGTTTCAAAGCTTGCATTCAGTAGAAAAATAGCTACAGATTTGTTTTATTATTTTTTATCTTAAAAGAAAAGCTTTTGGAAAAGAGGAAAGCTATGTTGGGACTTAAAGATGATTGACTGTTACAGCAGACTCATCAGGGAATGTTTAAGAAGCTGTGTTTTTTTTTTAATCATTTCTTTTTCAAGATTCATTTAATCCTAAGAACATTAATTTTAGATTAACATCCATAGGAAACAAGGTTTTTTTGTGGCATAATCCAATTGCTTTTTGACGTTAAATGTAAATATGTTCTTAGAAAAATCTCTGGTTTGTGGCTTAACATTTTTTTCAAAACAATAAAAAATATCAAATTTTAATCAAAAAGCAATTACATTAAATTCTCTAAAGATTTAAATCAACTCTATCTCAAATTTACATCTTATGGGGACAGCTCTTTTTCAGAATTAAAGAAATTGATGGAATGATGTATTGGGAAACCTGAAATTAATATTTATTCAGGAAAACTTAGGTATTAATAATGACTTGCATTTGAATTTGAAATCAACTACGTGGTACTAATCTAGGAGAGTTGGTAAATAAATTTTTATTTGAAATCTTTTTAAATTATAAAATGATGTAAAGAAAATATCCTGAGCTAAAATATTTTATCTCTTTTGATGATGAAAATATGTTTTCCATGTTATTTAATCTTCTAAGTTTTATTTATCTTCGTATGAGACTCAGAATTTACTTTGAACAACTTTTCTTAAAGTATGTTCTGCAGTACAGTAATCAAATAGATATAAAATCATTACTTAATCTCTCTCTCTTGAAGACTCACAATACATAAATTATAATAAAAGCTCTGTGGAGAATTACAATGAGGTAAACTAATTTTATTTAACTCATCATTTCCTAATCTCTTTTGAACATAGGAACTGTTATTTGATATGATATATATATTTTATACAATGGGAAATTTTCTCTTGGCACATCTTTGGGAATTTCCCTGTTATGCTGAAGGAATCTAAGTAGTTTTTGTGACTGTGTATAATGAAGCACAGAAGATCACCCCCGCAGAAGCTATTCACCCATCCAGGTAAGAGAATGTCCTTAATGGAGAGCACGGAACCATGGGTGAAGGAAGACACATATGCCCCTCTCTCAACAGGCTTTTCATGAATAAGTGGGCTAAAATGAAACAGAACAAAACCCCCAAGAAAGCTGTGGACATTACCAATCAGGAGATCACCATCAACAAGGTTATCGGGTGCAGACTGAAAAGTTGGAACCAGAATAAATTTGAGGACATGAAGCCCTATAGCCAATGTAGTTTCCCCACCTCACCTACATATCTTCATCTTTAAACACCAAAACTAAATGAGGGAAGTGTGAAGGAGGCTACTTAGAGCCCACCGGAAGGCCCTCCTTCAAAACACTAGGTGACGAATCAATCTTATGTCTAGTAGGTGTGAAGATATGTAATCCAAAAACATATGAGGTTAGATTTTTAAATGAATATTTTATAACGAAGTTATCAGAAAGTTTTGATATCTTCTCATGTCATCTTTATGAGTTCAGAAAGAGGGATTTAACACAGTGAGGTGGGAGTACTAACTAGAAAAAAAGAGAAGTTTATATTTATGACATACTGATTGGAGAATCCTCAAAAAATATCTATGTCTTTCTCCTCCACTGCTCCTTGAAGGGAGGCATTGTCTATCGTTTATCTCAATACCAAGCCTATAGTAGCTGCTCCAGTCATGAAGCTTAAATCAAGAACTGTGTTGTAGAGAAATTAGTAAAATAACATAAAATCTAAACTCTCCACACACCAAAACTTTCATGTTCAAACAACTCTCCTAGGTATGTATATTATCTATATTTCTTCACGTTTAAAAATGTTATATATATACTATAGAAAAAGAATATCCTAGTTATAGTCTTAAAGATGGGTCTAAGTGGGTAGACTATCTGAGTAGAGGATCAGTAGAAATAGCTTTTCATTGTGATTCTTTTTTTTTTTTTAAGTAGGCTCCACGCTAAGAGTGGGGTTTTAACTCATGACCCTGAGATTAAGACCTATCCTGAGATCAAGAATCACACACTTCATCAACTGAGCCACCCAGATGCCCTGAGCATTTTTTTTTTTCTTGTAGCCAAAGCCACGGATTTGTTAGTTTTTCAGTATGACAATATTCACATAACTGAATAATGTCTTCTATCCATTTATTTAGCTTCTTATGTACATTTGTGACTGGACTATGATTTTCTTTTTAAGATTTTATTTACTTATTTGAGAGAGTGAGTGAGTGAGCATGAACAAGGGGGCGAGGCAGAGAAAAAGCAGACTCCCTGCTGATCAAGGAGCCTGACACAGGGCTGGATTCCAGGACCCTGAGATCATGACATGAGAAGAAGGCAGATGCTTAACTGATCCACCCAGATGCCCATGGACTAGGATTTAAAGAGGCATTCATATACATAGATATATCTGTCATGGTAGATAGTGTAGCCTTCAACAAATGAGAAGAAATGGGGAGAAAAGTAAAATTTTATATAAAGGCCAATGAGTGTTACTAGATGTTAGCCATAAGATACAAGGCCTGTCTGGTAGTGTATCACGAAATTTTACTCAAATAGTCACTATTTTGAAGGCAGGGTAGGTTGCACCACTAGTCTGGTCTGGAGCAGCAGAAGATGATCTGATCATCATGCTATCACATAGATAATAGCACATAAATAAAGAGGCTCCCAGGGAAAAAAGTTCTATAAATTCTAAAAAAAAATTCTAGAAATTCTAAAGCTGCAGATAAAGTTCCTCACAGAGGGTCATACACATCACTCAGGAGTTTGATATTTACCCTACAGGAAATGGGGACCAACCAAAAGAATTTCAGATGGAGTTTCATGGTCAGTTTTTTGTTTTAAATTGACCCATCAGTGGCTCTGAAGAGCATGGAATCTAGAAGCGTAGTGTCAATGCAGGGAGAATATTGAGAAAACTGTTATAATAATCCAAACAAATGATGGTGAGAGTCTAGACTAGGGCTGTTTTAAGAAGAATAGAAAACTAGGGACTGATTCAAAAAACTATTTAGACAGTCAAATAAACAGGAGGTGGTGATTTGATGGAACGTGGACCAGGAGGAAGGAGTAAAAATCAATGAGAACTCCTGAGTTTGTAGTGTGGTAACAGAGGGTCAAAATGGAATGATCTGGGTTAAAGCATAGAAGAAATGTGGGCTTCAGGAGGAAGATGGCAACAGAATATCTTTTAGTGAAAATTTGGACTTTAATGAGATACGAGGCATTAATTCAAAACTGTAGAAGATGTAGTTTCTATAACTTGCTTATTGTGTGCCTTTAAGTAAAGCACATTTTTCAGTGAAACAAATACAGTTTAGTTCTATTTTCCTTTGTTGTTTAGAGAAACATGAAACAAAGGAGCCCAACAAACCACTCACCTTGACCCAAAGTAGTTCTGAAATTAAATAGTGACAGAAGCACACAATTTGTTTTGTATTGTTCTATTTTTCACTGAGGATTTTGTTGAGTACAGGGAATGTAACCAAGTAAAATCTCGAGCAAATATAATTCCATGTTCTCCTTTTCAATAAATGTCAGGTCTTAAAACTAGTTTTGTGTATAACAGATGTTATAACTTCAGGCTTTTATAGGTTGAAAGAATCCTTCTATTACTAAATGATTGTTAGCATATCAAGAAAGCCAGTGGGTAGCTGTAAATCCAATTTGTATCTCAACACTTTTCCCAATGATGATCTGGTGGCCTCAAGCCCTCAGGAGTTATGAGAGCATGAGAACAAAATGGGAGGAGGTAGCAAACCCAAGAAGGCAAGAGGGCAACAATCTGAATATTGCCTCCAGTAACCAATAATTCTAGCACATAATGTAACATTTTCCAATCTCATTTAACTTTAAAGAGCTTGAGAACACCCCATTTCTTCTAATAAGAACAGATGGGCACAGATGAACGCAGTCTGAACCATTTCGTTCAATAGCTTCCTTGTTCCCACATGGTTTGCATATTCTTCTTCTAGTTGTTCATATATTTTACAAAATGTCTAAAGGAATACACACCAAACATTAAGAGTTGCTTTGGGGAAAGGTCATTCATCCCACCGGCTTCTGATTTTTAGGGCATTATTAATATCATAAAGGCCCCAGAACCCATTCCCTGTGCCCTTCAAAATAAACAAATGTTTCATTGTTATACAGCTGAGGGTATGCTTGGATCACGTTGTGTTTTTTTTTCATTTATTGTAATTCAAGCCTGCCTAGTCATATCAATCAATATTTAAATAAACATCCTTATTTTCCTTATAATAAGTATAATGCACTTCAAAGTTGGTTGTCCAAATCAAGTATAGCATTTCACCAATTCTGAGTAATTAATTTTTGTGACTTTGAATATTTTTCAAAAAATTCTATCAGCCAACTTTTAAATTATTGTGTTAAAACTTTTACCTATTTCGATGAGGGAATAATACAGGGTTTTTTTTCAAACTAAAATATTAACTCCCTTTTCCCTAAAGTGTAAGTCCTTGATTTCACCACTGAGAGAGTCTAGGATCCCTGATATCACAATAGCAAATCTCTATTTCCTCGAGCGAGAGTCTGCCCTCAAACAGAGCTTCCAACAATAAGACTTCAGTGAGATACATGTTCGGTGTAGACAAGGTGATACTCTTGGTGGCTTGTAATTGCCAATCCTCACCAAAAATCCCCAAATAAACAAAAATACAGGTTTGATTATTTGGTTATCCATTAGTTTGGTTTGGTTTGGTTCAGTTACAGAAAAAAAAAAAAAAAAAAGTCATGAAGCCAAGATAGAAATGTTGGCTGTTTTCTGAATTGCCACAGTGTTCCTTAGTCTTTCCAGCTACCTAACATAGAGCTTGAAATTGCTTGTGCTCCTTCTGTCTCTTACTTCTGCTCCTGAAATAATAAGACTTCTTCAGCCAAAATGGCAGGAATGCTTAGCAAGAAACTTTGCTCTCCATCTGTGAAGCTTTTTGTCTTTTAGTACCTGAATTTTCCAATATCAAACTTGCTTAAAATAGTCAGTGAACCATATAGCATTATTGTCCAGATCTTGTATTCTTACTTTTATTTTTTTTAAAGATTTCATTTAAAAAAATAAATAAATAAAATAAAATAAAATAAAGATTTCATTTATTTATTTGTCAGAGAGAAAGAGTATGAGCAGGGGGAGTGGCAAACAGAGGGAGAAGCAGGCTCCCCACTGAGCAGGGAGCCCAATGCTGGGACCCTGGGATTATGACCTGAGCCAAAGGCAGACGCTTAACTGACTGAGCCCCCCAGGTGCCCCTCTTATTTTTAGATATACGCACACCTAAAAGAATTTGGTGTGCACGTGAATCAAGAAGTACCAGAAAAATATACGTTGTAAGGTAACCCATGTTGAAATCCTCCCAAAAGGTCCTGTTATACAGTTGCTGGAAATGGTGCTTTGCAAGAGAGTCTCATCCATGACGGGCCAAAGTGGATCTTGAAAATGTTCAAATAACTCCTCCAAAGCCCTTTTAAAAAGAGCTGTAGGAAGCCAAGCATATTATGAGGATTTTAAAGCCTAGTTTCTCTGAAGCAAGAAATGGATATGTGTCATGAGTACAGAGGACTTAAACTACAACAAATGGAATCAGATCTGAAATGGACTGTGTGAGTTTTCTCTTCAGGAATGGAGAAAAGAAGGAATCCAACAATGCTGTAGAACCAACTGAACAGACTCTCACATGATTCTCTGGCATGTTTCTTACAGAGCTTATTTCATTTGGAAGAAATTGCACTTAGGTGTGGCTACTCACCATGTTCCTTCTTGAGTCTTAGCAAACTATTAGTAATGGGGGGGGGAACCCTAGCAACTCCTAACCCAACTAGTTGTGCCAGAAATGAAATAAAGTGGATATGTTGCAAGACTATATCTCTGCTATACTCTAATTTTTATGAAGCTCTTCTGTTGATAAGTGGTAGTTATTCTGGTCATTTGGCCGTCAAGCATAAACTTGCATCTGAGAAAGTTTGATAAACTAAATTAATTTACTTAGTATTCGAAAATTTGAAACATCTGTAAATTGCTTGCTATAGAAATCTGCTGGGGTACATAACCTCATATTAGAGAGTGGATCTTGCCCTGGATAAAAACCGGGTCTCTAACCCCTAGGGAAGAAATATATACCAAACTCATTTTAAAAGCACATGTAATACAACACTGAATTGGATTTGTAATAACTTTTCACGTAGATTTATGAGCCAGCTAACATATGGGAATAATAACATTATGAATATTGTACTTTGAAGTATTCAATTGTCCCACACATTAACACAGTAGCAAACAATATATATCAAATATGCTATGCTTTGTGAAGCAATAACCACAAAATACTCTTCTAAAATTTGAACCCCGAACAATATTAACTTTAACATGTACTTATTTAAAACTATGGGTAGGTCTGTGCCAATTTAATATTCTCAGGCAGAGTTAGAGAGAAATAACTACCTGTCTGGCCCTGCCTGCCAGCCGTGATCTCAAAGAATCCTTCCAGCCCACATGATTTCCCCATGTTCCTTAATGTCTTTCTTTATTATCTTCCCATGAATAGTAGCCTAGTATGTAACCTCAGCACTTTGGATCATAATGTTTCATCCTTTTGGAATACCTCTCTTCTACTTAGGAACCTATTCAATATCTTTTTATGATTGAAAAACTTGCTCAAACCCCATGACCACCCAAGTCTGAAAAAGATTGTTCCTTTCTCTTTATTTTTATCTCATTTATTATCCATGTACCAGATACAGAGAGCAGTACCACACTCCCTCTTGTTTCCTTCTCTTTGGTTGTATACAATCAGTTCATTTTCTCATCTTTTATTTTTAATATTTCCATCCTATTTCATAAGCTCCTTGAACAGAAGTTTTGTCTTTAATTTCATTCAGGCCTCTATACGATGTTGTGAGGCCTTGTAGGTATTTGTTTCCCAGTAAATACCTGTTTGTTTCAGTTTGAATATCAGCATATTTCTATATGCTGGTATTTTTCTACAGAAATTGAAACAAAGCTATTACTTTGACCAAAATGTCAACAAATCTGATATTTTTGTCTGTTAATACATCATTGCTTCTGTGAAGCTAGCCAAATAATGTGTCATATTTACAAAATAATATTCTATTTGTTTGACATGTTATGTCTTTGAAGCATTTTTTTAAATATCTGTGCCCATCATTGGGGAATCATTTTGGGAGTTGAAGTTTGTAAGAACACATCCAAATAGATTGGATGAGAGAGCTAAATTTATTAGAACTCACACATTGGTGGTCACATGATTAAAAGATAAAGTTTCCAAATAAACTAATGCCAGATTCCCCTATAATTCTAGCAAATGGTTTTAATTTCTTAAAAGATTGATAATAACAAGAACCAGTCAATTTATCTCTGGAAGATATATTGGGAGGACAGTGGAATTTCCCAATTAACCAGTTTTTAAGAGTTGCAAATTATTTTTAATCGATGAGGAAAAGCAAGTACACAACTCAACTTTATGACAATTTTGAGACAGCACCAATTGTACAAAGTTTCTTGCTTTACTGTCCATATGGTGGCAAAACTATGGCCTATAGTTATGTATAAATAGCACAGAAATTCACTCAAATAAATGTTTTAGTTATTAGTATCAATAATGTTAATCTACTATTCATTGAAGTTTTAACATGTCCCAAATACTTTGCTTCAGATTTCATGCAAATTATCTCATTTTATCTCATTCTGAAAAAAAGAAAGAAAAGGGTGTACTGGTTAGTCTTATTTTATAAATAACAAAACTGAGACCTAAGTAATGGAAATGGTACATTGTCTGACTCTCAAACACCTGTGCCCAGTCACACTTCGTGCAAGATTCACATTTTCTTCATTAAGAATTAACGACTTGGGGTGCCAAGGTGGCTCAGTGGGTTAAAGCCTCTGCCTTCGGCTGAGGTCATGATCTCAGGGTCCTGGGATCGAGCCCCACATCAGGCTCTCTGCTCAGCGGGGAGCCTGCTTCCCCCTCTCTCTCTGCCTGCCTCTCTGCCTACTTGTGATCTCTCTCTCTGTCAAATAAATAAATAAAATCTTTAAAAAAAAAGAAAAAAGAATTAACAACTAATCATTAAGTTTATAAAGACATTCCGAAGCTGAGCTTGACACCGTTTGCAACTATATTATATAATACACTTGTCCCAGCTCCTTAATATATTTCTATCCAATTAAATCTATGTTTATTTATATCTTACTAAAGGAGATGGACTGTAACGATAATGAAGTGTTATGCTTTTAGAACTAATCCTTATTATAGTCATTATGGTTTTGCTTTGGTCAAGAAATTTATTTTATTTTATTGCTAAAGCATGATAAAGCATGATCTTTATTTATTCTGAGGAAATTTAGAATTAACAGTTGCTTACAGACAGGGAAACTGGGAAAAAGTAAGAGTATGAGTTTGAGTATTCAATATGAGTACATAAAGTGAGTTCTAAGTTTTGCTTTTTAAGATTTTATTTATTTATTTGACAGAGAGAGAGAAATCGCAAGTAAGCAGAGAGGCAGGCAGAGAGAGGGGGAAACAGGCTCCCCAGTAAGCAGAGAGCCTGATGAGGGCCTTGATCCCAGGACCCTGAGATCATAACCTGAGCCGAAGGCAGAGCCTTAACCCACTGGGCCAGCCAGGCACCACAGTTGTAAGTTTTAAGCTTTTGCTAAGTAAATATAAAAAGAGGACCTGGGGGTAAGAACATCATACACACACACACACAGTCTGCGTTAGTTTTAACCAGCATAAAAATCCCTAGGAATTAAGTCACTCCTTCCAACTAGAATAAAAATAGATAAATGTGATGTTGAGCTTTGCTACTTAAAGTTTAAGAAACTCACTCTTATAAAAGAAAGAAATATGTTGGAATCTATTCAAGTTTAATTTTGTAAGTAACAATTATTATAACAATAGCAATCATTACATTGGATTAGAGTTCTCTAGTTTGTACCAGAGATCTTACAAACTTCAGATCCAACATGGGAGAAGTTAGAACTAAATCTCTTTAAACACTTCCAAGTCCAAATAATACATTGGTGTTACACTTGCAAAATCGTATTTCTCCTTGTCTGCATCATGGTCTACTGTTTCTCCTTACATATGGAATGAGCCAAGAAGCTTACGTTCTGGAAAATGGTCTAATGTTAAAGATGTGTTCTAACAACAGCATTAAGACTAGACAGAGCTGTGTAGGCAGAGCACCTATTTTCTTTCCTTTCCTCTCCTACCCACTGTAGATCATAAGTGGGTGGTAAAGGAAACGTGGACACAGAACTTTGGCAAATTTCAGGAACTTAACTGTGTAAACAAAGCCTTGATAATAGGTCCTGAAATTTGGCAGAATGTTCAGAAGACTTCAGATGAGCCATGAATGTTCTTATTCAATAAATACATAATTATGACATGCATACCCAAATATTAGAGAAGTGAGAAGCTGATGTTTAAGGAATTAAAGTCCCTCTATGTTTTCATGTTGAAAGCAAATATTCAAATAAAATGATCTCATTTGGATATATTTTGAAATGATTGACGTTGATATGTTATTATATACTATAATAACTTAATATTCAAGAAAGCCAGTAAAGCAAAGAGCTAAAATAGTAGAGTGGGAAGCATTTTAAATTGGGATCTATGGGACTTTGGGCAAGCGACTTAGCAATGTGAATTGTTTCTTCCTTTCCCTAAAATGAAATTGCCAAATTGAATTATCTGTGAGGTGCCTTAAACCCGGAAAGTTATAAAAACGTATGTAGAAATACGCTTCTGGAAAACTGTTTCTGATATAAGCAGCTTGGCAGAAAAAGTGCTTATAAAAATTCTGAGAAGTGGCAGAAATAATAGGGAAATGAAGCAGTGAATAGAGAAAATAGTTACTTGAATATGAGGAATATGGTAAATAGAAATAACCAAAATAAAAACTGTCTTCTTGAAAGATTTAGTAATAAATGTCATCACCAGCTTTGTAATGGTATTCTCTTATAATAAAAAAACTTGATTATAGTGAAGTAACTAAAATGTCATTCATTCAACAAGTAGTAAGTCCTAAACACCTACCTACTTCCTAAAGTAGGCACTAAGCCATTGCTTTAGGTGCTTTGAAGAGATAACAACCCCAGACTTCATGAATTTCACATGCTAACTTTACACAGACACATGCATACATACATTTAAGGCACAGCGTGGCTAATTTCAGAAAGATACTGCATCCAACAAAGACAATCCACCAACAGCAACAAAAATAAATAGTGCTAGTTTGTACTTTGAGATCTTCCGTAATCCTTCTTAATATCCTCCCTTTCCTCTGGAACGATTCTGTCAAACTTCCACACTCTTCTAATCTTTCATTCTAGAAACCCTTCACTCTTAGTTCTGTATTCCAATTTATTTCAATTCCCAGTGCAAGTGAATGCTGTCTTCCCCTCGCAACCCTCCCCTCCAGCTCTTTTAGAATAAGGAATGTGTTGTTTTCATAAAAATGATACAATATCACACATCCTTCATTCCCAGGCTTCTTGTTTTGGTTCATCTCTTACTCAACTGAACTTTCTACAAGAATATTTACTAAGAGATACAGTCCCTGAGTTGTTTCATATTTCAGAGTGTGCCTTTATATTTGAGTGGTAAGTTGACTTATCATAATATTCAATAACTACCTAACTCTTCTCAGGAATTTATATTCATTTATTAAACAGGTATTTTCTGAGCACATACTATGCATACTATGTACCATAAATTGCTACAAGTGCTGTGGATATAGCAGCGAATAAGGGAGAGCTGGTTCCTGTTCTTTTATTTTTTTTAAATTTTATTTATTTATTTGTCAGAGAGAGAAAGATCACAAGTAGGCAGAGAGGCAGGCAGAGAGAGAGGAGGAGGCAGGCTTCCCGCTGAGCAGAGAGCACGATGAGGGGCTCGATCCCAGGACCTTGGGATCATGACCTGAGCCGAAGGCAGAGGCTTTAACCCACTGAGCCACCCAGGAGCCCTCTGGTTCCTGTTCTGATGGATCTTTATCTAGATGATGTACATAGACACATTTCTAATCTTCTTTGGCATTGATGGCTATGTGAAGATGTCTGACGACAAATTGATTTTTTTTTAATTTTTCAAGTTTTTTGCTTTATTCAGACTGAATGGCTGAATAGTTATATTTTCATTCTTATGATATTCTATAACTTTATTGAGATAAGATTCAGTGTGTACCCATTTAAGTTGCAAATTCAGTCTTTATTTCAGAGAAATTTTCCTATGCTGTGTCACTTAATATTTTCCCTTTTATATGTGTTATCTATTTCAGAGACACCAATTATTTTATGCCAGATTATCTCATTTGTCTTCCACATTATGATCTTTTTGTACTTTAATCTTTTTTCCCCCCTCTGCCTTTACTGTGGTTATCTCAATATTTTCTTCTATTTCAGGAATTTAATGTTCAGCTGGGCCTATTCTCCTCTTTGCGATTTCATTTGTTCTGTAGCATGTTATTTTGGTAGGATGGTATTTTGCCAGATCGTTTCTCATTATTGCTCATGCTTAACTTGAGAAGCTCTGTCCAGAATCTCTAATTATTCTTACAGAGTGTGCCAGAATTTTCAATTTCATGTGACTCCGTCTCCAGATTATCAGAGAACAGTTAACCTTCTCTGGCTTTAACAGTTTTAGGGCTCAGTATTATGTTCTATTCATTGAGAGGAAACCCAGAGAACTGAACTGGAGCTCTTTCATGATCATTGGTGGGATGGGTTCTGCACCCTGTTCTCTTCCGGGAATCATTGACCGATGTCTCCTTTTTCCAGGATGGGGAGTAATCTTGTAGTTTTGGGGGCTTCTCTCTTGTCCTCTCTGAAGCTAACACTTCTCTATAAAAAGCCAGTTCTGCTCCTATATAAAAAGGCAGTGCTACTTTTACGTATATGCTTTTCATTGATCTCTACAAAACTAACATTTCTACCAACAAACAGAAAGGGAATCAGACAGGGCAAACCTCAAGCCTGCCTCTTTCCAAATTTGGAAACATTATTGAAAAATCTTATATCAAGTCATCACAACTGCCTGGGGCAAAAGGAGAAATGAGGTGAGGGAACAGTCTAGTTTCCTGAAATCTTCTCCACCCGTAAATATCATGGATCGTGGATTAACATCTTTATCCAGGTTGGGACCCTGAGCAATGAAAACAGAAAAGCCTAAGCTTAAAAATAAGAGTTGAAGATTACCATAGACTTACACACAAGCTATTCCTACTTACTAAGTTATGGCTTTGTGGATGTATATGGTAACATCAGTGAGGATGACACTTCATTCTGAGCTGGAAGTCAGTGTATCTGGAGTCAACAACAACAACTAAGCTCTAAAGATAAATCAGCCTGTCCCTTTTGTTTCTCATGGCTTTTGTAAGAACACCACTGGAGAGCTAGCCAAGTGTTGCTATGTCCTGTGAGTTACATAGAAACTGTAAACTGAGAAGGCATTAGAACCTAGTAACCTAGGAAATGCTGGAAAATATGAGAGAGCAGGAGCTGCTACTGGATGCCATCACAACTGACAGTAAAGAAAACTACTCAGTGCTGCACCATGATTCAGCAGACTTTGGCACTGAAGGAAAACCAACAGCCAGTATTTGGAACAGTTGTTAAAAGATGATCTCCCAACTAGAAGATTTCAAAAGATGTTTGGCATCAGGATCAACTGACTCAATATCATCCAGTAATAGATGAAGACACGACATCAGGAAAGAGAGTATAAATTGTCAGTTTTGTTTTTCAAAATACCCCTTACTCTGGAGAGAAAAATAAGATGTTTCTTCCAGGAAATTGATGGATTTCAAGGCTTTGTAACTCTAGGTACGGTGTCAACCCAATTACAGAGATTTTGATTTTGAACTCATCCTTCGTATCCTAACATAGAACATAGCCTAGGAATATAAAGTCATTTTAAAGTAAAGAGCCCAATTAAATAAATCTGCAGAATGTCTTGGAGTCTATCTCTGTGTAAATTTGAAATGGACTTTGAAAGGTAATGCAGGTCAGTCTCCTCAATTTTCAAAACAGGATGTCAAGTCAGCCTCCGGTGTATCTGGAATTTAAATCACATGGATTCTCCTGTAATCAACAGGGGTAGAAGAGCTGTGCTTCAGGCACTTGTCAGAGGATTGTGCCGTAAACAGACTGGGATGCAGCTCTTGCCCAAGGCTTACTTGTGGGAGCTGATACAGGACAGGCACCGTCTAAGAACACGTTAAAATTTTTATTCCTCAAGTTTCTCCAAACTCGTCCCCTGTGTTAAGTCAAATGTCAGGTTTTAGAAGGTAAAAAGATCTGGATCACATTATCTTAACTCCCTGTAGAAAGAATTTTAGTGAGCTAAGATTTCAATGTTATATTCTCCATCTTGCTCAAGGTCATAATTCAAAGAACTCCAATATGAAAAAGAACGATTTTCCATTTTACAAAGTTGGAGTAAAGTCTCAAGATAACTTCAATTAAAATGTTAACAATTGGTTTTGTTTTTTTTTTTGTAAAATTCAAGGATAATAAAATATTTGTTTCTCTGGATCGGGTTCTGTAATGCTGTGCTTGAGGGCATACTCAGGAATCCAGCAGACCTGTTCAAATTCCAACACTATTCTACTTACCGGTCCTGTGATATTAAGCAGATTACCTCATAGATGAAATCAGGATGATCAGAATACTGGTCTCATAGGATAAGGCTTAAATAAGTAAGTATATGTAGAGAGTTTCGATGACGGACATGTAGTAAGCTTTACAAAAGGGCAGGGAAGACATGACGATAACCTACACAAGTTCAGTAGCAATAGTGATGGATAGAAGCAGACAGATGTAGAGATGTTTAGAAGTTAACACTGACAAGACTTGGTACTGAAGTGAATATGTAAAACAGAAAGATTTCTAATATTACACCTAGGACTAGGGCTTATATAACTGGAGATGAAATATCATCATGAAAACAGAATACACTGAATCTTTATTTTTTTTTTTTTTAAGTAGGCTCCATGCCCAGCGTGGAGCCCAATGTGGGGCTCAAACTCACAACCCTGAGATCAAAACCTGAGCTGATATCAAGAGTCAGATGCTTAACCAACTGAGCCACCAAGGCACCCCCAGAGTACACTGAATCTTGACTTCATTTTGGATCTATTGAGTTCGAGGTGCTTTTGAAATAGCTAATTAGCAGTTCGATACTTAGATTAGAGGCACAATGAAGCAGTGTGAACTGACTATGTAAATGTGGATGTTAGCAGTGCCACATGAGGATGGGTGACTAGAAAAATAATTTTAGGGGCACCTGGTGGCTCAGTGGGTTAAAGCCTCCGCCTTCAGCTCAGGTCGTGATCTCAGGGTCCTGGGATCGACCCCCGCATCAGGCTCTCTGCTCCGCAGGGAGCCTGCCTCCCTCTCTCTCTCTCTGCCTGCCTCTCTGCCTACTTGTGATCTCGCTCTCTTAAATAAATAAATAAAGTCTTTAAAAAAAAAAAAGAAAAATAGTTTTAGATGAAAATAGAACTAGGGCTAAGACCTGAGGACTTCCAAGGGCATTATGATTTTATCACACTGATACACTAGTATATTACTACATCTACCTCATAGTTGTTTAAGTCAACTCTTAAAATTCCACATTATCGGAGGGGTGAAGAACCATGAGAGACTGTGAACTCAGAGCAACAGACTGAGGGTTTTGGAGGGGAGGGGGTGGGAGGATGGGCGAGCCTGGTGGTGGGTATTGAGGAGGGCACGTATTGCATGGAGCACCGGGTGTGGTACATAAACAATGAATCTTGTAACAGTGAAAAAATAAAATAAAAGTATTTGGGGAAAAAAAATCCACATTAATAGGAAGCAGGGATGGTGGACATATATAACCCCAGCTGAAAGAAGCAAGACAAAGTGTCTTAAAACATATTATAAAATAGCTTTATTATTACTGTATTTTTTATTTTTTATTTGAGTGTAGTTGACACACAATGTTACATTAGTTTCAGATGTAGTGACAACTTCATAAGTTATGCTATGCTCACCCCAAGTCTAGTTACCATTGTCACCATACAACACTCTTGCAATATTGTTGACTGGGTTCCTTATGCTGTGCCTTTTACTCCCATGACTTACTCATTCCATAACTGGAAGCTGGTATCTCCTTCTCTCCTCCCATTTTGCTCATCCTTCCACCTCTTTCCCTCTGGCAACCATTGGCTTATTTTCTGTATTTATAGCTCTGATTCTGTTACTCATTTGTTCTTCTAAGATTCCACATATAAGTGAAATCATATGGTATTTTCAGTAATTGTTTCCTCTATTGGGAAATTAAGTGCACTTGATGATTACCTGTGACAATATTAAGGGTTGTATCACTGACCTTCTTCCTTATACCAACCAATATCACAATTTGGTGAGTCTGTAATCAAAGAAAAATTATCTGACTCTTCACGGTTGGGTTTCACTTGATTTGTTATCCTGAAATGCAAAATCTTAAAATACATTCTGACTTTCTGTAACACTTTCCTCAAGCTTATTTACACACACATCTTAAACAAACTTTAGTATGTTAACAACCATAAGATTAATGCAACTATGGACCTTCATTATATGCAAGTTCTCAGGAAAAAAAGAAAATAGTGCTACATTAAATGAATATTCGAGGCAAAATAGCTAAATTATAGTTTGTGAAAGACTGCGGAAGATAGAGAATGAATGAGGTGATTAGTGCTTTTCACATTAAATGTGACAGTTTTTCCATTTGTAAAAATGGATAATATAATAGTATTTATCCTGTAGGATTTTTCTGAGGATTAAGGAAATTAATATAATTAAAGGTCTTAAAATAATGCCTGGTATACAGGAAAAGCTTAATAATATATAATGGAGGATTATAGCATGTTTTTCAGTAAACTAATGCATACTTTTAAGGAAATAATATTATTTTTAAAATTCTTCTTCAACTAGAAATTAATTTTAGAAAAAAATAATCAAAATGATTGATTCCAGTTCATCGGTAGTTGGAGATAACACTAAACTTTTCTGAAAATAAAGTGTTAAGTGAAAAGTAAATTGTCATGAGGGATTTACATAAAATTTAAAATATGTTTGGACAAATAAATACAATGAGTCAGTATTAATACAATTTAATTGGTTTAGCTTAATAAAAACTAGCTATGATAGATCATCTGTTATAATAGGGATAACTATTATACCTAACATATATGCAGATAGATAGATAATTGATGATAGATAGGTAGATAGCTAGACAGATATAGATAGATGAATGATAGATATGGATATGGGTATAGGTATAGGCATTTCTCTAGGGATAATCAACTATTTTAATAAGAATAATAGGGAAAATTTAAGTGTTGACTATGTAAAATAAAAACATTGTATTAATATTAAATTTTCTGAATAATATAATTGGGCTATGATCTTTATAGCAGAATGCATTTGTTCTAAGGAGATAAAATCTGAAATATTTAGGAATAATGTGTTGTGTGCAACTTACCTCTGAATAACACACACACACACACACACGCACACACACACACACACACACAAAGAGAAATCCAATGTGCTAAAATGTTAACATTTAGTGGATCTAACAATACAGCAAAACAAAGAAAAACATAATAATGCAAAATAAATAGCGCAATATTATTCCGAAACTATACCAGTTATGCCTTATCATTTTATTAAATCATTTATATTAACACGTTTTCAATATTTCTTACATATCTATATCTTCTCTATTAAAATGTGGTCTTTTTCTGTCTATATGTTACATTCTCTATACAATGCGTTGCAAACAGTAGGAACTTAAAAAATACTCATTTTTATTAACTAACATCCATTGAAACCGTTTAAAAGGGATTAGCATAGGATTTCATCAGATGTATAAAGATGTAGAATACTGTAGTGGTCACTGCCATTGCTGTGTCTGAATCATCTTGGATCCTTTACCCATTCTGTTAGCCCTTCCTTTGCAACTATTGTTTGCTTTTTGTTTCCGATGGCTCATATCTGCAACTGTGTTCCAAGAACTGGCCCTGAGCTATTGACCAACTTTACCCACAAGTGAAGCCAGAAAATCCAGAACCAGAAGTACCTGGGAGTTTACCTCCTCAACACCACCCCCTTAGGATGGCCCTTAGCTTATGACTAATCAACTGGGCCAGCATGAACATCCAGCAACCTTGACTCAAGATGAGAATCACTCGTAAATGTAATTTACATTCCATAACTTCCCTGAAGTTAGATCCATTCCTGGGCTTCTTTTCTTAACTTTTCCTGCTCTCTTTCTTGGGTTTCTCCTGACAACACTTTTTTGGGTTTTTTTGTTTGTTCGTTTGTTTGTTTAAAGATTATTATTTATGTCTTCAAGAGAGTGAGAGAGAGAGAGAGAGAGAGGTTGGGGGAGGAGGAACAGAAAGAGAGGGACAAATAAATGCTCCACTGAGTTTCGAGCCAAAGTGGGATTCAATCTCAGGACCCCGAGATCACGACCTGAGCGGAAACTAAGTCAGACACAAAAACTGAGGCACAGGGTGCCCCATGGGAACACTTTCTTAATATAGCCCTTGTAATCAAACCTTTATCTCAAGCTCTGCATCATTCTAAGACAAATATATTTCATCACAAACTTTACCTTTTTTTTTTTTCTTGTACTTTTGGACCAAACTGAGCATCTTATAAATCCCCTGAGTAGATGGTAAATTAACATTCTTCCCAGATAGCAATTATTTCAAAACAGTGTATATGTATTTGGACCTTTCTTCTCCCATATTAAGTTTTATTTTAACAAAACATTGCCTCCCAAAGAAATACAAATTCATACTCAAAAGCCTTAGACAAGAAGATAATCTCTTAAAAATGTAGCAGATGGAAAAATTATACTTTAAAAAATGCACAGCAAAAGTTAAAATAGATCCTCTTTACCCATGTATCTTTCAAAAATTCCATATCTCATTAAAATTCTCTTGTTCTCACTCTTTCCCAGCTCTGATCACACAAAACTAGTATTCAGTGATAGTGCTGTCCCAGCTCTGCCCTGATTCTACTTCTCCCAACTTCTTGGTGTTTCTTATTACTGCATGCACACACACCCACATGCACACACAAGTATAACATATATAAATATATATACATTTATGTAATTTCACTTAATTATGTTTGCATGTACTGATTTTAATGCAGTATTTGGTTTAAATAACGTAATGAGCATGTCAATTTCCAACCATAAAAGCCAAGTATTCTATCTCTGCCCTGAAAATTTGAAGACACTTATACTAAGAAAAGATATAACTGAGGTTAACAATTTTTATGACTCCTATATATAAAGTTTTATTTGAACTTAATTCAGAAAAAATTCAGCTGCTTAC
Source organism: Potos flavus (assembly GCA_028534135.1). Classification (NCBI taxonomy): domain Eukaryota; kingdom Metazoa; phylum Chordata; class Mammalia; order Carnivora; family Procyonidae; genus Potos; species Potos flavus. The sequence goes on from CM052899.1 coordinate 52,490,145, forward strand.
GAAGATACATTAAATAAAGAAAAATAAATAAAATAGTGATCGGTGGAAAAAATAAAAGACTATGGGGAAGTCATATAATGGAGCATGGAAAGGAGCTAATTTTATTACAAAGAAAGGACAAATTAATCCTGGGTGTGAGAGAGGGAGGGACGGGGGAACACGCTGCCTGCATTTTCCCTTGCAAGTTTCCTTTATGCACCAGGATAGACACGGTTACAAAATACATTGTTTCTTTGGTGACATCACTTAAGTATGAGAGTTTCCAGATCTTTTCTCTCAATTAAATTGGTATAACTCAGGTAAAGAGACTGTGGGAATGGGATAATAGCTTTTTAAAAAGTCATCCTAATAAACTGGTATCACCTAGCACCTAAGATTAAACATCTGCCTCTTCACCTAGAAATGTAAAAGTTGTAGATGATGTAAAGTTTACATATTTTATTAGTCCGTAATACCCTATCCTTAAAGATCAGAGTAACTAAAAAAAAAGAATGTGATATCTGCTGAGGAAAATTTTACAAAACATACTAAAATATTCTCAACACTTTTAAGTTGTTAGAAAATTAGTATTTGACTTGTAGCTTTAAACATATATTTTCCCAGTTAATCCACTTCAAGATATCATCTTGGAAGTATTAGAAGATTGCAGATATGCTAGGACTTGTACAGAAGCAACTAGCACAAAAGCAAACAAACAAACAAGCAAATTGCCTGAACAAAGCAAAAAAAAAAAAAAAAGCGGTTGCCTGGAAAGGGATCTCCTTTCTCCCCACCCACTAGCACCCCCAGCTGTTTGAACCTGGGGCTCAATATTTTTCAAGACTAAGATACTTTCTTGCTATAGTCATCAAACCACTTATGGTTTCAGGGTTTGTTTATTTGTTTGTTTGTCTTTTGTAGTATCAAAAACAGCTGAAGTAAGATGGTCATATAACAAGAAATATCACTTTGTGGCAGATCCTGAGATAACAAGTGCAATATTCCTCTCATTTCTATTTAGCTCAGAAACATTATAAAGAACATTATAAGAAAAGGTGGAAAAACCTTGGCAACACTAGGATGCTGGCTTTAAATCTATTCTAGATGGCAACAGCATGTGTTTACTACTAAAAAACATTTTCTTTTGTGAATTCTAAGAAGCAAATAGGAAAGAAAATTAAAAAGCAACTACTATGACTTTTTCCAGGTCCAAAACAGGGTAAACATCTCTAATGACTAAACCAACTGTAAACAATGCCTTCACACATGTTTTTATTTTACTTTCAGTTTTTTCCTGGATGCACGCCAAAAGGATGACTTCGTTAGGTAAACGCCAGTAGAAATATAACTAATGCCTCAATTGAAATAAAAAGACAAGTATCAAGGCACCTGGTTGGCTCAGTCGGTTAAGTGTCTGACTCTTGGTTTCTACTCAGGTCAGGATTTCAGGGTCAAGAGATCCAGCCCCGAGTAGGGCTCTACACTCAGTGCAGCATCTGCTTTGTATTCTCGCTCCTCCTTCCTCTGCTCCTCCCCCCACATGTGTGCTCTTTCTCTCTCTTTCTCTCTCTAAAATAAACCAATAAATCTTTAAAAAAAGAAAAGTGTCAATTACTTAAAGGAAATCAAACAATTTTTATTTTAGCAGCTTTTTGTGTTTGGAAGGTTTTCTAGAAAATTTATGGTGCTATTATAGTAGCAAAAGTCACAAATTAAAAATTCAAACTAAGATTTCACTAGTTTCAAAAAAAAAAAGATTTCACTAGTTTCCCCAAAATAATTAGCAGGGGCGCCTGGCTCAGTTTTTAAGCGGCTGCCTTCGGCTCAGGTCATGATCCCAGAGTCCTGGGATCAAGTCCCGCATCGGGCTCCCTGCTTGGCGGGAAGCCTGCTTCTCCCTCTTCCGTTCCCCCTGCTTCTGTTCCCTCTCTCACTGTGTCTCTCTCTGTCAAATAAATAAAAATCTTGAAAAAAGAAACAAAATAATTAGCATATGGTTTTCTTTAATTTATACATATTGTTTTCAAGCTTATTGAAATTCTTGTTTCCCCTAATTGTTTTGTTCTAAACTTTAAAAGAAACAGTTATCATGTAGATTAGAAAAGGAGACTAAGAGTGATACTTAGTAAGAGAAATATCACTAAATGCTTAGAATTATATCATGTTAATGCAAGTGCGGTGGTGTATCCATGTATTTCTTAATATTAAATGACTCATTACTCGAGATCTTCATCATAGATGAGAAAGTAATTTTTGGAAACTTAATATTTATACCATGAATGTTTTGGATTAAGGTATCGCATAATTAACATAGTGAGTTGAAAATAAGAAAAAAAATGGATAATTTCATTTGTCTTGTCTCCCAGGAAAATAATAAAATATGACACAAAAAATAAGAACGGGATCACATGAATCAAGGACATAAGATACTACGAGAGACAACTTCTAAGGTAGCTTTCATTGATCCCTACCTGTTTGATCCCTTCTTTTTGACTGTAGGCTAGACCTCGTCACTAACTTCTAATAAAGGAATATGGAAAAAGTGATGGAGTGTCACTTCTGAGATTAGGTTACAAAAAGGCTCTAAGTTATGTCTTGACTGTATTCTCTCACTCTCTTGCTCACTCAGAGAAGCCAGCCAGCATGTACTGAGCTGCCCTATTCAAAGCCACACATGGCTAAGAACCGAGGGAGAGAGAGCCTGGCGGGCAGCCAGTAACCGAATCTCACCAGCAACCACATAAGTGAGACTAGAAGTGGTTTCTACTCCAGTCAAGCTTTCAGATGAGATCACAGGCCCAGTCAACACCCTGACTGGACTCTCGTGAGGGACCTTGAGGTAGAGGTACCCTGGTAGCCTGACCTGAGTCCTGAATCACAGAAACTATGAGATAACAAATGTTTGTTTTAAGCCACCTCATTTTAAAATAATTTGTTATGCAGCCATAGATAACTAACATAGATGCCAATTGCAAACGTATTGGGTATGGTGGACAGGTGTTCTATTCCCATGTTCTTTCGTAAATTACTAAATTGCCAGAGCTGTAATATTAAAAACTACATTTGCTAGGGTTCACTGCAAATTGATGTTTTGAATGTAATTAAATTTTGCTAATTAGAAGCAATTTACTGAAATTTGGAAGGCAAAAATTAGATAGAAGTCATCTTTCTGCTACTGTTTTCAGCTTGGCAGCTTGGTCATGGATAGGTGAAGATTTTCTGCAGCAGTGTTCTAGGGTATAGTCTCGGGTTTCAAAGGGCTCAAGTTACTAACGGCCATGGAAGTCCCATCTGCAACGGCCATGTGCTCTTGAACGCAAAAGCTCAACAAGTAGTCAGTCTCCTGGCTTTTTTGCCCTTTGGTTATGGCACAGGTATCAGATCCCCCCGCAGATCAGTTTTACGCGGTTCAAGGAGGTCTGCCTGGCAGCCAGTCAGGAGCCCACCCTTCCACTCACAATTACACCAATCAGTTCTCCCACTTAAAATATCCCGCACAGTTTCTACTTGCTGCAAGAAACCACATTCATGCTTGACCATACACTTATAAAAAGCAGGTGCTGTATCAATTGTGTTTTTTTTTGTCCGACATCTATTTGTTTCCATGATAAACTTGTGTGTGGTCACCTCTCTGTGATACTCAAATACAGAGTTCATTTGGTTAATTCAGTAAAACATGTTTGCTCCCAAACTTGTATTGATTACTTTCCTTATATTATTAGGAATCTCTTTTCTCTTATAGTTCTTCATCTTCAGACACTATTTCAATTCTTTCCATTCATCATAACCCCCCCCCAAAATGAGAATTTATTCCATTGAACTTAATACAAATGAATAGATTTAGTTCTAAAAATCTCTGTCAAGGTAGTTTCAGGTTTGCTGAAGGTTAAATTATGTTCATTCCAAACTTCCTATCTATTCAGTTTTGCAAGGTTTCCACTGAGAACTTGATCTATTTTTGCCAGGAATATTAAAGAAACAAAAAACAATCTCATTTGGGAAAAAATGGAAGTAAAAATGATAATTTAACTTTATTCTTTATTAAACAAATCTTTTTACATTTACTAATTTGAGGTTGATAAACTAGCCCTTCTAACAGTGAAAAACCCGTCTTTTTATTCACACTGCTTAAAGCCAGTTAAGAAAATTATTTACTTAAAAATGGAAATATAAATTTTTCTCATTGTCACAGAAAATCAAATTTATTAGCATGCTGTTAAATGAGCTCATGGTTTTATCCCAAATTTGCCCTCTTATAACCTAAAAAAAAAACAAAGAGGCAAATAAAAAAAAGAAAGAGAAAGAAGTTTCTTGTTTATTTACAAAAGTAATTTCGCATTTCTGTAATGTAACTAAACTAAGCATGTTTATGAAGGTAAAAGGACAGCATTTTCCACGTTCATGACTATTAGTGTCAAGTTCATTCTTATATCAGTTATACCATATTAATTTATACTAGTGTTGCTCAGAAAATATCCCAGATCCTAGAGTGACAGATGCTCATCTTCTGAATAGACCCTTCCTAGTACAACAGGTAATTCAACTCAATTTAACTCAATCCCATTTCAATTCAATTCAAGGCAATTTTAAATATTGGAGGTTTTTATTGTGCAATTCTTGTGGGTACAGGGAAAAAAATAATAATATCCACTGACTGCTTTCAAGAATCACAAAACCTTACACTGGAAAAAAAAATCAGTATAAGAATAAATTCAATCAGCATGGAAAGTAATTTGGTGGCACCCATAGAGGGGCACTCGGTATAATTTTCAAAACCTCTACTATAGTGCTTTTAAAAGTACATTATCTTTTGACAAAATATATATATTCAACCACAATATGGTTCTAAAGTGATTTATTTTGTCACTCTCCACAGGATTTCTTGAAGGAAACTATAGCATAAAATGAAATTTATCTTCATCTTCGTAGATAACATGCTAACAAATATTTTTGCAATCTCTGTTATTTAGAATACTCTTCTCATATTCTATCAAGTAAAATTTTGATCTCATTAAAAAATCAAAAGGACAGAAAAACATGTATGGGGAAGAAAGAATGCTCTATACAATTATCAATTTCAAAATGCTGTTACCTTGAAGTTAAGACAACCCTTTGTAAAAAGCTAAAACTAAAAAATGATTCAAATACACTTCACTTCTGGATTCCCATTTGAATTTTCAGCTTCTGATATATAATTAACTGAACCTACTAAAACAAAGCTGTTAACTGTATTTTTTGTCAATTATCTTCCATGAACAATTATCACATGTTCCTATTATTTATTCTTATTTTAATAACTATATTTTTTGTTATTTCTCCTCTAACATATAACTTCTTTTAGGATTTGGATTTCTTGTAATTTTCTCAAAAAAAGATTGTTCTTTCAAAATTTCCAATTTCCCTACGGTCAGTGTTCTGTAATTAGGTATTTCGTCAAATTATTCATTCACCATTTTCTCTCAAGAATATTTTGGCAAAGATTAACAGTCATCCTCTACACAGATTCATAGCCTCTCACCCAGACTCAAGAATGAGGTAAGACCTGGAACAAAATGTTGGAGAAGCAGATCATAGGTTTTTGTCTCTCTGAGCATTTGGCCCCTCAAGTTCTGGCTCCCCTAACAGGTCTCAGATGACTTCAAAAAAGAATTTTCTTTTTAAAAATATCATCCCATTTCTGTGAGAATCCATTGGAATTTTTCCTTTTATATTCATTGATACGGACTGAATTAAACCTGTAGATTGCTTTGGGTAGTGTGGACATTTTAACAATATTAATTCTTCCAATTCACGGGCACAAAATATTTTTTCATTTATTTGTCTTCTTCAATTTCTTTAATCAATAACTTATAATTTTTAATGTACAGATATTTCACCTCTGGTGTTAAATTTATTTCTATATATTTTATTCTTTTTGATGTATTATCAATGGGAATTGTTTTCTTAAATTCTCTTTCTGATCTTTCACTGTTGGTGTATAGAAATGCAGCTAATTTTTGTAAATTGATTTTGTATCCTGCAACTTTACTGAAATTATTTATTAGTTCTAGTAGTTTTTTAGTGCAGTCTTTAGTTTTCTGTATGTATATCATGTCATCTGCAAATAATAACAGTTTTACTTCTTCTTTTCTGATGCGAATGCCTTTTATTTCGTTTCTTGCCTAATTGCCCTGGCTGACTTCCATACTATGTTGAATGTAAATGGCAAGAATGGGTATCCTTGTCTTGTTCCTGATTTTAGAGGAAAACTCTCAGTGTTTCACCATTGAGTTTTATGTTAGCTGTGGATTTGACATATGTAGAGGTATTTTTTCTTTGTACACAGTCCATGAAGAGTTTTTATCATGAATAAATGTTGAACTTTTTCAAATATCTTCTGCATCTATTGAGATGGCTATATGATTTTTATCCTTCATTTTGTTAATACATGGAATCATATTTATTGATTTGCAACTGTCAAACTACCCTTGCATTCTGGAACAAGTCCTACTTGATCATTGTGTGTGATCCTGTAATGTGTTGTTTAATTTTGTTTGCTAATATTTTGTTGAGGATTTTTGCATCTATGTTCATCAGCGATATTGGCCTGTAATTTTTTTTTCTTGTAATATCATTGTCTGGCTTTGGTATCGGAGTAATGCTGGGCTCATAGAATGAAGGTTTTTTGTTGCTGTTGCTTGTTGTTTTATTTCCAGTATACTTAACATACAGCGTTATATTAATTTTAGGTGTATAATCAAGTAATTCAACAATTCTATACATAGCGCTCATCATGACAAGTGCACTCTTTAATACCCTTTACCTGTTTCACCCATCTCCCACCCACCTCCCCTCTGGTAACCATCAGTTTGCCCTCTATATTTAAGAGTCTTCTTTTTGGTTTGTCCCCTTTTTTTTTTTTGTAAAATGAGTTTGGAGATGTTCCCTCATTTTGGGGTGGGGGGAAGAGTTTGAGAAGGATTGGAATTAGTTCTTTTTTAAATGTTTGGTAGAATTCAACAAGAAGGCATCTGATTCTGAAATTGTCTTTGTTGGGAGATTTTTTTTTTAAGATTTTATTTATTTATTTGACAGAGAGAGAGAGATCACAAGTAGGCAGAGAGGCAGGCAGAGAGAGAGAGGAGGAAGCAGGCTCCCCCCTGAGCAGAGAGCCCGACGTGGGGCTCAATCCCAGGACCCTGAGATCATGACCTGAGCCGAAGGCAGAGGCTTTAACCCACTCAGCCACCCAGGTGCCCCGGGAGATTTTTTTTTAAGTCAATTATACCATTTATTGATGATGGAATTATACTGGAAAACAATCACAACAGAAGAACAATCTTTTGAATAGAATTGTTTTTTTAGTGAAATATTTCTTTGAAACACAAAATGCAAAAGATTGTCAAGTATGTCAGTATGGATGCTCACGGATTTATTTATAGACATCTCAGCCATGATTTTCACAAGTTCCACTCCATATCACATCAAGTAATTGTTTTGCGTGTGCATGTATGTGCACATGTTTAATACCTGTATCTCAGAATGATTACCTGTGTTTTTGTTGGGCTTCCTGGAATAGATTTGCTTACACTGAGATGTATGAAAGTGCTATTTTTGGTCAGTGGGTGTGCACTTCTCTTTACCTATAAACTAAGGTGATAAACAGTTTAATTTCTAAATTTAGAATAGTCTGTTCAATACAATGTCCTTTTTGTAAAGTTTTGTGTTTGTGTGTGGTTTTATTTTTGGGTTTTGGTTTTGTGTTTTTGTGTGGGGGGGTGGTTTTTTTGTTTGTTTTGTTTTTGTTTTTGTTTTTGTCCTTGGTGCCTAAATTTCTTCCCTTTGCTTATCAGGAAAAGACAGACGTATAGGAGAAACTGATATTGGAGACCCAGTAGCAAACATCTTGTTAAACCATTTTAACCAGTTTGTTTGGATAGTAATTGCCTTGGTTGAGAGTTCTTGTCATGGATTTCAAACGGAGCTTTTGGTATTTGTCATCATAAGTTGCAATCTAATATATCATCATCATAATAGTCATCATAAGTTGCAATCTATTGTTCTGTGATGGATGAACTTTTTAGGGATCATTATCCTTAGATGATCACCATCATCTAGAATTTCATTTATATTTGCCAACTTGTTCCAATTACATTTGGAAGCATTTTGTTCAAGGCTGCAAGAAACAATTTTTTTTTTTCTTTTTTCTTGACCTTTATCTGTACACATTGTCTAAAGACTCAAAGAGTCATGAAGTTTTGGCCATCTCGTTTTGGGTATAGCTTTGAAGGGAGAGGGTTGTTCAGTAACTACTGAAGCACAGAAGTTAATTTGTTGTCTTGGCCTCACTTTTTGTATAGTCATATGTTGTATTCTTTCCATTTCCAGTAAATGAATAATTAATGTTCAATAGAGTTTTCTGGATATTCCAGAAAATTCCCTGAGGTTATTCCTTGCTTTCCAATTTTCCAACTTTGAGAGGGCTAATTTGTGTAAGTCCAGAGTATCAAAATGAGGAGGAAGGAGAATCAGGATATGGAAAGATTCTTCAACATTTTCTATTGTTTTTGGCTTTAAGTTCAGGTCCATCTTTTAAAAATATCTAAGTAAAGTATATTTGCTTTTTTATTTTCAGATGAATCACTTTGATCTCTTAAATTTTCTTCCACACTGCTGTATCCATATGTCAAATTCTAATTTGGAGCATTTAAAGTTTCAACACCGTAGTCGTTTTCTATAGTTGAACATGAATTAATATGAGGCTCATTTTTTGTCCTTAAAAAAGTCTCCACCAGCATAGGGCCAGTCCAGGGTAAGAACCAACTTGCTTATCAGCTGAAGCATTTGTTAGTGAAAGGCACAGAGTGAAAATACTTATGGGATTTATTGATTACCAGTTTCCATTGATGATTTTCTGAAATCTCTATTCTCCATGATAGTTCCTTCACTAAAGGATAATTCCATAACTGAAATATCTATTGTTTACCATCCTGTGTTCTTTTGTAAGCATGTTCTGACAAATTAAGTTCTAACACCAGTTGTTAGATGGAATTTCCACTTGGTTCTGCACTATCTCTTCTAGGTAGGAGGTTTTTATTTTCAGGAACAGCTACTTCTGAATCCGAATTCCAGTGAGATACATTTTCATGAGAGATGTTTGACACACACAGGTTGGTGCCACACTTCTCACTATTTCTTCTCCTTGTTTTTTCCCTGCTTCTTTGAAATCTCCACGGCCCATATGTTATCCCCAGCATTGTCTCCAAGGACACTGTAGCTTTCAATCCCAGCCCTTGCACATGTGGGATGAATGGCTTGATGGATATCCCCTCCATCTGGGCCTTCCTGCAATGGGAGTACAAGGAAGGCAGTGGGGATTGGCTCCCTCAACTGTGGATAACCTGCCAGAGCTGCAGTCAGCCTCAGAGTGGATGTCAGGCCTGGGGCCCAGGCTGGGCCCAGCAAGACCAACCTTGGCTGTGGCTGGGATTCTGCAGGCTTCCCCAGAGGTCGGTGGGAGGTTTTTGATTATCAATTCAATCTCCTGACTAGTCATCGGTCTGTTCAGAATAGAAATTTCTTCAAACTCAGTCTTCTTGATTCAGTAGATTATATGTTTAAAGGAATTAATCCACTTCTAAGTCGCCCAATTTGTTGGCATATAATTTTTCTAGAACTCTCTTATGATTCTTTGTCTGGTTATCAGTTGTAGTATCTTCTTTTTCATTTATAGTTTTACTTATTTGTGTCCTCTCTTTCTTTTCTTGATAAGTTTAGCAAAAGTTGGTCTGTTTTATCTTAAAAGTAAAAAATAAAACAAAACAAAACAAAAAAACAGCTCTTAGTTTCATTGTTCTTTCTATTGTCATTTTAGGCTCTTTCTTTTATTTCCTCTCCAATCTTTGTTATTTCCTTTCTCTGATAATTCTGGGCTTACTTCTTTTCTTTCCCTAGTTTCTTGAGTTGTAAAATTAGGTTGTTTATTTGCGAATTCTCTTTTTTCTTAATGTAGGTGTCTATCACTATAAACTTCCCTCTTAGAACTGCTTTTGCTGCATCCCATAAGCTGTGTTGTTGTGATTCCATTTTCATTTGTCCCATCATATTTTTTTATTTCTCTTGATTTCTTCTTTGACCCATTGATTATTCAGGAGCATGTTGTTTAATCTCCACAATTATTAATTTTCCAGTTTTCTCTCATAATTGATTTCTAGTTTAGTACCTTTGTGATTGGAAAAGGTGCTTCATATGATTTCAATCCTCTTAGATTTATTAAGAGTTGTTTTGTGGCCTAACGTGTGACCTATCCCAGGGAATGTTCCATGCGTACTTGTGAAGAATGCATAATCTACTACTGTTGGATGAAATGTTCTATACATATCTGTTATGTCCCTCCAGTCTAACATGAAGTTTAACCCCCGTGTTTCCCTACCGATTTTATAGCTGGATGATCTGTCCGTTGTTGAAAATGGGGTATCACATTCACTGCTGTTACTGTATTCCTGTCTATTTATCCCTTTTGATCTGTTAATATTTGTTTTACATATTTAGATCCTCATATATTGGTACACAAATATTTATAGTTATTATATCCTCTTGATGAATTGACCCCTTTATCATTATATAATGACCTTCTTTGTCTTTTTTGACACTCTTTGGCTTAAAGTCTATTTTGTCTGGTATAAGTATAGGTGCACCTGCTTTCCTTTGGTTTCTATGTATATGGAATATCTTTTTCCCCCCTTCACTTTCAGTCAATGTGTATCCTTAAAGCTGAACTGAGTCTCTTGTAAGCATGATATAATTGGGTCTTGTTTTTAAATCCATTCAGCCACTGTATATCTTTTGATTGGGGAATATAGTCATTTATATCTAAAGTAATTATTTATAAGAATCTACTTACTATTCATTTTGTTCATTGTTCCTTAGTTGCTTTGTAATCTCTTTTGTCCTTTCTTCCTCTCTTACTATCTTCTTTTGTTATTCGATAATTTTCTATAGTAGTACACTTTGATTTCTTTCTCTTTACCTTTTTTATATTTATTATAGGCTTTTGCTTTTTGGTTACCATGAGGTTTATGTAAAACATATTTATAACAACATTTTAAGCTGGTAATACTTTAACTTCAAATGCATATTATCACTTATATGCGGCATCTAAAAAAAATTGAACCCATAGAAACAAAAAAGAAAAGAGGTTGTCAGGAGAGAGAAATAGGGAGAGGTTGATAAAAATGTACAATTTTTAAGTCTTAAGATGAATAAGTTTGGAGGACTTAATGTATAGCATGGTGACTATATTCTATAACACTGTAGGGTATAAATTTACTAAGAAGTAGAACTTAAATGTTCTCTCACATCACAAAAGTAAGTATGTGAAGTGATGGATATGATAATTCACTGAGGGGAATCCCTTTCGTAAGGTATACATATACCGAAACATCACATTGTACAATTTAAATATCTTACAATTTTATTTGTCAATTATATTTGTCAATGAAGCTGAAAAAGTCACCTTACTTTTCTATATGTTCTTGATAGAATATATTAGTTTGCATCAAGCTATTCCATCATAACTCTAAACAGAATTCAATACAATTGAATCAAGCAGAATAAATCATTTATTTAATGGGAAAGTTAGTAGCTTTTCTTTTTTTAAGGGAGACTTAGTTTTGAATATATTAGTATTCAAAATGACAAACATTAAAACAAAAATCTGAATTGTGATTACTTTTTAAAATTTAAAATGTAATGTTTATATCAACTCCTTTTCAGATATATTTTCTTTATCACAGACACAATGTGATCTTGGGGAAGTTATTTAATATATTTTATATTCAAGTTCCCCACCTGTAAAATTAGAATAATACTTATCTCACAAGCTACTGTGTGCTCTAAAAATGCTGAATCTGAATTAAAAATCAACATATACATTAATTATGATATCTTATTTAAGAATTCTTAGAAAACCTGTTTTTTTAAATAATAGATTGATTTATGTTGATCTCCTTCAGGAGGAGCTAGAGGGGAAAAGGAGAAACAAGAGAATGAGGAAATTATCACTTCGAGTTAAGAATTTTATTTTTGTATAATCTATGTTATATAGAAACTTCATTTTAAAAATTTAGTTAAATATTTAATTCTTACGGTTGTGAATTTAATTTAAAAATCTTAAAGATCACAAAATATTTTATATATCATATACAATTATATTCTCAATATTATGTCATTTTATACATTACCAGTTGTCTATTTATTGTCTTTCAATTGAAAATATGTTTTCTCATTGCCCGCTGTGGCAAGTGGAGCTGATACTTTTGCATATTTGTACTTTGCTAGCCTCATGCTAGCACTAGATAACATTACTGGAGGAAAACAGAAAGACACCAAATATATGTTTTAAATTTTAAATTTTACATACTGTTTTGGCCATCTTAATTTATAGTTTCCATTTTCTTTATTTTTTTCTGTGATTTTCCCCCCTTCTTTATGCTATCTTTAATATTTATTATTTTAAAATTACTTTTCCCTCTCTATCGGTTAGAAGTTATTTATCCTGCTTCTATTCTTTCAGTTACCCTTATAACTTTACTAGGTATTTGACAAAGTATAAAGTTAATCCTCTTCTCAAACACTATGAAGAACTTAGAACCCCTCAATCCAATGATTCCTGTTTAATTGTACATAATATTTTCTCATAATTAATTCCACTTCCTCTTCAAATGAGTCATTGCTATTTTTATAGTATTAATATCTTTTAAATTGGTACATAATTATCAATTGCTTTGATCACTATTCTTTCTTGTGTAACACTCACTCCCGTTTTCATTTTTCTTCTAGAAGAAATTCCCTTTAACAATGATTATCTTGTTAGTGGTAAACTCCTTGTTTTCATTAATCTAAAATTGACTTAATTTAATTCTCATCTGTAACTAGTAGTTCAACAGAGTACAAAAATTTAGATCAACAATTATTTACTATTAGTATCTTGAAGACTTTATTTCAATATGTGTACAGTGTATTTCTGAAAGTGATTCCTTCTAGTAATCTTTTCTTTGGTTACTTTTAAGATGTTTTCCTTTAACTTTCTGTTTTTCAATTTCAGTATTCTGTGTCCAGGTGTAGTTTTCCTTTTATTTATTTTGTCTAGGAACTTACTGAATGTGAAGATATGCATCTTCCAAAAGTTCTGAGGCATTTCAGATATTATCTATTCAATATTTTATTTTCCTCCACTCTTTATATCCACATCTTAAACTCCTAATAATATATATTGAATATACACATTCTATTCCATATCTTTAAATAGATTTTCTCATTTCTGTGTCTCTCTCAGTTTAAACTCTCCCAGTTCACAAATTATTATCGGCAGCTGCACCTAATCTAAATTTTAAATTTCAATTACTGTATTTTTTTGTTTCTACAAATTCAGCTTATTCTTTTTAAAAATCTCAATATTTTGGTAGTGTCTATACCTTTTCCACATATTTTCTCTTTCTTTTTTTAAATCATTTTACTCTACATGTGATAATTCTAGTGTCCAATGTTCTAAAGTCTATTTATGTTATTTGTTATTTTGGATTATTCTTACCTAAACATTTTATAATTTTTTTTTATTGTACCATCACATCGCATTCAATGAAACATTATCTGTAGGGCCACAATGTTGCAAGTGTATGCTTCTAGAGTGCTTTATATATGAGTATGCTCTTGGGAGGTCTGAATATCCCAGGGACTTCACCAACATTTAAAACATAGATGGTGACTTGGAGAAGGAAGGAAATAGTGAGGCAGGGAGGCATTTCACTATCCCACAAGTTATACTACAATTGCAATCAGTTAGGCCAGCATTGATTGGAGATTTGAGGTTTCAAGAATCTTAACGTGTATCATAATAAGAATTAGAATTTATCAAGCACTATTGGGGCTGGCCATCAGTAATGCTTTTTGTAAGTTGTATTGTTTAGTTCTATTTGTTAGTTACATGAATAAACATCAGAATTTTGATATGCTAATCCAGCCCCATCATTCATCTTGAGAATGAATAATTTACAAGTTAAAAATACAAGTGACTGATGCAAAAAAAAAGTTAATTTTAGAGGGCAATTGAAATTTTAAAAAGAACAAATGCAAGTAAGAAGATAGTAGAAAACCAAGGATAAGGAAAGGATGCATGTCAATGTTTGTCTCAATATGCAAACCAGGCTATTTGGAATAATGTCCCCAGAATGGCTGTAAAATACAAATGCATGTTTCATATTGGAATTTTGACACTTTGTGATCGCTTTTAATTAATGTTTATCTCTTCAGCTAGAATTTAACCTCCGCAAAAGCAAAAATTGTGATTTTTTTTCTTCTTTAACTTTTCATTAAATTTTTAGTAGTTAGCACAATCCTGAGCATATTTGAAGGAATTAAGCAAATATTTATGGAATGAAGATCTAAGTGAAATAAATGAGTGAATAAACTACATGGTTGTCATTCTTTTGGGTTGAAAATGACAAAACCTATTATGAGGACTCTTTACTCCCAGGGAATTCAAACACTAATAATAGACATTTGGGGGCATATAAAGGACTTTAACAAATTTATTAGAACCTTGTAGAAAATTTTCTTGTAATTTAATTTTTATCTATAGCCTCCTAAAGAATGTTCGTTAAATATTCTTTCAGGGTAGCTTTATATATCTAAGCTTTATTACCTATAATCCTTTCAGATTATTTGTCTTTTCTGGCAATCACCCTGTTTAAATAATTTAATGGCATTCCTTGAAATAAACCCCTCACCCTGAGCTCAACCTTATCACCATTATTTTAGCATTTAGCTGTCATTTCTGTGAGTCACTGATTCTGACATAAAAATATGAGGGAATATAAATGCACTTTTACATTTTGATAGAAAATTATCATTTTTAACTAAATTTCTAATAGTTTCTCTTTTAAAAATATTCCTAATTGAACTTTTGACAGATATGGGATTTGTCAGTTCTTAGATTTGTTGTATAGTTAAATATTATGACTAATATAATCACTCTATAATATTTTATAGAAGAAGCACCATTGGATCTGGTTTTTTAAATGTAATTTGTAAAATACACTGAAGCTTTGAGCACATGTTTATAGTCTTATAAGTTGCTTTGAATAATCTTAGTTGCTATTTTTATTTCAGATCCAAATATGCCAAAAGCTTGATAGTTGGGCAAAAATGAAATGCTATGTAACTGATTTCTCAGCTACACAAACAACATAGGTAGAGCACAGTAAGAGCAGAGGGATTGGTGAAGCTAGTAACTTGCATTCACATAGAAATAATACATAATAACACAAGTGATTTCATTATTTACTCAGCACCTCCACCCTGGCAGCTAAGGCAAGACCAGGTACCAGGACCTTTTGTCCACATGTCTTAAGCTGCATATTGGCTTCTTAAGTCTTCTGTCTTCATCTGTTTTCACCCAGATATGTTTCCATTTCAAGTTTTCTAAAGTTAGAAGCTGATTTTATGGTTTTAATTTTTTATTTAAAATATCGGGTGAGAGGGAAGTTGTATATAGTGAGATGTACTCAGGGCCTTATAATCTTTTTGGAATCATTCTACATAGTCTCTGCACGGGCGTTGACGAGAGTCACCGGGCAAGCCTGGCTGCAGCCTGACTATACCCTTGTGGGGTTGAAAGGAGGAAAGGTTGTGGCTGGACAAGGAAACAAGTTAATATTAACAGAAAGTTTGGAGACTAATAATAATATCTCACAATGTATTAGATCCATCTATTACATCAATTATGTCTTAAGCTAATTATGAAAATCTCTTAATTTTATAACAATAACACTAAAGATTAATAGCTAACTGTTCATTGGCGACCATTTACTATGCCTTGAAGCATGAAAAGCTTTAACTCAATCACAGAGTGCTTTTTGTTTTCTTTTTGATATGCTCATTTTACATAATTTTTCTTATAAAATAGAAGGCATTACTTCAAGTTACAAATCTTTAGAGGGTAATAATTTTTCCTGTTTTCTTCCTCCCATGCCAGATTTCACAAGTGGTATTAAAGATTTTCCAAAAAGCAAGTTTTATTCCCATTGTCACTAATACAACTTCCAAACATTTTGATAACTGCTTTAAGTAAATTATTTTTAAATGTCACATATAGCTATAGTTTACTTTAAAAAAGTAATATTTACCTTTATGAAGAATAATAGTCATTAGATGCTTTTAGAGATTTTCTCTATGGGAGACCAAAATTTAATATTTGAGTCTTACCATCAAAAATACAGTAGCAATAGAAAACAAATAAAAGAGACTAAGAAATTTAAAAACAAAATTGGACAGAATTTGGATCTGATACTGTGATATATTAAAATTAGTCTTACACAGCAAAAATCCAGCCAATACAGGAAGGGGACATTCGGAGACTTTGGAAATACTATTGGTGTTTCTCATACATTTTTTTTAAATGTTGTTTTGTGAAATTATGCTAAGTCATGATCTCATTAATAAAGTAGATTAATATTCAAAATTGACTTGAAAAATAATTTAATAAAATCATATTAAGTAAGAGCAGTTTTTTTCTGTGTATAATCAGGATTGTATAGGAGTTAGAACTTTGGCAAATAGAGAGCACAACCAATATATTGATGTAGGGGTTGAAAATAATTTACAAAATTAATTTAATAAAATGCTTAAAACAGTAACTAACAATTATTAACAAAAGAACAACAAAGCTGTTTGTACTTGCATTTAACAACACATTTAAACCAAAATCGAATATAAAAATAATATGTAGCAGATTGATATCTGACATAAGATACAATAAAAATTAATGTTCACATTGAAGACCTGAAGTTGCACCATCTCTATATATGCCCTCTCAATACCTTTTCACTTTCATTTCTCGGTTGTGTTGAATGCAGCTCGTTTTGACCTAATAAGATGTCAATTGTAATATCCAGAATGTTTCTTAAAGTAGAACACTACATTTCCCCTACCACACCAGATAAAATAATTTAATGTATTTATTTTTAACAAAAGGTCCATCCATGATTACTAACTCTGAACTACAGAGTAGGTTGTTTTTTTTTTAATTTCTAGCACTAACTGTGGTTCTTAAAGATATCTACAGTTGATATTCGAATTGTCATGCTGTTCCCGAAAAGAACAATATATTTATCCTGAAGGTTTTACTGTAATTCACCCCTAAAATTTACTTTATGTGGAAAGGTTTCATCATAAAAACATGTCTACTATTTATATATGTCAAGATCGATTCTACTACATTTTGTAGAACAAGCACAGATTTTTATATCAGACAAGCTGGGTTTCAACATCTAACTTTACACAGTGACCCTGGGAACATTACATACCTTCTATGAGCCTCCATTCCTGAACTACAAAATAAGAACATCACCACAATTCTCAAAGGGTAGCATAAAGTTTTAAAAAAAAACTAGTGCCCTTGCCTAGTACTGGGCTTGGCATACTGTAACACACTAGATGTTAATGGTATTTTTCCTTTTCTTTCCCATCGCTGATATATTTGGCTAATTGAAGATTAGTGAAAAGATATAGAAGTTACTGGAATAAATCAGCTCCACTAAAAAGCTCATTATACTGCAGGCAATAGTTACACATTCCCAAAGTAACATTAAATAAGATCAAAAGACTAGTTTTAAAAATGTATTTACATATCATAATTCATATGCAAGAAAATATTTTTCAGGGCAACAATGACAAAAAATGAATAAGCTACACCTGTGTGTATAGTCTAATTTTGTAAAAATGAAGAAAAATACTCAATTTTATTAAATGTCAAATGTTCATGGACAGGTAACAGAAACAAATCTACTTTGTATAGCAATCTACATCAACATTAAAACATACCAAAATAGAGTTTCTGTAAAGAAAAAGCCTTTTTTTTAATGGTGTTGCTAATAATTAGAAGTTCCCATTATTTGTCCATGAAACCTCCTAAAAAAGGTGCTACTTTAGAGATTCTAGTAGAACTTGGCACATAAATTTTAACTTTTCCACCACCCACTACTTTTCACCTTCTTGTAGCTTCACTCACTCAGACAACCTCACATATACATACACAATATGAAAAACACACATGGCTTTAAAGCAGAAAATTCATTTTCTACAACAAAAGCAGGTCACCATATTTATACCCAATGTTCTCAGTCGTGGAAATGGATTTTCCTCACAGAGCTGCTAATTAACATGTTATTTTGTTCAACCTTTCAAAAAGTGTGTCTCTAGGAGGCTCTGTTTTATCATGTGCAAGAATTCTAAGGCATTATAAGTAATTGTTCCACAGGACAAGTGCTGCCCTTGCAATGATATACTCTTGATACATTTAACAAGTCTTTAGTCTTCAAATGTCACAAGACAGACATAGGGAGACATTCATAGTCTACAGGTGGTTGGCTCAAAGGTCAAAAATTTTGTTTAAAAAAAAATTTATGGAATAGCACCATAGAAAGTCTTTCAGAAACAAATCCTTCTTTCCAACATTGCATTTTTTGAACTGAATCTCAAGAAGAGAGAAAAAAAAAAAGGAAGAAAGAGAGAGAGAGAGACCTTTCAATGACTACACGACCTGCTTCCACTTCATTTCATTTTTTTTTTTTAAATACAACATTAACTATGACAACATCAGCAATAACAACCACAACAGATCAACAACAACAGCAAAGACAATAGCAGCACTGGTGACTTGAGAATGGACTATCCAGGCAGTCACTTTGAAGAATTCTGTTCACACCTGTTGGGAGTCTCTCATGAAGTTCCCAAGACATCACAACGCTTCTTAATTTGGTGTGAAAAGGCAGCACTTTCACTGAAAGAACTTGAGTTTACTGATCAACTGGGCATTTTCCAGCACTTAAATAAATGATGCCTAGAGTTTAACTGCAGTAATAGACACTATTGGCATTTTCAACTTGTCAAAACGTCAGTAAAATGAAGTGGTCTCAAGGTCATTTGTGTTTCAAAGAGGTGAATCTGGCCTGCAAGTGAAAATAATGAAGCTGAAATATTCCAGTTTCCAAACTTCCGGACACGCCCACATTTAAAGGACAAACCGCTCTCAAAAGACTCCCATTTCGCAACATCCCATATGGATCTGTATCCAAGATACAAAGCCAAAGCATTTATCCTAAGATACAAGAAGAGGGTTTTTCAGTTTATGACCCGCAAGATCATTATCTTTCTCTCAAATCTTGAAAAATTGTCAAAAAGAAACACTCTGCAAGGTCACAGACCCTGAATCAAACTGTCTGAATTGCAAGGCATCTATGTCAAGCTGTGAACAAAAGCTTCTGGAGTCTTCCTTGAAGTTACATGATGCCCTCTCATCAGCTTTATTTATATTTATACCATCAAGCATGGAGTTCCAATATCTTGGCAATGCTGATCAGAGTTGGCTTGAAAACTTCTCTTTCAGTATAGAGATAATACTGGTCTTACAGTTTTCTTCTGGTCAAACTCATTATATAAAACATTTGTGCTAATATCTTCATTTAAAAAAAAATACGTCTTCTCTCCATTATGCACATTCCTTTATGTTTTGATGGAGGTTTTGGTGTTATTTTTTGGTATGCATAGTATCTGGATATCTAATGCTTTTGTATCTTATATGAAATCCTTTCTTGTTGATTGTGTCATCAGTGTGAAAATGAATTAAAACCGCATCCCCAATTGAATAGATCTCTTCTGGTGGCTGAAGACAAAAACAAACAAACAGGCAAATAAACAACAGAATGAGTCACTTTTTTTCTTCAGTGTAATTCACGTTTGTTTGGGATTTTTTTTTTTTGGTATATGATTTAATCCTCCCAATAACCTTGAAAAGTGGGTATGAGTGACTTCTTCATTTTACAGATGAGCAAACTTGAGTTTCAGAGAAGCAAATGACATGCTGAAGATCACAGACATTGATGTAGTTGGGCTTGGAAAGTAAGTCTGTTTCCAAGTTCTGGAACTTGGTGGGTTTTTTCCCCCAAAATTTTAAGCCAAGTTCCTTTGATTTACAAGTACATAAAGTAAGGCTCAAAGAAGGTAAAGAGATATTGAATTTGTTTCAGAAGGGGCTCTGAGACAGAGCCACTTCCACAATCCAAATCATCTATTTCTTCTTGTTTTAATAATCTAAATACCAAGAAGCTTTTTTGTTTCATTTCAGCGGATATTTGGACAAGAATTCAATATTATTCAAGTTCAGTATTATGTAAGCAATGGACACTGGTAGACAAAAAAATGGGACTAATGTCTTCAGAACAAAATATGTATTCGGAAGACCGCTTGATATTTATGCAGGGAGTCCCAGGGAGAAAAGCATGTAGGAAATCTCAAGCTGTGCTTTTGCTTTTTTTCACGGTGACACTCTCTGACCTGTGTCTGGCATTCTGTCCCACGCACAAGTGACACACTGCAATGAAACAGCGCTGTGGCAGCAATGGCTAAACCCACATACCAGTGGCGGCACCTGCCACTCAGCAAGCGTCTTTGTTGAAAGGGAAATGTCAATTTGAATTGTGTGCATAATTCCTTTTCCTTTATGCTTCAATTTGGAAAGCTTACCAAATCGTCAAAGGTGTGTGTTTAAATTTATTGCCTTTAGATTCTTAAATGTTTAAACATTTATTGCACAGTAAGAACGTGAATAAAAAAGTTGGTGTGGACAGGAACAAGCAATTATACCTACTAAAGTCATCTCTCGTGTGATATTATTGAGAAAATTCACTAGAGATGGAGAAGAGGTAAGGGAGAAGAGGCAATAATAATACGGTGTAACCTTTTTTTGTAAAAACATTGCCGATTTGCATATGGTACACATAACAATCATGAATCAATGGGCATGAATCAATGGGCATTTTCTAGCACTGCTATGGGATCCTGTTGGTACTGTATTTACCCCTGATCCACAGAATCGACCAAGCCCCACCGCTGTTGAATCAAGACCGTCAAAGAGCTCAACATAGTCATAGCCACAGTCAGCTTCTTCCTCCACTTCAAAAATCTGGAACGATAACTCCAGTCGAAAGCCCCGTTCTGACACTAACAGCCATTCGCAGTCGACTTGTCCCGGGTAGTTGTTATCACCAAACTGCGCATGCGAGTACAGGTCTCTGGGTTTGGGGTCTGCTCTCAGTCGGCCACCACACTCTGCCCAGGAAAGAAACATGAGATAAATCCAGTGAGTTTTAACAAGTCCGATTTCAACTTCGATGCAGTGTAACTGTTCTCTAACTTCTGAGCGCATTTTCCTCATCAGAGGTATTTCCCATAATCGTAGAGTCTGATGGTGCACCGGGTACCACCAAGCCCTGGACTCGGATTGCTGGGTTGGAATATCACCTCCAACACCTGCGAGCTCAGTTCCTTTAGATGAGTGATGCCGCTCATCTGGTCCATAGGGCAAAACACAGATGATAAGAATAGTACCAATCTCAGTGGGTTTTGAGAACGTAATGAATACTTGAAAATCACTTAAAACAGTGCCTGGCATGTAGTACTCTCAATAAATACTTTTATTGTGACACGTGATACTGTTTTTGGTCTCAAATAACTAGTTTTCATAGGAAAAAAAAAGGTCAGTATCTTAATTCAGGTTTAATCTCACTCATTTAAGAACCCAGAATCCATTAAAAAAAAAAGAACCCAGAATCCAAAGGAATAAGAAATAACTTAAAAATTGGCAAAAATATATAAAATGCCTGTGTGTATATGCATGATATAGAACTCCACCTAGACTATATAGAACAATTTTATTTAGGTAGAAATATTTCTCTAACTTGGTTGGGAAAAACATACATGTATCTTTAATTGTAATAACATTTGTAGCTCCAGAACCTATTAAGTATATTTTGTGTGTGTAATAAATAAAAAAATTTAACTGCTCTTTTCACAGCTTCTTTTCCAGGGAGATATTCATAAACATATGGTTTACCAGTTATTACTTTTGTCACTAGAGGTAAGTATACCAAATAACCAGATGAGGATGCATAAAAACGTACAGCTAGTATAATTTAAAAATGAAAGTTTTCAAAAAATTTTCTAACTTTGTAATCTGAGCACCAAAACTTCCTAATGATTAAAGATTAAAAAAACACACACACAACAAACAAACAAAACCAAACACCTAGAGATTAAATACAGATCCCCTCCAACCAATACACATGCAAACTTACAGCAGAGGGTCAGGGAGAAGATAAAAAAGGGCTATTAAAAAATGTTAAAAAAAAAAGTAGAGTTTCTTTCTGTTTCTGGTTGTCAAGCGCTGAGAGGTTCCTGGGAAGCAGTGATTTCAGGGCTAAAATCACAAAGTCCCAGGAAAACTGGGATAAGTTGGGAGGGGACAAAACCAAAAATCCAACATGGAAAGATGTGGACAAGCCAGGACACTAGATATGAAAACACCTCTGTAACATGGTCATCTGTGACCAAACAGTCCCGGTGGCACTCTGAGAGGATGGATTACACAACTAAAAACACGTAGTTGGATTTTTCAGATTTGTCTATGGTGTACCCACACCGATGATTTTAAATAACAAAATATTTCTGAATCCTCAGGATGGAACCCCATTCGGATGTATCTAAATACACATAGGCTCAACCAAACCTATGGGCACTGTCTCAGACAAAGACATTAAGATTCTTGTGTGCGATTAATACAGGAATGAACTTCCAACCAGGGTTTCAGTCATGAGAATGACTTCCCCCCTGGGCTGTGTTCCATGAAGAACGTAAGCGTCCCAGGTGGCGGGTGGGGCATCTGGCACAATCGATTGATATAGGGGCCAGCATTGCAAATGTAAACGTGTTAGAATCCCCTGAAAGCTTGACTCATCTCTTGAATATCATCTCTTGAATCCCATAGACCAGAAGCCAAACATTCTACCCTTCCTACCCATGATGCTTCTCTAATTCCAAAATTTATCGTCCTTCCTCTGTGGCAGATCTCCACAGCCAAACTACCTGGGTCCAAATCTGAGCTCTGCCCTTCATCAGCTGTGGGACTTTGTCTCACTCTTCATTTAGACAAGAATCGTACATAGTACTCACGTCATAGGGTCTAGATGAAGAGTGACTGGGTTAATATACGTAAAATGTTTGAAGGATACCTGGCACATAGGAAAGGCCATATTAGTGTAAGCCACCACCATTACTGTCATTATTTTCCAGTGAGAACATCTAAATACCATCATCTGTGCTGTTAGAGATCCACTCAGGTATGAAATGACATGCCAGAAAAAAAATTAAAAACATTATTAATCTGCTACCATAAACGAAGACTTACATTTTTGAAGGCCAGTAAAATATTTTGTGAAAAATATTTCCAAATTTAATATATATAAACCGGTGTAATCTCATTTAGAGAATTTTTTAAATTTTACCTATTCTCAAAGTTTGATATAATTGCCTGATCTGTTTTGGTTTCGACTTAAAAAAAAAAAAAAAAGCTGCCAGCACTTGGATGACTTTGATTCCACAGACAGGAAGAGCTGAAGGAGCCTACTGGGAGATAGAAAGAAAGCACCCGTTTCGGTGTGTCTGCTTTGCAGAAGGAAAGGAGCAGGACAAAAGACCAGGATCCAGAAGAGACAATTCTCTGCCAGCCCCAACTGGGAACAAAAATCAAGGAGGAAATGAAGTAGTTGAACAAAATGGAAAAGGAGATTTCATGAAACCTGTGTGGATCTGAAAATGACAGTGAGGAGTTATTATTTGATTTTACTGAAAACATCTAGGGAATGGCAATATTCAAAATAAATAAATTACATTTAAGGATGACTTAAAATGTTTCATTAAGTTTGCCTGTTTTCATTTCTCTGTTTCAGTGCACAACTACATTCCTATGGATCACTGATCAGACTAATAAATCTGGAATTAATGATCCAACCATGAAAAAGAGAGAGAGAAAATTTAGTTCACAGGATAAAAATTTTAAGAACAAAGATTTAAATATGATATGCACAAGATGTGTGATTTTATATGCCCTGAGAGAAATTCCATAAGCAGAAAATTATAGGCAGCATGAGGGCAATTTGAGACTCCTTGTGGCAATTCTTCAAAAATATGGTCAATATATCATTTAATATGGTACCTTTAAAGGAGGTTTTTAATTAAATACATTTCCTGCAAATACTCCTATTCATCTATCAAGTTGGAACAATATAAAAGTAGTGTAGCATGTCGGCAGTATTGTTTTTAAATCGATTGTTTGAAAATACTTTGTACGCTGCCAGAACATCTACAGAATTCTGGAAAATGAAAATGAAGCTGAATAAGAAAGGTGACAAGGGAAGAGAAGCCTGGGTGGGGGGGTTCATTTTAATTTAGAAAGACATGATTGTTTATTTCCCCATAAAGTATTAAATTCCCAAAGAGGTTCTGTAATTTGACCTAGACATGCTTTTAGTGGGCATTCTAATTTAATTGCGTTAGATCAAAATAATTTCCTTTCCAAGAAGTTTAATAATGCATTATTTGACTTTTAAATGTCATTGACAAATAGTATGATGCTGTATGCTACAGGAAAGAAGTCCTACCAGACAGGCCATGTTTTATTTTATTTTTTTTAAATATTTCAAGTTTTTATTTAAATTCTAGTTAGTTAACATATAATGTAATATTAGCTTCAGAAGTAGAATTCAGTGATTCATCACTTATGCTCATTACAAAAATTGCCCTCCTTAATCCCCATCACCCATCTAACCATCTCCCCCCACCCCCACCCACCTCCCTTCCAGCAACCCTCAATTTGTTGTCTAGAGTTAAGTTTCTCTCTTATGGTCTGTCTCCCTCTCTTGTTTTTCTTTAGACAGGGCATGTTTTAAAATACTACTTTCTCTCCACATTTCCCTCTGTTTCTATATTACAGCCATATCCTCTGAGAGAGTACAAAGGGTATATTTTTTACTAATTTGTTTTCTTCAATAAGTTTATTTAAGGGTGGTGTAATACTATTCATTACCTGATTAAAATATATTTGGGCTTAGAATTTAGACCTACCATCAAAGGGAAAAAAGGACTCTTTCCAATAAAGTCCATTTCTCATGGATTTTTTTCATAGTATTACTTATGAGAAAAATAGCCATAAAACCATATTAGAGCAATATTTCTAATCACCTGGTTTCAAAATTCATGGTGGATAAAATTCAAATGGTATAGAAAAATACAAATTTACTCAACCAAATTAAAATGTGTATGTCAGGGCCCATCAATAATGTTACACGTATTCTATAGAAGGCAGTAAATAATGAATAAATGTTCTATACCTGTGGCAAAAATGGACTGATGTGGACTGGACTTGACTGTCTTGTCAGTAGAAACTGACTAAAAAACCAAAAGTACAGAAATTTCTGAAAATCAGAGGTTTAACTTAGACTGTAAGCATCAATGGGAAAGAATTCCTTCTATTTCCCTGTAAATTCCCACAAATTCCTAGCTTTTTGCCATAAATTAGGAAGACCTCACAGCGTCTATCCAAAAGAGGTACCAAATAATTATGTGATGAAAGACTATGGAATAAATGAACTTGTTGAAGAGCAGGCTTTGAGAAGAGATAAATGATAGGCAGTATGTAAGAGGGTTTCAGTATGTATGGCTACTAGGAAGAAACAGTATAAAACAAAGAGACCCAAAAAAGAGAGCTGGGTAAGTGAGAGGAAAAATTTATGGGTGAAGAGAAAAAAACCCACAAATAGATAACACCAAACATGTTGACAACAGCAAATGAGTAGGAGTTAAGAAGCCAGGATTCCAATACCAACTGTTATTTTTTTGTTCTACTTTGGTTGTCATTTAAGTCTTAGTTTGGAATCCTCATAAGTACGATGACGGGGCTGGATTAAACAATATCCGAGGACGTTTTGCCTAACAAAAATGGGACAGGTGGCTCACGTGGGTATCTGAATGAATGTGAACTGAACAGGGAAATAAAATGAGCCTAGTCAGTTACATACGTGGAACAGTGGGTTTTTTAAAGCTTACGTAAGGAAGCCTTCAAACTCTATTGTTTCAGTAACAGTGACCAGTTTTATATCAATCTGCTTCCTAATCTGAAACTTTTACATTAAAAGAAAATATACTGTGGGGGAAAGTACATGAGCTTTGGAGACAAGAGTCAGGATAAAGTCCAGGCTTTGACGTAATTTTAGAAATCCCTGCAAATTAATTAATCCTCCAGATTTTCAATTTCCTTATCTGAAAAATGAGGATGATAATATATCATATAGTCTTTTGAGGACTCAATATATGTAAAGTGTAGGCTAAGTACATGTGTGTGCCTAAAATGCCAAGTGCATGCTATATACACCATCAGATCTCAGTGTATGATCTCTATTAGAACTTAATTGGATCCGACCAATGGATTCTTAATGGTAATATAAACAATGCAAATAGGACCATGAGCAGAGGCCATACAAATTAAGGAATCATGGAGATTTGTAGCTATAACGAAACTTAAACAGTGTTTTACAGATGTGGAAACCGAGACCCAAAGATATTTCTTTTCCAAAGTTCCAAGCTAGGTAATGGCATAATTGGACCAAAAACCCAAACAAATGTACCCACATACTGGAACATAATATAGATCTTAATCCTTCTACTCATAAAGGGTAAAAGGAGATTCTATAAAAGTAAGTTTTTATTAAACTAAGAGAAATTCATAGATATGTAATTTAAAAATATATAGTCAGCTATTTCAAGAATTCTGACAGCATATTTTCATTTGGCAGCATATTACTGGAACTTGTGATAGCCTGCATTCCTGGAACTTGTGATAGCCAGAATATTAATATATATATTATATATATAATATACATATATACATATGCATATATACATATATATGTATATATATGCCATAAACTCTATGCTATCAGGAAAGTACTGATGAAGTAATGGGATTATAATCACTCCACCCCTTCAATGCATAACAAGCTATCAGGAAAATATTTAATGAGTAAATGTCAAATGTATGGAAAAACCTTTCATTAGTATGAAATTTCTGTAGTCCATGAAAGATTCTTCTCAAACCAAAATATTTATATTAATAATAAGAAATAATTCACACTATTAATGAGTTCAACCATTACTAGTATGAATCAGATAAACTGACAATATTCACTTTCTCACATATAGACTTCAATATAAATCTAATACTCATAATAAAATATACTAAAGTGGAAAATAATATTGGACAATGGAATAATTAAAATTCTGATTTCCCAAAAAAATTAAACAAAAAGAAAATAAAATCAATAATCAGAACTCATGAAAAAATCTCTGCACTTAAATTGTTTTATGGACAAATTTGTATACTATTTTATTGTGTATTACATTACATCAAGACAGAGCAGTCTCAATAGTTTACTCATCAAGAGTGCCACTAGGTGGCACTATAAGATAAATGACTTTAGGAAACTGCACTCAACTGATTTTTTTTTAACTGAATGTAAAAAAAAAGGACATTTCCTAGACATTTATGAAATATAGTATTAAGCTGGCTCCAAACCTTAAAAAAAAGTTATTCTGTATTTTTGCCTAAAGTTTTCCATATTTTTTCTAAATAATGTTTTATTTCTTGAAAACTTCCATTACAAAGTCAAATTAGGGATTAGGATTTGGAAAAAGATTGCATTGCAGAAAAAGGAAAAACAAATGAGACTCTGTAAAATGGAGAGATAAATTCCAAATCAGATTTACAAAAATATATTAATGTAAAAGCTAGCCAACCAGGCAGGATGTTAGAGAAAACATAACTCATGAATACTAAGACGTAGATGCCCAAATGTTAAATAGAGTATATAAATCAAACTGCTCAAGTTAATATGGAATCGATTATACAAATATTTAGAGATAGTTCTACTTGATCATACTGCATTGAACATTAATCAGATCAAACTATTGCATTTCTTTCCGAACGTTAAACAACTACAAAGATATTTAAGTAGGATGCTACATAGCTCTCAAATATTTCACACAGTGCTTCCATGAGATTTCTTCTACTGTGCTCAGAAATTCGTTAATGTTCCTGTTATAGGATCCACTGAATTCACTAGAAGAGAAACCTAGATCTTAGGAAAGAAACACGGCCCTAATTTGCTGACCTGTAGAATGTGTGGCTTGAAAGCCTTTCCTTTGAACAGATGCGTCAGAAACAAACCGAACAAACATTTTATTTCCGGTAGCCACAAGGGGCTCTGGTATCTTGTTGCCACAGAGTCTTCCAAGAATTGGTGATTTTTCTGTTTCTCCATCGAACACTTCCAAGTGATCATAAGCACATTCTTGATGCTGCTCAATCTCGAATTCACTGAAGGCCTATTAAAAAAAGAAAGGGAAAGAAAAACAAAACAAAACAAAACAAAAAAACATATCACTCAGAATGGGTTCTTTTCTTTGGAGCCGAAATGCACATCAATAAAGCATGCTCAAGACATATAAATAAATTAATCCATATAGAACATTATTGAAAGGACTGTGAAATCAGTAGAATGTAAAGTCTCTGGAAAAACATAATGACGAAAAAAGCACAATAATTCCATGTGAAATTCTACTATTCAACAATTACAACTAAATCACAATCAAAACTAACACAAAACTATCACAACCAACTCCAGAACTTAGACAAATTATAGCAACAGTGATATTTTATTCTTAATATAATTCTAAGTTTATACTGAATGCATTGGAAAATTTTAAAAACTTGCATTTTAAAAGTTGATTTCTTCTGGTTTCGATGATCATAAACTATTATCATTCTACCTTGGGAGACTTAAACTAAAGAGAAAATTTCAAAAATAATTGTTATATTTTCACAAAAATTAAGTACAGTAAATCTTAACAGAATAACTAAAACAAAGGAAATTTTTATTATATACTTCTTTATTTAGATCCTACTACAACCCATATTATTAGAAAATACTAATATGATTTTAGGCTAGATTATTTTTAATTTACTTTTAAGATAAATGGTACACTTATTTTAATAGAGTCTTGCAAAGTTTAGTATGCCTTTAAAAACTATTTTAATTTTCCTGTGTAGTCATTTTCATGTATAGGTCTTAGCAAATTCTTATACTTTTTTTAATACTTGTAGCAAGAATTACTATCAAACTTCACTCATTGGGCCAGAGACCCTTGTGATATTAGTGGAAGATCTTCCCCCCATTGTAGTGCTTACTTATGCATGTGAGCTCATTGTGAGCCAGGGGCCTCAACTCCAAACTAACAATATGCAGAAGAAAATTCTTAAAATAAAAATTCATTAAATGTATAACACATTAAACAACACAAAGGAAAGTTTGAGACAGACCGAAAATAGTTAACGTCCAAATTATTAATAATTCCAGGAATGCTAGGTTGTCATTGCCAATCAAGGTTTTTTCCCTTCCCTAGAAAAATCATCATACCTTCAAAAAATAAACTATCATTCCCACTAAAATTTTTTTAGCAAAGCTGAAAACATAAGGAAAATAAAGCTGGAGAAATAGAATATATTCTTGAAAATTCGTTAATTTTTCTACAGCCTGTGCAGCATAAAATATTTGCACACAAACTTTTTGCATACATATTTTAATACAATTTTGTGACGTTATCACAATTCCAAGTTTAATTAAGACATATATTTTAAAAAAGACATATATTTTTGTAATTTTGAAAGAAAAAAATTGAGTGAGAGTGGTTCTCCTTTAGGGCTGGCCAGTTATCTATTCCTTAACACACAGCTGTCTACTATCACTGGCTTTGGAGGAGTAAGGGAAGAAATGAAAGAAGCAATTTATATTAACTAGGGAGTAGGAGAAAGGAATGAAAGGTTCTTAAAAGAAGAAACAAAAGAAAAGAAAAAGGGCTGATCTCTACCGCCATATTCCACCACACCCTACTTTTAAAAGTATAAATTAAAATGATAATGACCAAAAAGCATTGGAGAGTCGTTTATTTGTTATAATCATTATGAGTAAAAAAGAATGTTCCCTTCATTCTACCGAAGACACTGGATAGTGCTAAAGAGATGAATACTGCATAAAGAATCTTACAGGACACACACACACACAAAAACAGTGCAGAAAAATACAGTGAACAAGGAGACTTTAGCAGAGTGCATTTACCATTAAGTACAACTTTCAAAGCACGTGATCACTGAAGTTTGCTGACGTTTATCTCTGCAATCCAGCGGCAGAGTAGACTAGAAGGGATATAGAAGACCCTGAATGGATGGTTGGCTGGAGGTCCATTCATTTACCTATCTACCTGTTCCTTGTAAATGGCCAACCCCGTGGATGGAAACGCTGTGAACGTGGCAGGCTGACACTTCAGGGTTTCTGCCTCTGGTGAGCTGCTACTCAGTCGGCTTCTATTACCATTACGCATATAGACACTATGTATCAGTTTGTAACTGTTAAGAAACCAATAGGAGACAACTGGCTTAAATGCACTTAGAATTCTTTTTTTTTTTTTTAATTAACATACAATGTATCATTTGCCCCAGAGGTACAGGTCTGTGAATGATCAGGCTTACACATTTCACAGCACTCACCATAGCACATACCTTCCCCAATGTCCATCACCCAGCCACAGAATTCTTTATTAACTATGAAACCAAGCTTCTGAATTATAAGGTCAATATTATCTTAAGAAAAAAATGAAAGCATTGTTTCAGGGAATACCAACATCTGAAAACCATTGCATGTCGAACAATTGTCTCTTCTGAATGTGACTTAGAGTCATTCATCTGTAAATACAAAGAGCAGAGAAACCTACTGTGTAGAAGAGAAAACGGCAAGAATGATGGGGGTGATAGCGTTCTATCAGTTATCATGGGATCAGAATTTACAGACCACACACGTTCAGTCCACTGAAAACCAAGTGAATGAGATAACTAAGTGACTACTTCACTCCCTAATGAAATGCAGGATGTCTGGAGTGAGTCACAACATCTGTTGTACAGAAGAGAGCGACACCACACGAAGTGGCAGTGCGCTCGTGGGCTTGGGGCACACTGACACCTCGTCTGGAGCCAACTGACTCCCACTTTTTGTCAGACTGCTCATAGAATCAGACTGACTCCGTGAGGGTCAAATTAGGCAAAGATTCTGCAGCTGACATATTCTCAAGTGATGCCAATAATTCTCATTCATTAATGTCTTAGTGAATTTTCCTCTTGGAATTGGTAGCAGCTTGTTAGGTCAGCTGCGAAGATTGGGTGGTCCTTTTCCAGAAGTCAGTCTCACTCACTCGAATGCTCCACCACCCACAAGCGAAAGCATGACTAACTCGCATGCTGACATCTCATGAATCTGGCCCTTAATATCACAGAGGTATCCACATCTAAAGACCTCCATATATAGTGATGTTGCCTTAAAAAAAATATTTCCAGGTCACAGAAAGGTATGATGGGGCCCATGGGAAATTGGGAAAAATCTTAAAAAATATATTTTTGTAGAATTCCCAAAGATACAGTGAGATATACGGTTTATTTTATGACACGTGCTGAGCCATGAATGTTTATATCTAAATAATGCAGAATATGGAAATTTCCAGCCACCAGGAACCGATGCTGCAGAACTGTGCCCCACAAAGACACTTTGCTTCCTTCATCCTTCAACTTCAAATCCTTCAAGTTCAAAACATCCTTCAACTTCACAATGGTAATAGGGCAGCTAGCAGAGCTGCTGTGTGGAGCTATATGAAAATCTGATTTCTGCTGAAACACTGCCCTCTTTTTGGGGACTTTAAAATATTTTTCTTACATGTTTACACTAAAACTTTATAGACGTTTTAGTATTCAAACATTTAAACCTTACTCATTCCATGATTATATTTCTATGATTTTAAGGTTACTAATCTAGGCTTTAAAAAAACCAAAAAGAGCAAATAACCCTGAGCTCTAGTCAGAAATACTAATGCATTTCCCACAAGGCAAGCTAAGACATTAAGGAGTCCCATTCAAAAGCAATAAAGCCATAAAATTGAATTCTCATTTTAGGCTATGGAAAGAATAACTGTATGTTTCTGGAACACCCAAGCACGTCTAATCCACCTAGCTGGCCCCCAGCCATGCTGCCATATACATTTGCAGCCTCACGTGAACATCTGTAGAGGTGCTTTTATTGAAAATACAGGCGCTGGCTAAAGGATAAGGCCATTCAGAGTCGCCACACATATTCACAATGGATAGGAAAAGAAGATGATAGCATTTAATGCAGAAATAAAATTTAGCCAGGGTGACTATTAAAAGTAAGAGATTGAAAGAGACTGATGCCATGTGAGCAGCTGTGAGATAAGATTTAGAGCTCCCGGGTGCCAGCCATCCTTCCCCTTTTCCTGTCTTCGGTGAGAACTATCATTTGGTTTCCCACACAATATTGGAAGGATTAGAGGCCACCGGGAAACATGGCAGAGTGGAACATAGACCTCAGCCTTCTGATTCAAAAGACCTTTTCGAATGAGTCCTCTAAAGCTGGAATCAAACACACTTTTTGTGGATTTATGGTGAAGAATTATGTAACATTTGTAGGTGCTTTTGTTTTGTAAATATCTCATATAGGAAACTATAAATTGCAATTATGTAGCATAGCAAAACTCCAGGATATGATAAATCAAATAAACATGACATAAGCATATTGGCCTATTGCTGGATGCTCCTACGCCTGGAACTTTGTTTCTGTTTCATTGGTTTGTTTTTGTTGTGTTTTGGTTTTAATATTTAAAAATACTTTAAAAGTACCGCAAATTTAATCATCAGTTGTGTCTCTCAGAACCAAGACAGGATGAAGTCAAGAGTAAAAGAGATCCTTGTCCTTATTCATTCAGAACTTCATCTCTTTTCTAGTAAGAATTTCTCCCCCCAAATATCTTTCAACCAGTGTTTCTTTCTACTTTAAAGCTATTAACACACAGTCAGAATCTCATAATACACACACACACACACACACACATAGAGAAACAAAGCAAACGTATTAGTTTCCTACTGCTGCTGTAGCAAATTACCACAAATTTAGTGGCTTAAATGACACACATTTATTCTCCTAGAACTATGGTGGTTGCAAGTCTAAAATGCGCAAGCAGTGCTGGACCTTCCCGAAGGAGGTGAGGATCTGTTTCCTTGCATTTTGCCCATCTTCTCAAGGCTGGCCTCGTTCCTTGGCTCAAGTTCCTTTGCTCCATCTTCAAAACCAACAGTCTAGCATCTTCTCTCCCCTCTGACCTCTTGCTTCCTTCTTGTAAGCACCCCTGTGATCACATCAAGTCCACCCAGATAATCCAGGATAATCACTCCATTTCAGGACCTTTACTCTAACCACAGAGTTCCTTGTGCCACATAAGGTAACATGTGCTTAGGTTCTGGGGATCAGGACACGGACATCTTTGGGGAGATGAGGAACATGATTTTGTCTACTACTAAAAGGAAGAGCTAAATGTTTTTACCCTCTGTGATTTCAGGGAAAATGGCCACAGACACTTATGACTCCATGATTTCAAACTCTGTCTTAACTAACTAAAGCCTGCAGGGCAAGTCTGGCCCTCAGGCCATTTTTGGAATCAAACTTTTATTGGAACACAACCACATGCATTCATTTGTGTATTGTCCGTGGATGCTTTCACACTCAAACAGCAGAATTAAATTGTAGCAACACAGACCACATAGTCTACAAAGTCCATAATATTTCCTCTTTGGCCCTTTAAAGAAAGTTTTCTGACAAACAATCATTAGCTATATTTTTACTTGTTAGGATTGAGTTTCAGATTCATAAGGCTACACAAAAACTTGATCATGGTTGAATTATCCAATAAAATGGTATATAATTCTTATTATTAATAATTGTCATAAATATAATTACTACTTGGATATAATATGTCAATGTTTATTGGCTTTTAATAAGCTATAATGCCAAACACTTTACATGCAAGCTCATTTAATGCACACACAAAATTCCTGAGTAAGTATTAGCTCCAATTTCCAAAGGAAGAAACTGAGACTTAAGAGGATTAATATTTTTCTCAAGATAACATGACTAGTTAGGTTTAGACACAAGTCACTTTAAGTTCAAAATATATGTTCCTAGAGGCGCCTGAGTGGCTCAACCAGTTAAGCATCTGCCTTCGGGTTGGGTAATGATCTCAGGGCCTCGCATCAGGCTCCCTGCTCGGTGGGGAGTCTGCTTCTCCTCTGTCCCTGCCCCCTGCTCGTGCACACTCTCTCTCTCAAATAAATAAATTTATTGTAAAAATCTTAAAATACACACATACACACACACACACACAAATATACATTCCTGATCCCTCCATATGTCTCTGTTAGGTATTCTTTTACTTAATCATTATAATTTTGTCTTATTAATATTTTCCACTTAAATTATTATATATGCACACATACACAGCAATTATGGATGCAGGATGCTAAAATTAAAAAATAATAAGATAAAATGTAGAGAGAAAATATTGGGACTGAAGGTATTTAGACTCCTATCAGCTTTATAAACTTGCCGACTTACCTAAGCTGCCTGGGACAGCTTCCTTATCTCTAAATGTCATTTGTGATACCAACCTGAGATAATATACATGATACTACTTTGAAACCTTTAAGGCACTATACACACATTAGTTCTTTTTTTTTTAATTTTTTTATTTATTTGTCAGAGACAGTGAGAGCACAAGCAGGCAGAGCGGCAGGCAGAGGCAGAGGGAGAAAAAGTCTCCCTGCCGAGCAAGGAGACCGATGTGGGACTCGATCCCAGGGTCCTGGGATCATGACCTGAGCCGAAGGCAGCTGCTTAACCAACTGAGCCACCCAGGCATCCCCACACATTAGTTCTTAATGCTGTTTAGTCCGAGCACAGTTTTGTAAGGTACGAGAGGGGCCCAGTCAAGCTGCCTTTTATTGGAGAACACTCCTAAGAAGTGGAAAACTGGAGAACATTTATATATTTATTTATGGAATTACATGAGAGTGCCTATCCTGGAACAGGCCCCTTTTAAAGGACTCTCCCACGATCTCTGGATCCCAACTCGCTACCTTATTACATTAAATGAAGATAGCATTCCAGGGTTTTATAAAGATCAGAGCATGCGTCAAAAAAGTATATGGGGGCACCTGGTTGGCTCAGTGGGTTAAAGCCTCTGCCTTTGGTTCGGGTCATGATCTCAGGGTCCTGGGATTGAGCCCCTCATAGGGCTCTCTGCTCAGCGGGGAGCCTGCTTCCCCCTCTCTTTCTGCCTGCCTCTCTGCCTACTTGTGATCTCTCTCTCTCTGTCAAATAAATAAATAAAATCTTAAAACAAAACAAAAGTATATGAAAGAATATACAAAAAAATCTTCAAGAACCAATATAATCATTCATGGATATAATTCTATTTAATTTTTATATTTAGCTTTATAATAGTAAACTCATGATCTAGGGACAAAAATTAATGTTTATTATGCAGTATAGACATAACTTAAGATATTATTATATTCAAATTGTTGTTTCATATTTCTGGACAGTATTTGCTGTGTCATTTAAAAAAAAAATCACCCTTAAAGATTTCCTGCTTGTATATCAGGTTGTATACTACAGCCTAATTCTATTCTGGCTACACATTCTGGACTTTTCCCAGAGCAAATATGTCAGGAGAGGATAAGCAGGAACTCCTTGGTGTTACCTTTACTTTCGGAATATGTGCCGTCTTACATATTTAAATGCATGTGTGGGATTAAAGATGGCTCCGTATTCTCCGCTACTCTCCCCATTGAGAGATGAAACCTAATTCTCTTCCCCTTGAATCTGGGCCAGCCTTTGTAATTTCCTTAACCAACAAGGTGTGAGGAGGTAACGTTCAGGGGCTTCTGTGGCGTCCTCCTGGGCCTCTTGAAATACTCTCCTTGGGGACACATTACTATCATAGAAAGAGTACAGTTCTGAGACCATCGTGCTTGAATGGTCCTGTGTAACTGTTCTGGTTGTCCTAGCTGAGGTACCTTCTAGCCCTCTCTACCAAGATGACAGGCATACAATTAAAGCCACCTTGACCCTCCAAATCAGACCATACCCAGATGAATATCACTGACCTCAATCAAGGCCATGGGTAACAGAAGAATTGTAAGGAAAGCACTACTGAAATCAAGACCCTCCTTCTCCACAAACCACGGGATATAATAAAATGGTGATTGTTTTAAGCCATGAGGTTTTGTGTTAGTTTATTATGAAGCAATAGATAACTAAAACAGTGCGTAAAAAAGAATAGTTGTATTATACTGCCAAAAGTCTTAAATTTCTGTAAATCTGTAATAAGCTGACCACCACTTACAGTTCGGTCCTTACATTACTGTACAATAATAGACATTAGATATGGATAATCACCTTGTGAACTGAATATACTTATGGTAAGTAAATACTATGCACAAAAATGCTCATATCACTCAAAGGGCACTGAATTTTATTATAAGTCATTTACCTCCATTATTGCAACATTGTCTAAATAATCATGATATTTGTAGTCTTACAAATAAACCAAGTTATCTAAAAATGGTTATCTGAGACATAGTGAAAGGCTTGTTTCACCCACAAACCACCACCTGTATGTCACCCAACACAACTCTATATCAAAGTAAAGGATAAGAGTAAGCCTCTTAAAATTCACAAACAGTGTGGTTTCTTTTATAGCTCATGAAACTGTCTTTAAGAACAATTTCTTTTCCTTTGCTTTGATATGAATAAGTGATTTATATAAAAATGTTTCCTTATTTTTCCATGGAGGCTAGGTAAACAGGTGTAACAATATATAAGTTGTAAAGAAAGCTCCATGGTCTACAGAGAGAGATCAAATGTTTGCTTTCTCTCTTTGCCCTGGCACATAAAGAGTCTAGGTTGTAACTAAGTATCTATCAGTAGCTCTTGGCCTAAGGGTATTAAAAGATTGAATAATTTTCCAAGTTTCCTTGGAATCTATCTTCCAAATTCAGTTTGGGTTCAAGTTCTTCCATGAAAATTAAGGATCCTAAAGAAACCAGGCAAAATGCATCTATCTTGAACAATGTATCTTTTTAATAACATTTGCTATATGGTAAGTGCCTAACTAGATAGGAAGGTGACTGGATGGTTTCAACTGGAATTATAAACAGGGTTGGCCAGATGTCCATTGGTTGATATCTGCTATAAACAGATATTTCAGTCTTTAAGTAGATAAGATTAGTTAGCAGCTATATAACCAGCAGGGACACAATGACAGTAGACATAAGCAACAACACTGAAATGGTAAGAATTAAAAAATACAGAACTAAAACATCATTTGAAGTTGGTAGCTGATGTTATGACACACTTTCTAGTGATCCTAACTCTTAGGGTGTATTGAGAGTCAAGTTTTATATGAACATGATTAATGGGTTAAGAAAGTGGGAATCAGTATTATGTTTCAATTTAGAAACTTTGGGGTGCAGTGATGTGTGTTTTAGCAAACTTTCTAATTAATTTTGATGCATGCTAATATTTGAGAAAGCCTAGGGCTTAGACTGTAACGACTTCCACAAAGATCACAAAATCAAATACTTAAAGATCAATATTTGCCCAAAGCTTTTGCTTTCTTCCTGAGAATTTCCTTCTTAGGATACTAGTAAGCATGACCATTGTTGACAGACATGTTTTATATCCTGACCTTCAAGGGGAATATTTGCATGAAAATTAAAGCTTGCGATTTGTGAAGGAAAAGACTGTCCTAGAGTTGGAAGGGGAGTTCAATAAGCTGAAAGATATAAAACTAAGAAAAAATAAAATATTGTCATTTTTTAAACTGGGGTATATCAGGAGTTCTACTTCCTCTTGGATATAGACAGCTGGAACTAGCGTTGCTTCTACCCCAACAACAAGAAAAACCCATGTAAACTTTAAAAATCACAACTTTGCTGAACACATCAAAGAGCTGAAGTCATTAGTCAACCACGTAATATGAAATGCACTGAATCTCTGCCCCCTCCAAGGAGAAATGAGACACAATCACCTGTTCACCAGTGGCAGACCATGGAAGGAAGAGATGTGCTGGGTGCCGTACGATCAAGCAAGAAGTAGTCAGCTTTAATTTTTAATAAACTGGTAGAAGTCAGGTGGGGACTAGAGTAAGAGTACAGAGCCCCTGGGACCTGAAGACACAGGGGATGTTAGAACCCACTTGCAGGCTCTTCTCCTTGGACCCCAATCTCCTGCTCATGAGAAAAAATCATGGGCCAATCAGGAGAAGGCCAAGTGTCTTCCTCAGTGTTGCAGGCTTGGAGGAGCAAAGTGGTCACTGCTGTGAGAAAAATATGAAGCCCTAATGCAACCCTTCCCCAGGAAACAAACCTTAAGCTCGTGAGAGAGGGAAAGAAAACCCTGTCACCCCCAGGGCAAAGATACAGACCCACTGTAGCCAGGCAAGAGACAAAACAACAACAACAACAACAACACCCCACAATAAACCACATCTGGCTCTGGAGAAGCACTGGTCACAGGTTCCTACAGCAAGAACAGTAGAGGCCTGCTACCACTATGCAAGGGACAAGAAACTCTCATGGAAAACCAACCAGAGATATAAGACGGAGTTTGGTTGCCACAGAAGAAAGACGCAGGACTACTGAGAAAGGCCATCTCCAAGATCTAAACCATCAGGGCCTACGGTGGAAGCTGTACTAAGACAATAGTGAACCCCTTTGCCCTCACCACCAGAGCAACAAGCACCTGGCAAGAAGAAACTGCAGTTTACCACTGGGGAGGGCAAAGTGTGGAGAGGGAAATAACTCATGGTGGAGATGAACAGGGAAGCTAAAGATAAAGTAGAAACATTGTGAAATGCTGCTGAAATCCCAGCCTCCAATTTAAGAAAAAGGAATTCAAGGCCAATGGTGCACTGAAGGTCATCATAGGAACAAGAAAACCCAAACTCAGCTTTACTAACTAGATATTTCCTCAACATCATCCACTCCCATACACACACGTGTGTTAATAGCCTCAGAACACATATGTCAACTTCCTATCAACTCTACTGTCATCCACACAATGCCGGGTATATAATAAAAAATTACATGACACAGAAAATTTAAAAATACACTACTAAAACAGAAAATAATGAACAGAATAGACACAGACATGACCCCTATGTTTAAACTACAAGATGGAAGTTAAAGTAACTATGATTGGGGCACCCAGGTGGCTCAGTCAGTTACATGTCTGACTCTTGATTTCAGCTCAGGTCATGATCTCAGGATTGTGAGAACAAGCACCACAACAGGCTCTGTTCTGGGCATGGAGCCTGCTTGAGATTGTCTCTCTCCCTCTCCCTCTGCCCCCACCCCTGTCCATGTACTCTCTCTTTAAAAAAATAAAGTAAAAAATCTATGATTGTTAGCTAAAGATGCTACTAAAGGATCACTTTCTTATACTATGCACAAAAATAAATCCAAAATGGATAAAGACCTAAGAGTGAAACAGAAATCCATCAAAATCCTAGAGGAGAACACGAGCAGAATCCTCTTTGACATTGGCCACAGCCACACTTTGCTAGACATGTCTCCAGAGGCAAGGAAAACAAAAGCAAGAATGAACTGTTGGGATTTCATCAAAATAAAAGGCCATGTGAGTATATAACAACAAAGTAGCCATCTACAAGCCAGGAGATGGGACATTACCAGACACCACCCTGACAGCACCTTGATCTTGAACTTCTAGCCTCCAAAACTGTAAGAAAATATTTTTTTTGGTTTTAGCCACTCAGTCAGTCGATGGTATTTTGGTTGGCAACCCAAGCAAACTAATAAACATGAAAGCTATAATAATGAGTCAAGTGAAAATGCTAGAAATAAAAAACATGTTCAGAGGGATAAAGAATGTGTTAATAAGTTCATCGAGGAGACTCAAGACAGCCAAAGAAATAATCACTGAACCTGAAGACAGGTCCTCAGAAATTTATTCAAGCTTAAACTCAAGAAGAGTGACAAAAAATTAACAGAGCCTCCAAGAGTTATGGTATAATATAAAATAACCTAGCATATGTGTAATTTGAATCCCAGAAGGAAAGGAGAGGCAATAGTAAAAAAGAATTTTGTGAAGAAATAATGGCAGAGAATTTTCAGAAATTCCTAACAAACATCATAATACAGATGCAAGAAATTCAGAGAATTTTGAGAAGAATAAATCCCACAAAATTTCTAAGCACATGCACACACCTAGATACATTATATTCAAACTTCTGATAAAAAAAATGTTGAAGATAGCAGTAGGGAAAAAAAAGGAATAAATATAGGATTTATAACAGGCTTATGAGAAACGATGAAAGCCAGAAAATAACGGAGTCAGTGTCTAAAGTATAGACAAGAAAATAAAATTGTCATCCTAGAATTTTATACCCAATGAAAAATATCCTTAAAAAGTGATACTGCACAGACAAACCCTACAGAATATATAAAAGGAATCTGTCTTCAGACAGAAGGAATGCAATAGCAGACAAAATGTGGATCTACAAAACACAACGTCTTCAGAAAATCTATTTTCCAATTTCTTTAGCTAACCGCACTGTTGAAAAGAACACAGCCCATTAGCTTCAGAATGCTCCTCTCAATCTGGACCTTGGACAGGACTGGCAAATAATCATGTTCCCACAATACTGTCACCTTACCGTCTAGCATCTTTCCAAAGAGTGGTTAAAATAAACTAATGTCTCTGTTTGGAAAGTCATTTACTGATATTTTACAAATACGGTGATTGCAAGAAACTCCATAAGATGGCTATGAATGTCTTGGTGGCTTTCTCTAATTTTATTATTATAATGTTACATATAATTAATGCTTCTCCCTTACCTCACCAAATTCACTGAAAAGAAAGGTTAAAAACAAAGTTTTAAAATTAACTTTATGGCTGGACTGGTCCAGTAAGCTACCATATGTAGACTGGTAGCCTCCTTCTCAAGACAATGTCTTGCCCTTAATTATGGTGCCACTAGACTGTCCTGAGCCTTGGTGGCTGGCATTCCCTCCTGCTTTTGACACCAGCATGTTATGGGAAATTGTTAAAATTTCTATATTCTTATGATTATTTCCTTACATTATACTCTTCATGTACTCTGCAGCCTGTAATGAAACTTAATATATATTACTTGATGATCAGGACAGAATGCAAGACAAGGAACACAGAAGGAAGGACAAACATTACATTCATATTTGAATTTAGGGGAGGTCCCAGGATACCAGTGTCCATCCAGGAAAGGCAACGATGTTATGAAGAAATGACTTGTCATTACAAGACAGCATTTTTTTATAAAAAATACATGCATTTCATCTATGAGGTATATAGAATTGAGACAACCAGTACTATGTTGTGTTTATGAACAGTTATTTTATTTCTTTCTTGCTGACTTTCAGATGATTTTTTGTTCCTTTCTTTATTTTCCCCATTTGGAACCATTATGACCAATAACATGTTAGAAAGTCGAGCCTACTGTTTGCAGTAACTTTGATAATGCCTTTTAAATCATCCATGATAAGAACACCATATGAGAACCGCATGGCTGCCATTACTGTCAACTTCATCTAGGAAATCAGGGATTTGTTTAGTGTAAGTAGGAAAGCATAAGAAAGAAAGTCTTTTCCAGCTGCCCACTAATTCAATTCAATTAAATAAACATTCATTTTACTTCCATGTGCCGGCCACGAAAGTCAAATGCCGTCAGCTTAACAGAAAGAAGGACGAGCTCACTTACTAATTTGATTCGGTGGCCAGGAGTGGTACTGATTTCCCAAGTGCATTCCTTCCTGCTTGGGTACTTGTCTGGCCAGTTGGGGCTGGTGATGAAGCCACTTGGACTGTGGATCTTCTGTTCACACTCAGCTGTGCCAATAACAATAATATCAATCAGTGTGGATAGCTAGCCCAGGATTGGTTTAGCAAGAAAGTAGCCTGTTTGCCTCCTATGCTGCTGAAAGAGTTTCCTGAATATTAACTAATCACCACTCTAGTCTCTGTCATCATAGTCATCTGCTCTGGCAAACATGTCACTGATCATAATCAGGCAATGTTTGTTTTCTTAATCACATGAAATTAAGTGTTTACAATGAATTAGATAAATGCCTAAAAGAAAATGGACTAGTTTAAATTGCTGGATCTGAAAGCTAAAATTTTAACAGAGCAACATATATTGACAGTCAAGGATATCAACACTTGGCATGTGCAAAATATTTAATGAAATGCCACAAATGATAATCAATGGACTATGCCATTTTCAATTCATATTTTTCTATTAGCAGAAACATCATTTACAGCTAATTAACATCATTAAGCCATTTTATGGATCATGTATTTACATTTTCTCTCACCCTTAAAGTGAATACTTGAATACCTAAACCATAATTTTAGCTGTTAAAATAAATTAACCCTAATTTTATCAAAGTAAAATGTAGCACTAAGGGGAAACATAAGTGAACAGCTACTAGCCAAGGAAATAGCTTCTAAACTGATTTTGAACGCTATTTCATTCAATTCCTATGAAATTTCTTTCAGGTTTTTCACAATTAAAATGACCTTACCTTAAAGGAGACTATTCCACATTGTAAATATCAAACTTCAAAAATGTTTAATGTCAAAAAATAATGTTTAATGTCAAAAAAATATTTAATATCCTCAGGCTCTGTCCATTCTCTGTAACTTATGAAGCAGCCCCCCACACATCCTAGTTTAGACTGGGAACTATTTGTTGTGTATTATGTATCCCATTCTAAAACACAACTAATTCTTTGAAATTTTCCAAGAAATCTCTTTGGGGCAATTCTTTACTATATGGACAAAACACCTGTTACAGTGCGGGGCTATGCAATAAGGATATAATGCCCAACATAAACGTGTTGCTGTTGCATTCTTTACGACTAGATATTTCTTTTAATTGTGATAGGTCTCCATAAGGAGATTTGGACTCCTAGAAATTCAGCTCCTTTCAAACAACATAGGATCTCAGAATCCAGATCCTAATGGGTTTCTAAGCTCAATTACCCCTGTCCTCGCTTTGCCGTATGAAATATGGAATCTCCAGGATCTGGAAATAGCCTATAAGACAAAGCCAAGAAGCTTACTACTAAACTGTAGACGGTATCCATACATAGCAGAGGTAAAAGAAAATCCTAACCCTTTACTGGCAGTAAAAATGAGCTTTATTAAGGATACCTAAATATTGTTCTATCTAAAAGCAAGTTTCCTATGAAATCCTTTCTTGAAAATATTTACTGTAATAAACAGAGAATTAAGGTGTCTAACTTATAGTTGTTCCTTGTGAGGCTCAGGGTATATGCATACTCTACAAAAGCTGTCTCTTTTTTCTCTGAATTATCTTCCATAAGTACAAAATAACTGGACTATTCCCCAGCCTGTTGATTTAACAGAATACTGTACTAAGTTACAAATATCAGAGTCCTCATGACTTTATCCTCATATAAGAAAGTAAAAAGAGGA
Organism: Potos flavus; assembly: GCA_028534135.1. NCBI lineage: Eukaryota > Metazoa > Chordata > Mammalia > Carnivora > Procyonidae > Potos > Potos flavus. The sequence goes on from CM052899.1 coordinate 52,533,551, forward strand.
AAAAGAAATCCTGCTTGCATATGATTCTGAGCAACATCATTGGTTCAATGAAAAAATAGAAAAAAAACCTGACATGTGACAATATTTGAAAAGAACTGAATGGAATAGGGTCAGTTCAGGATATCCTGTACTATTCCAATGTTCTTACAAAGAGCTGCTATCTAACTGTGATTCTAGCCAGGGACCTACCAATCTATATGTGCTAATAACTAAAGTTACAAAATCTGTCATAGTAATTCTTTCAAAATGGGCATAAATCCAATTTAAGTAGAAAACTCAGGAGCAGACCCTCAAAGGATGAAATAAGAACCAAGTAACTGTTTCTTGTTCCCATCTACCTCAAAGTGGCTAAGGAGATAAAGATAACTGCTTTTATAAAATCAGAATATTATAAGACCTTGGGGCCAAAAACTGATATACTACTATTGTGCTATTAGAATGTGTTTTTTGTTTTGTTTTGTTTTGTTTTGTTTTTGCCAAACACATGACTTAGAACTTTAAATGGCACAGTATCTACCATTTTCAAATGTCTTTCCTCTGGTAGGCATTTGAGTTTGATACTCTTGGTATTTAAAGTGCCATCACTCATGTAGTGCATATATGAGATATTCTGGGGAGGGAAATTAAACCAAATGCAAAACATTTAGCAGAAGTCAAGTTTAAATATGGAGACTGTTATAGGGTCTGTTCTACAAGAACCTGGGGATAATGTGGTGCTTTTCTGGCTGCCAGATGGCATCATAGCCACTTCGATGTCTGTTACACAAAGTTATTCTAATGCCACCCATGTGTGAAGTGCAGAACCTTTAGGTATTATGAGGTTTCCAAGAGGATGCCTTGGATCTCTCAACACTGCACATATTTTTTTTTTTTTTTTGACATTTGAATGGTCAACAATGATATCACTCATTGATATGATTAACTCTACTTGGAAGCAGTGCTTGACCCAAACTACATGAAATTCTAGATGTTGTCAAGAAAAGAACCCTCTTTCATACCTTCCTTGCAGTCATGTTTATTTTCATGCAGCACGAATCCATTACGGCACTGACACATGTAGCTTCCCATGGTGTTGACACACTCATGTTGACACCCGCCATTATCCTTAGAGCATTCGTCTTTGTCTAGTAAAAAGATTACCCCACAGTTTAGTAAGTGGCTTTAGAAACAAAGCGTATCAAAGGAGAGTCTTTTAGTTGTGGTTAACACTGGCAAAGGGTAAACTAAGTCACAGCTTTCTTTGTTCCCAACATAAAACAAAACCCCCCAAATATTTAGTGTCTTAGTTTTACCCACTCCTTGTTTAGCTTGGAGACTTGTACCATGAATTGAGTTTCTAAGACTACTGACTCTAGGATAACAACTTATAGCCTCTTTCACTCCTATGCTGGAGTAGGAGTTTTGAGTAGAGACAGGAAATGAATGAATCGTTTTAGGATTACTAAACATTTATTGCCAATTTTTAAAAGTAAATTTAAAATCGTGAGTAGTTTGAATAAATGTAAGAACTGGCATTTAAGTAGAGCGAAATCCTTCAATATATGAGCCATGGTGTAGAGACAGAGGCTAAACAAGGTTCCAAAATTTGTGTATAATCACTTAAAAAAAAATCACTCAGTATGACTACTGCAGTTGATTTTTTTTTTTTTTTTTGGTTAACTTTGCTGTTATGGTTAACATTAATGAATCTGAACACTTCATAACCATCCAAGACAGAAAAAGGCATCATTAGATTATCCTAAAGAAGTAATTTAATTTATATATTTGAAACAAATCTACTCCGCCAGACCAGTTTATTAATTAGTAATTCCCTAAAAAGGCTCTTAGTGTGCTAGAAGTAAAGGTTAGAATAGGAAATATGAGCTTTAAGAAATAGCCCACAAATTCACTACAGGGAAAAAAGCCAAACTAGATTAGCAGGCAGTCAATTGAGTGAGAGGCATCAGCCACCATACTATGTCACTCAGCTGTCATTCCATGGCTGGCTTGTCCATTAAAGTCAAAACTGGCAGATTGCTCCTGACACACATAGATGATGACACATCACTCAGACTTTCATCACTCCCACAGCATAGAGAACGAAAAGGACATATGACAGTCATATCAGAGGTGGGTTGAATTCAAAACTTATACTGTTGACTGATTTTTCTAGTGACAATTTGTGAGCTCACGGTAGCACACAGATAGCGAAAGCTATTTTTGCCTTTTTATCAAATCAATATTCACTCTATGGAAATGGGTTTAGGAAAGCATTTTTATAGAAGAATCTGATCATAATTTTTAAGGACGCATCTATTTTTCCATTTTTGGAGATTGATTATATGACATAGCACACAGATGCTTCTGGGATATATTCGTGTATTGGCAATATCAGAATACTCCCAAAGGCATACAGGCAGTTCCAAAGTTCGAAAAAATATATCAGAATCAATACATCTGTGATTTATGTGTTCTCTATCTTTAACACCTCCATTACACTTTTTTTACTTACTATGTAGCCTAAGCAAAATAAAAGTAGAATAAAGAAAACCATTCTCTAAAAGGGCATCAACATGTATAAGAAATCAGAATACAGAATTAGCCTTGTAAAATTAATTTCAGAGAAATTTATGATCATTTCAAAGCCTTGTTCCCTTAATTGTGTCAACAGTGAAAATTATAGTTTATGAGTTATGAATGACTTCTGCAAAACAGGTGGATGGTAGGTCATACTTCTTACCCTGATGGTGTCAGCCACTTGTATTTTCCAATTCAGACAGCCAAGCAGTAAATGATTTAAATGTATTAATTTATTAATTAATTAAATTCATTAATGTAACTTTCAGAGATGTTTTAGTTGGGATGCTTCAGAAAAAATATATCCTCATGAGTAGATACACTTTTCTTTGTTAAATGGAAATAACCAATTTAAAATTCTGGCTCCAGAATTACTTACACTGAAATAGTTACGTATTTCCTATGAAAATGTTTATATAATGAATGTTTGATGATCTTAAAACAACACCTGAGAGACTGAACTTTAGTTGTACTGTAGGTCAACCAGACTTTTGAGAGTTCACTGGAAATCTAACAAATGTAAACCAATTAGTTTAGAGAAAATAAGTGCACATTTGCAATTGACTGGTAAACAGATTAAGTGCTCAGTGAACCAATGGTGGCAGGGACTGAATCCTTTCATCTGGACCTGTTTGGATTGCCATTCATAGCGATATAAAAAAGTTTAAATATAAACATGAACACAAATTATTATTCATGCATTTTTAAGTCCATAGTTATTTTATAATCAAAACAATTCTAGTACATAAAATATTTCTAATATTTAAACGTCATTCTAGTGGAAATCTTAAGCCACTAGGTTATATTCCTAGGAAGAATTACTGTCTTTAGATTTGACAGAATGTATTATGATAGGAAATATCAGAACATAATATTACCACAATATCTGTGGTAATGGTAACTAAAGAGAAATAAAGTTGAAAGTGAAATTGATTACATTGCATAGTAGTTTTTTTGTAGCTAAGTATTCATATTTATGTTGTTTTGGGAAAATAATTAATAATTTTAAAATAATATTTAGAGGAAAAAGAAGGGGGGAGAAAAAAGAGGAAGATTTTATACAGTCATTATTGTCTAAGTATCCACAGTACTTTTTCTCCATTGATTAGTGTTTCCTGCCTTCATCCCCACATCTAAGGGTGCCTAAAATAATCAATGTCACATGAAAATTAAGAGTAATCACAACACACTATTAGAATATGTATATTCCATACGTATATTTGTCTAGAGTTCAGCTAAAATTCAAAACTGGACTAATGCAAACAGCAACTAAAAGCAGCAGAGGAAAGTTATCATGCCCGGCAAAGTAACATATAAAACTGTGCCTCCATGTGTCAAATAATCATATGAAAAGAGAAAATTTCAGTAAACACTAGAATACTTAAAATTATGCACACAATTTACATCATGCAGACAAAGAAAGCTATTTATTTCAATTAACATTTTAAGTCATCCAGGGAGTAGTGAATACAGTGGGGTTATTTAAAAAATATTTGTTTTATTTTATTTTTTAGCTACTTGTTTTACTAGAAGTAAATAAATTATTCTAATTAAAGTGAGTGTGATATCTAGTGATCTGTTGATGAGAAACAGCAACATCGCAAAAGACAAAGTCCACAAACATATTCTGGACTACTTATGAATGAAAGTCATCAAACTAGAGAAAAAAGCTATTAGCAAACATGATTATGTTTTCATTGTCTTTCCCTTTTTCCTCTTTGGACATATAAACTACAAATATCTTGAACAATAAAAATCCAAAAGAGAAAATGGAGGATGATGCAGTTTTAACTACTTAGAGTGTCTGCATAATAAATTTAATATTTGGGAATTCTATCAATAACTCATTTGACATTTCCCAGTATTTTCATACTGTAGGCACAAAAATTTAAGAATAGTTTTTATTAGTGAGAGAAACAAATGTTTTGCTGAGTAGAAATAAAACATTTATTTTCTGCAGATGGAAATTAGCCTCCTTCTTTGGAATGGACATATCTGCTTTCCATTGCTTCATGTGAGATAAAGGAAAGGTCCGTTATTAGGAAAGAAGGTGGTGGCATTTTCCCATCAGAGGCCTGCAGAGTATCTCTGAGACTATCAGAAGCCATCGGTCTATGAATAAATACATACTGGATGGAACTGAAGTGGAAACCTGTATCAAATTCTTGCAAGATTCAAAAATAAAAATTTTCTCTTTGCAGAAAGCTTCCTTGTCTGTAGGAAAAAAAAAAGTAAAGAGTCCATGCACCAGACCAGAAACATACATGAGCAGATATACCCACAAGAAATGACAAAGGATAAAATAAACAGACCCACTCATACTCCTGCATGCATTCACACACGCAAGGAAACAGCACTAATAAACTAATATTACACTGTATGTTAACTAACTGGAATTTAAATAAAAACTTGAGAAAAAAAAAAAGCCAGCACTAATAAACTCTGTTGAGAGCTACAACAAAGACAATTTGCTCTTTCCAAAACATGGAAATATTTCAATATGATTAATAATGAAAACTTGTCAAAGTCATAGGAAAGTTTTAATTGTTTAATTATTTGAAATTAATCACATTAACATTTATAGTTTTCTTAGGATAATATAGGGCTGGATTTCTTCTAACAATATCTACAAGCATCATTAGAGAGACAGTGTACAGGAGGAATGATTTAAGGAAGTAACTGTACACAATGAAAGACAGGTGAGATGAAGAGCATGTCTGCTTAAATCACTTGAATTTGAGGTAGAAAAATCACACAGATCATTTTATCTGACTCTTACATTTGTTACAGACAGAAATAAACTGGGAGTCGGGAAAGCTGGGTTTTGTTCCACTTTTGCCACTGAGCAACTCGTTAGATCCTCCAGTACTAGATCTGTGAGAGACACTGCTCTTAAATGAGGTTTATTCTCCAAATTCTCTACTATTCACTCCAATTTAATCCTCATCAATCCACAGTTGCCTAAAGAAGAGAGAATGTTCAGCTCTCATTGCTGAAGCCATGTGTTCTATTCTTTTCAAATGATGAATGCTAGAATTAAATTTTTTAAAAAACATCAGGTTTGCCAAATATCACCATTTTTTACATGCATAAAAATCCTACTAATATTTCCTTTAATTTTGACTCATTTAAAAATACTTTTGTTCTGAGTAGAATACAGTTAACCTTGCTTAACCTCTTAAAATAAATAAACTATACCATGTGTACCTGTGCAGATTTGCGTACTTGTGCTCAAATGCACAATCATGCAAAATTAAGTTTGGTTTTACTATCATGTAAAGTAAGTGATTAGTGTTAATAGAAAAACAAGCCTCATTCAGTCCAAAGACATAACAGTAACAGACTATCTTCTTGAAAATGCTTATGCTCTTTCTGATGTAAGCAAAAAACTGGACACACAATTTTATACCATATCCAAATAGCTTTACTTTGATTGTCCTAATTTCCTTATTTGCTTTCATATTACTTCATTATATTGTTTTTTAAGTATATCCTAAAATCAGTACAGTATACGACACTTTCATTTTTGTAGCGGGCCTTGTGGACTTCCTGCCATTTAATACAGTAACTTCTAAATGTTCAAGCTATAGCATTGTTCACGTCTAATGAAAGATTTTATTATCTTATTGTTAAGATTTGAAATCAGGGGCGCCTGGGTGGCTCAGTGGGTTAAAGCCTCTGTCTTCGGCTCAGGTCATGGTCTCAGGGTCCTGGGATCGAGCCCCACATCGGGCTCTCTGCTCAGCGGGGAGCCTGCTTCCCCCTCTCTCTCTGCCTGCCTCTCTGCCTACTTGTGATCTCTCTCTCTGTCAAATAAATAAATAAAATCTTAAAAAAAAAAAAGATTTGAAATCAGAATTCATTGCGATGGTTCTTTTAAATATGAAAGTGACAGAATTCGACATCTGAGAGTCATTCTTCTGATCCCATTTCTTAGGTCTAAAGAGTGCTTATTAAAATGAGAAGCTATGTCCAAAAATAACTAGAATTTTATTGTGATTATTTTATTAAATATTTGTATTTGGAAATGATGCTATAAATGTTTTATTTCACTGTATACATTAAAAATCTAAATATATTTTCATGTGTCTTTTTTCTTGATGTATCACTGAGCTGTGAGAAAGAATTATTTTTTGGATAACTTTCCTTCCAAACAAAATGGAATCACATATTTTCAAATATTGTTTCTTCTTTTTATTGAATCCTTGGTAATTGTTCCTGGCACAAGACTGTGGAAAAAATAGCTGAACATCTTATATTCCTCAGCATGTTTTCATAAATTCACAACCACTTCTGAAATCTTTAGAACACTGATTACAATCAGAAGCATTTAAGACTCAGTCTTCATAAGATATCTCTTGATTAACATATACACTAGAGTAACACATTTATTCAACTGTCTATAATAAGATAATATTATTAAATAAATTATAAAGTTAAAATTATTAAATTTAACTCAACACAAAATACTTGTGTTAAGATTATTAACCTCTATCACTATTTATTAACTGATTAATAAAACACATGACTTTAAAAGTTTCTTCACTCTCAAAGTCTATTAGGTAATATTTACAAATCTAGAAACATTTGGGGTAACAGAATTATGATATATGTTTTTCTTCTAAAGTCATTTTAGGGACACCTGGATAGCTCAGTAGGTTAAGTGTCCAACTCTTGATTTTGGCTCAGGTCCCGATCTCAAGGTCTTGAGATGGAGTCCCAGTCAGGCCCTGTGCTGAGTGTGGAGACTGCTTAAGATTTCTCTCTCCCTTTCCCTTCCACTTACCCACTCCCACTCACACACTGTCTCTCAAAAATTAAAGAATTAAAGTTATTTTGTATTTAAATTGAAAACTGACAGAAATTGGAGAAAAATTATAATGCACTATCTTCCCACCTTAGTACACATTCTTGGTATTTTTTATAACAACTTTCAGGTTTGTTCCCCCTACATGCTCAGCTATATGCACTGTGCAGATAGTTTCATACCTAGATTTCCATGTATATGTTTTATCATATACAACTTTCACCTCACAGAATCATTAAATCATTTTCCCCCTGTCATATACCACTAGGTTGTTTCAAATTTCTGTCACTATAATAGTATATTGATATCCTTCTTCCAGATTTTGAAACATTTTTTATAAATGTGTCTCAAGAATAAGATTTCTGAAGCAACTAGAATAGTCATTGTAATGACTCTTGATTCCTATGCTAAATTTCTTTCTAAAGAGTTTATCACAATAAACCCAGTAATGCATTTTGTCAAATCCCCCAAGAGTAAATTTTACCAAACAAACAAACAAAAAAACCTTCAATTTTGTTTGCAAAATACAATATCCCCATGGTTTACATGCCTACTTTCTGATAAATATAATGAATTATTTGACTATGAACACATAATTATATATTATTACACTTAAAGCATTATTAGATCTCTAAAATAGCATTTTCAATGTGAGTAGAGTCTATCTATTAAAATAGATGATCTTTGTAATTATAAGTTTGTGTGATGATCATAAGGACATCAGGCAAACTAAGTTTGAATTTGTTGTCATCTCTTAATGGCACCAGGCCAGCTCTTATAATGTTTTGTCTTCCCTTTCCTGAGTAAACATCTTCCCCACTAACAGAAACCCCTAGGAAATTAAATGTAAAATAAATTTAATACTCATCCAGAACCACAGTATTTTAAATATGAATCTGACAAACTGCTGATATTTTTCAATGTATCAAAAAGAAACCACTGGAAGTTTACACCTAATGATAATGATCTTGGACTTTACAAAATATTAACCTAATAAAGTGAAAAATATATCTGTTGTTTTTCTGGTCACAAATACGTTCAGTGTAACACTTAACATGCTCTTTGCAAAAAAGCGTGATCAGCTCTTAGATAAACCAAGACAAACTGGGGTTTAAATTCTTTATGACACTGAGCAGTTTACTTATTTCCTCAGCAGCTTCATCTGTCAAGTGAATGTAATAATGAGACTATGATAGCTTTATTTTGATTATTAAAGTGATGGTGCATGCCTGCATAATAAATTCTTAAAGTGGCAGCTATCATATGAACACTTGGGGTTTAATTTCCCCCCTTGAACCTCATTGTTCCATTTACTTAACTACCCATATTCCACCGAACAATTTAGGGTAGACTCTATTGAAAGGAAGCACTGTCACCTAGCTGATTTATGCTTTTTAAATATAGCACTGATAAATACCAAAAACAGATACAACTTCCTAAGATGACCTGCCTCAGTGAATATGATTTATAGCAAATCAGTTATTATGAGCTCAAGTATTACCAAGGTACTCAGATAATGTTACAAACCACAGCTACATAGAGATAGGAATAAAGACTATGTCCTTGGATGTGCTGAAGAACAGTATTCTCTTTATGTGCCTTCATATCTGTATTGTAAGAATTAAAGTAGCATGCTTTATGTTTTAATAGTATCCTAAAGACACAATCTATCTTTACAATTTGGAAAGTTTTTCCTAACCAACGATATCAGATAGTGAGTTTTAAATATTCTGAGTAGCTTTCAATTTAATCATACTTTGCCACTATATACGTAGCATGTATCTTTTTAAAAAGTAAATATTAAATAAAATGTATGACTCTGATAAAGTAAAGAGGATCCATAATATTATTAATAATGATAAAATTTATTCTCCTTATAATTTCAATTTTTAAAATAAATATTTAGGTGGTTCTAAAATAAGAACCTTTTTTTCTAAACACTGGGTCACCTAAAATCTGTAAAACATATATGATATTTGTAAAATAATGAGGTCTAAGAACGTCTTGCTTTCAGGGTCGCCTGGGTGGTTCAGTGGGTTAAAGCCTCTGCCTTCGGCTCAGGTCATGATCTCAGGGTCCTGGGATCAAGCCCCGCATCGGGTTCTCTGCTCAGCAGGGAGCTTGCTTCCCCCTCTCCCTCTGCCTGCCTCTCTGCCTACTTGTGATCTCTCTCTCTCTGTCAAATAAATAAATAAAATCTTTAAAAAAAAAAAAGAACGTCTTGCTTTCATCAAAATAGGATAGTAAAATGCTACTTTGAATAACATAAGTCTTAAATTAATGCCTGAGAAGAATTTTTAAAAGGCAATTAAATCTGAGGGAAGGAAAGCAAGGAGAATAAGAGAGCCAAGATCCCTTGTATTTTGAGTGTACGTCTGTGTATGATTTGGACCTCAATGGAGCTTGTGAACCATTAACTTCAATTACACTGAAAACCCCAAACAAACTCTGGGCACTGTAAATCTCATTAATTTTGAACACATGGGGATCGGAATAAACGGACTTTGAATTAACTCAATCCAAATTACCTATTATTAAAATATAATTGAAATTCAGTTGCTTTAAATTGCTTGCCAGTCTGAAAGGCAGATTGCTATACTAAGGTTTATTATAATTTTGTCTATTTTTGAAATTTCAGAATAATATCTTTTTAAGTAATGTATGGCTCCAAAATTGGAAAAATAAAGGAATTTCACTGGTGTTTTCATATATTTCCTTAAAGCTGGGGAACATTTTATCAAATTTCAGTTCTAGAGAAGGGAAATTTTACTATGAGTCAGTTAAACAAAATATTAAATTCCAAACAGAAGTGTCAACTGCTTAATGTACCTGATAATCTATTATTCTTAGTAAGACTATAATTTCCATATTTGTAGGTTTCATACTATAATCCTTTCTATAGTGATGAGGCAAAGTATAATTTTAATATCAGCTCAAGAATAAATGAAAATATAATCATAAGAGGAATAAGAAATATTTGCTAAGGGGCGCCTGGGTGGCTCAGTGGGTTAAAGCCTCTGCCTTCGGCTCAGGTCATGATCCCAGGGTCCCGGGATCGAGCCCCGCATCAGGCTCTCTGCTCAGCAGGGAGCCTGCTTCCCCCTCTATCTCTGCCTGCCTCTCTGCCTACTTGTGATCTCTCTCTCTGTCAAATAAATAAATAAAATCTTTAAAAAAAAAAAGAAATATTTGCTAAATAATAAAAATAAAAAATATGTTGCTAAAATCCGATATTCCAAAAAAAGATAAATCATTTTGAAACAGCCTGCCACTTTTTGGAAATCTGGTGTCATTATCCCTATATACTTATAAAGTCACTGTATGAAAATATTATTGTAATAATTTTGTGTTATTTGTACTAGCCTTTATTATGATTTGATTATTAAGTGTTTGAGAGCTATATTTCATCAGGTCCCCAATTATTAATATTCTAAGATAAGTAAAAAAATTGTTAAACCTAGGATAAATGTGCATGCACTCTATGTCCCTCCAAGTTACATTTCCAGGAAACTATGAAAAAAGTAGATAATAATGAAAGCCAATCCACCTTCAAAGTCCATGATACGCACATTCAGCATGTGAATACTGATACCTGAGAAGAAATGTGCTTTGAAGCCCTTCTTGGATACAGTATTGTCAGATCTGAATTCAATTCTCATATTGTTGAACTGAGACGTGATCACGTCAGGCACTTCGGCACCACAAAATTTGCCATGCAACTTAGACTCAGAGGAAAGGCCGCTCCAAATCTCCACATAATCATATTTACAAACCTAGAAAAGACATGATTATGACAGTCACCAGATTTTAAAGAAGCAGATGATTGACATTTATTTTTGAAAAACTTATCATGTTTTTTCCCTCTTTACTCCTCTGGTAGTCAAACTGGAATTAATAGGTAAAGAAAAAAATCAGGGAAAGAGTCCAAATATGAAGCAAATGGCATGAAAAAGAGATTAGAGAATTTTGCTCTGAATATCTCTAAAAGATGTATATATCAATGTGTGCTTGTTTACAAGTATTTACAGCATATATCGTTTCCAAAAATAGAGTTTAGGAGAACTGAGATGCATATTTGTTGAGACGGTGGTGCTGATGGTTATAAGAAGAACAGTACTTTCTGGCTTTTAAAAAAAAAATCAATGTTTAAATTTTCACTAGGAACTGTGAAAGAACTTGTCCTGTACTGTCTTATTTAACGCTGACAATAGTGACATGAAATTGATACACTTAGTCTATGAAGTGACCATTAACAACAGAAATGTTCCTTTCTATGGTAAAGAAGAGAAAACTGAGGTTCTGAAATTTCTAAATAACTTGTCCAAAATTATACTTCTCATATGTGGTAGTTCAGTGAAAATAGCACGGAGTTTGGCTTGGTCTGATGCTGCCTCCCAGAAAAACTATGTTCTAATCAGAAGAGCACTCTTAGGAAATTTCAAAGAGACACTGCAGGATACAGTAAAAAGGATACTCTGCCCTTCAAAATTATCAAACAAATTGATATTTCTTAATTTCTTAGAGTTGCCACGCACTATAAAATTACTCTTGAGCTATGCTGCAGGATTGTAAACAAATAAAAACTCTATGTGGTGGAATGGAGAGGGGAATTTACACTACGATAAAGTAGACTCATTCTGATTTATATGTAAGGCACTCACAACACCAAAATGGAAGAAGCTAAGTGAATGCCAGGTATTCTTCGCAATTTTACGGCCTCTAACAGATGTTTCCATAATACACTTCTCCGAAGTTCCAACAGGGCACATTCTAAAGAATACATCTTGCATGAATGACCTTATTACATAAATGTGTAATTAGCAAGGCTTAACAATGCATATGATTGAACCCTGGGGCATGATCTGAACTTTGCAATATGTCAACTCAAATTACTGGTTCTTGTGATATTAATTAGGTGATAAATAAGCAAAATGTTGCTAGGAAAAATTTTTAAAAAGCCTTCTATCTACTTTGTTACAGATGCAACATCCATTTAGAGAGGGCTCTGACATAGGGTAGGACAATGTTACCGAGGTTTAAGTTGTTTGACACCATCTTTCCTTTTGGATATCAATATAATAACTAAAACAATGAAGTAACGTTTTAACTTAACCCAGTAATCTGTAAGTCAAGTTTTTGCTCACGCTTTTATTTTAAGTAACTAAGACATCAAACCACAAAAACAGCCTTTCACATAGTAACATTCTAAGTTTAAGACCTGGGATATGTTAGAGAGTTTGTGAAGGATCCTCCCAGGAATAAAGACCACCACCATGGGAAAAATGCTTTCAGAATACAATGACCCATTTATTTCAGACCATCTACCTTCCTTCCTCCTGAATATAAACTTCCAGCCTTCCTAGTAACATCTATCAACTAATGAATCAAAATGTCATATCTGTCACAGCTGATCGCTTTAGGGAAAATGGAGAGAGTAGAAGGCATTCAACACCAAGTTCATGTCAAATCACAGAACTGGTAGGGAGATTACCATGTTCAAAAAGGTTGCTCTTATGAAAACTTTTCTAAAAATGCTATAAAAATATTTTCTTCATTTCAATATTTCTCTAAATTTCAGGTAATTATTAAAGGAAAATTTTATTTCATGTAGGCAAAGTATGTTAGAAATATAAATAGCAGTTTTTGCCACCATAAAACTTAACACATGATATAAGGAGGATCTTGAAAGGTCCACTGAGCTCTAAAACTGTACAATTCTCTAAAACATATAAGTTCATCACATTTTAGACTTTAATTTCCTTTAAGGAAACACAAAAGTCAGCAACTTTTTACCTCAAAGCCATTAATGGCACTAAAAAAATCCACATAAGTGCCTTGACTACAATAGGCAGAATTAAGAGGGAAAAAAAGTCATTAAAAACAGATAAAGAAAAGTGGGGGCGGAGAGAAGCAAAGATACATATACAAAGACAACATAATGGTATAAAATCCACAAATATCACCAACGATTATTGCTTAGGAGCATAAATATACTATATTTCTGTTTTTTCACTTCTTTATAAGTGTTCAACAGATATATATCAGATACAAAATAATTTTTGAGTTAATTTTAATATACTTAGAAGTTTTAAATCATGTTCATTTTAAAATAAGCACAGAAAAGAAGTCACTGGAAGAAAGGATATGGAAATTAGAATAAGAAAAGAAAGTAGGAAAGCTCAAACAAAACTGAAATTAAGCCAATGTCAACCAACCATACAAAGGACACAGCTCTGAAAGTTCTTATTTCTAGGCTTGATATTCCATTTGAATTTGGTGTGTGTGCACTAGCACATAGGAATTCCCAAATAAATCATTTCACTTGTTTAAATGTGGTCACGTGGCAGAAAACTGGACCTTTATTACAGTAAGTTACATTTTATAAAGGAAAGATAGCGTCAACTAAATGTATCTTTGTTAAGATTAAAAATATACCAGGTTCTCCTAAGTGGCTATTTTTGCTATGACTTAACCAGTGGATTTTGAATTTTGACCTACTGATTTTTTTTTTTTTTTTAGAAAAGTCTATGTGACATAAAGCTGACCGTAATTTTTTCATAGTTCTTTCATAAATCAAGAAATTGCTGTATATTAATACACTAAGTAAAACTCCTTCTAGGTATTTTTTAATCTCCCAGAAATAGTCTAAAATATCATCCAGTGCCAACAGGAATTACAAGCAGTTGTAGAAATGAACAGGAGAAGAAAGACTATAACATCTATATGATTGTGCTACTGAAATCCTCCCCCCCTTCCTCCCTATCTCCCTCCCTCCCTCCATTCCTTTCTTTCTTCCTTCCTTCCTTCTTTCCTTTCTGTTTACCAGTTTGTCTTCAAAGGGTCGCAAAACACAATAGAAAAAATTATATTTATTATTCACTTACTTCATTGCCCTCCAATTCAAAGAACTCAAACTTCATAGAAATTCTGTATTGGGTTGGTGCAACCACCTGCCACACGCAGTTTTTATTAGGAGGATACTCCTTGGGCCAGCCGGGAGTGGTTATAGTGCCATTAAGTTTGGTAAGAAGTCCACCACAAGCCGCTAGAAGGAAAGAAAAAGACAAGGTTTTCCCCTAATACAGTCATCCCCTTCTTAGCACCTTTCCATTGATAACCAAATGTCTCAGCATTAAATTTCAATCTTCCAGATTTTTCAAAATCTAGAAAGCTGCAGTCTCTGTTCCTTAGTTTTTAATACAACTATTTTAATCATAGAATCCCATTCATAAGATGTTAATTCATAGCTTTGGACCCAAGCAAATTATGGCTGTGCGACATTTCAGAACCCTTTAAAGTTGAAGAAGCAATATAAAGAAAACTGGGTGTCAGTTGTCTTTTAAATGGGTATAATATCTATACCATATTGTTGTTATGAGAATTGATGGAAAGATAAGCATAAAGCACAATACAGTCCAATGTAGTGAGACCAAAATCAACTGCTTATTTCTTCAAACTCTTTTTCCCCAAGATAAGCAACTCTTGGAGTTACCTGAGCTAGTAAACAAAATAAAGTAGAGTAAAGAGGTCATTTTATTATTCCAAAATTCCATTTAATAACTATTTTCTTTCCCCTTTGAATGATCTATTTAAAAGGAGTACTATTTAATATGTTACTTCTCTTCCTTATTGTTAATGAAATTAGCAAAATAAGGGAATCCAAAGCAAGTTAAGGAAAGAGAACATATATTGTATAAGGTTTATAATTAATTCCGAGGGAGTCAAGAGTTATCTAAAGTAACTGGTCTCTTTATTTTAACTGTCTTTGTCTATATACATGCGTGTGTGTGTGTGTGTGTGTGTGTGTGTATTACTGTATTCATAAATGCACTGTAAAAATGACCCGTACTTTCACATTTACCACTTTTTGGTGAATTATTATAAAGTAAAATAATTATTTTTCGGCACCACACAGAACTAGTAGTCATGCTACTTTATTATTGTCTGGTATACAATGTTCTCTGTTTTAAAGATACTACATTGCCTTCACAACTGTGTCTATTTTATTCTAGTACAGAGAGCAGATTCATAGTTTAATAGATAGGATGGAGACTTTTGCCAAAGAAAAAAGTTTGAACTTTTAAGTAGAAACAGAGAGTCTTTGACTTTTTTTACTTAGGTCAGTTAAGGGTATGGTATTTATTCATTAAGCAAATAAGTTTGCCACCTTTGCCACTGTTATGTCCTGCATTACAGATACGGTAGAGAACAAGGTGCTCATTTTCAGGGAGTTTACATTTACATTTTTGTGGGGACGACCAAAAGTTAACTTAATAAATACGGAACTATAAGTAATGTTAAACTGCTACAAGTTCTATGAAGATGATTTTGGCAGATATGTTGAGAGAGGAATCAAGAAGGAAAAGAACAGAGGAAGGAAGATCAGCCTATTTATTTTGTAACTTAAGTATGGGGCTTGTAATAGGGTGGAGCAGGGGAAATGAGGGGAAAAAAAAGCAGCAGCTTTAAATTCTGAAGGAGGAGATCATAAGACATGGCAACAAAACATTGTGTAGGAAATATCTTAAATGTGTAGAGGAAATGGAGAAAACACAGCAAAATCTCTTGTTTATGAATCATTTATTAATAAAACACATTTAGCTCCTGCTTTATGTTTGTGCTAGATGCTAGAGAGACAAAAATAATTCAGATTCAGGATTCTGTACTTTAGTAAGGGAGATGTACCCATAAACTATGTTAAGAAAAGGTAAAAATAAACGGTAGATGAATGGATAAAAATCTAGACCTAGACAGAGATAAAAAACAGAAATAGATATATAGAGAGATGATATAGGTAAAGCGAGTAAGAAAGAGAGAGGGAGAGATAGGAGAAACACATAGAAATATAGATATGATAAACAAGATGGCTTGGTAACCAAAGGAGGAAATGACTGATTCTATAACAAGCACCCAGGCAACATTTCATGATAACTATGACTACAAACTGAGTCTTACCAGTTGAGGAAAGAGGTTACTGTAGAGGAAAGGAAAGGACAGAGGGAGGCAGAGAGAATGAGAATGAGAGGGTATTAAAGAAAGAAGGAATGGGGCGGCGGGGTGGGGGTGTGGGTGGGGTCGGGGGTGGTGCAGGTTCATGCAAGGAGCTCCACGTGTGGACGCGACCCTACCTTCACAGCTCCTCTTGTCAGGTCCCAGCTCATAGCCGGGCTCACACGCACACTGATAACTGCCCAGTGTGTTCAGACATCGCTGCTCACAGCCCCCACGGTCAGGTTTGGCACACTCGTCTTCCTCTACAAAGATCGTGAGAGAGGTAGAGAACAACCAGAGAGAGTATTGTATTTTACACACTAAGGCATAAAATGTTTTGAAAATATGACACTTAATAACTGAATGAAACAAAGACAACTGACTTCTTCTACAAAGGAGCAGGAACAACTTGCCAGCCCTTGATAGATAGCATACCAGAATTCACATCGCTGCAATCTAAGAGTTGTATAAGAACCAAGAGAAGGACTAGAAACTTATAGCAGTGCCAACTGAAGATCACTTTATCTCCAACAGGTATGTGGGTTGTTTGTTTGCTTTTCTCCCCCCTAATTTTAAGGTCAAAGGAAATTCTTACAACATAGAGAATGTCCAGAATAAAATAGAAAAACTTATTGAAAAAACAGCTTCACTTGTTGATTTCATAGTATAGTTTGATAGATATCCTGAAAAATGCTTTTAAAGAAATGCCATCATTAAGAAACAGCTTACGGTGAATATAAATTGAAAGAAAATTCTGAAACCTACGGGACCTCTTTAAAGTATTCAGTGTTTTTTATACAAACATATTCATCCAGGAAATATAAAAATTCCATATTTTGTAAATACATATACTATTTTATTGTATATGGAAACATAAAAATGTATATATAAAATATATATATATATCAATATATACATATGAAAATATACTCTATTAAAACAACATATATGACAAGGTATTCCCTAATCTCAATCCCCAGGAAAAACTTAGTGTGAGTTAAGAAAATAGCAAACAGGGGTGCCTGGGTGGCTCAGTGGGTTAAGCCTCTGCCTTCGGCTCAGGTCATGATCTTAGGGTCCTGGGATCGAGCCCCGCATCGGGCTCTCTGCTCAGCAGAGAGCTTGCTTCCCCTTCTCTCTCTGCCTGCCTCTCTGCCTATTTGTGATCTCTCTCCCTCTGTCAAATAAATAAATAAAATAAAAAAAAAAAAGAAAATAGCAAATAGTATTCTGTGGAGAAATTCTGCATGGGCCAACCTCCAAGCATTTTTGATAACCAAATATATAAGCATCACAGAAGAGAATCTTTATGGTATGTTTCTTCTACTATAAAATACTACAGAACTAATGCATGTAAATGTATATTTTAATGAATACTTTGAATGTATCTAGTGAAAGTACCAGGGTTCTCTGCCTTTCAAATCGTATGGTGAATACCTAAGTAATTCTCAGGGAAAATCCATTATGCTGTTCTTTAAATAACAGAAATGTTGGGTTATTAATCACACTAAATTTTGACATACACAACAAAATCCATCATTTATTCTATAAAAATCGGTGTAAAGAAAATTTTGTTTTCTCTCCCCCTAGAAGTTTTATTTTATAATGACACACTTAATGTTAAGTGCTTATGAATTTTCTAAATGCAAATTTGGTGCTATTTGCACTAAAATGGCTTTTTTTTTTTGGGTGCCTGTGTGGTACAGTTGGTTAAGGGTCCAACTCTTGGTTTTGGCTCAGGTCATTATCTCAGGGTCTTGAAAATTGAGCCCTGTGTTGGGTCCCGTGTTCAGCATGGAGTCTGTGTGAGGATTCTCTCTCTCTTTCTCTCTCAAATAAATAAAATGGTTCTTTTTACTTCAGTAATGCACACCAAATATGGGAGATGAAAATATACTAAAATTTGGTTACATAATTTAAAATTAAAGCTCATCAATAATTCATTGTCAAAAAAGACATTTCAGGTACCAGAAGAGTCTGCTAAGAAGACTATACATTATTTCCAACATGGTGGAACATTATTCTCTACAAAGTGGTTTA
Source organism: Potos flavus (assembly GCA_028534135.1). Classification (NCBI taxonomy): domain Eukaryota; kingdom Metazoa; phylum Chordata; class Mammalia; order Carnivora; family Procyonidae; genus Potos; species Potos flavus. The sequence continues at coordinate 52,551,945 of CM052899.1, forward strand.
GAAATGCTGTCACCTGGAAATAAATTAATGAATGACTTCTTCTGGATACGAATTTTATGTTTATTACATTGCAAATGTTTTTTCCCTGTTTAAATTCCCTTTCTGGATTTTGCCATTTTGAGTATTTCATAAAAACGGATGGGAGGATATCCTCATGGAGTTCCTACCCTGTGTTACAAAGTTCCAAATTCCAGTATTTTACCAGTGATCTTTTACATCAAAATCATTCAAATATCCCTATGCACAGTGCATGATTAACTTCCAGTATAACTTTACTGCAGTTCTCTCTTAACGCAATGTTAAATATCACATTGTTCCCTAACAAGGAAAATCTCACACTTTAAATTACTTCAAATTACCTTTAAAGAAATTGGCAGCAAAACCTGCCTTGTTCACAGTTCCATCAGAAACAAATTTCATCCACAAGGTATTGGAGGTAGATCTGATATCTTCAGGTTTATCATAACCACAGAAACGCCCTATTAAAGGGCTATTTTCACTGATTCCATCTCGAACTTCTAGGTAGTCATAGGCACAGTTGTCATGTCTTTCAATCTGCAACAATACAAATATGGGAAGATATATCTAATTAATAGATAAAACAATTTGTGTAGAAAGAGTATTATGTGTTCTCAGTGCCATGGTACTGACAGGGTCATATAACAAGTTACTTACACCAAATGAGAGCTCTTCTTGTGAGTGTGCATGACAATATCTATACCACCCATAAATACAGAGCCTATTTTTCTGGTAGCCAGAGAGAGATACAAAAATCTATGGAACAGTGTATCCACATGCGTCACAATCAACAGAAGTTAGCTGCTTTAAAAAAAAAAAAAAAAAAACACACAATACAAGTACTAATCCTTGGGGTGCCTGGGTGGCTCAGTCCTTAGGTGTCTGCCTTCGGCTCAGGTCATGATCTCTGGGTCCTGGGATTGAGCCCCACGTCGGGCTCTCTGCTCAGTGGGGAGCCTGCTTCCCCTCTCTCTCTGCCTGCCTCTCTGCCTACTTGTGATCTCTCTCTCTCTGTCAAATAAATAAAATCTTGAAAAAAAAGAAGTACTAATCCTTTGGGAAAAAGAGCTAAAAAAAGAAAATCCAGACTTAAAATTATCATTAAAAATCTGGACCAGAGGGGCGCCTGGGTGGCTCAGTTGGTTAAAGCCTCTGCCTTCGGCTCGGGTCATGATCTCAGGGCTCGGGTCATGATCTCAGGGTCCTGGGATCGAGCCCCACATCAAGCCCCACATCTGGCTCTCTGCTCAGCTGGGAGCCAGCTTCCCCCTCTCTCTCTGCCTGCCTCTCTGCCTACTTGTGATCTCTCTCTTTAAAAAAAAATCTGGACCAGATATTCTATAAGCAATGTATAATTTGTTCTGAAACATAAAAATTGCTGTTAGTTCATCAACAAAACTATTAATTTATTCATAGAGAAGCCTGATTCAAATTCTGTTGATAAATATTGCACTGTTTAAAGTTATAAATCTCTTTTTAAAGGAAAATTTGGTAATACAAAATTGCATACTGCCTAGTCTATGAAATTCTCTACCCATGGTCAGCATAGCTGCAGAATGACTACTGTATGTAGAATCAACACTGTGTATTCATTTCTCAAGGTAATATGGCTGTTCACGTGACTCCTTTTACCCCAACACACTCCTCTCAACCCATATAACCTGCAGGAACTCAATTTCTTTCCTTAAACAATTAAATGCAAATAAAAGCTCAGGTCTATAAAACTTTAGGAAGAACTTCATGTTCATGGGCCTATGTTTGGGCCCCAAACTTCTAAAAACAACAAACCAAAATTTACAAATTGTTTTTCAAATTATAAAACAATTTCTATATAAAATTCTTACTTTTTTCTATGGAAAATGGGTATTAGCCCCAAAATTTTAATTCATTAACTACTTATTAGATATTTAAATCTAGAAAACACAAGCATCTAAAATTAACAAACTGTGAAAAGTGTCTCATCTTGTCAACTCACATTCAACATATAATTCACTCATTTATGGAATTTTTCTATTAAAAAAAATGAATGTCAGAGAATACATCCATTTTACGGAACCATGATCTGAACGGACGACTGCTGGTAGAGTTGGTTGAAGAATCCATTTCATAATTTTGTCAATACATTAATAATGATAATCTTCAAATTAGATAGCATATGGACAAATAGAAAACAACAGATTTTGAAGGACAGATTAGATCAGAACTAGTTACTACATTTGCTACTTCACTTTTCCCAACCACAAATCAGGATTCATTCACTCCTTCAATGAATATTCAGTGCCTACGCTATGCTAGGTATTCTTCTCACTGCTTGGTGTGCATCCTTTAGCAAAATAACTAAGAGCCTCATCTTCCTGGACCTTACATGCTATTGATGGGTAGAGAGCAAAGGGATAACAAACAAGATAAATAGTGACATCATAAAATATTTGCAACCAATAAATTCTATGGAAAAATATAAAGTGAAACAAGATGAGAGGTATCAGAAGGGGGGAAGTGAAGTTTATAATTGTAAATTATACCGTCAGTAGGTACGCATTGGTTTGATTTACAAATCATGTTTTTTTCCTAAAAATGTATTTTCTTTGCATGTGGAGTTAAAGAATGGGAAAATGTTCACTATAAAAAGTATCTCATTTTTAAAGCATATTTTTAAGACTACATCTGTTTAAATAGAGAGATGGCCTGGGAGAGCTAGCAGTGACACTAGTAACTTAATTAGTCACCAGGGATGACAACGCCAATCTGACCAGCTATAGTATATACTGTCTTCTCTCAGCCTTTAATATACTCCTTTCAAAATCAGAGTTCTCTATAAATATGAGAACATTTCCAGATGGCCAAAGGCCTTTCTTCGGTCAAGGGGACACATAAAATAATATCCCAAACTCTCCAGGTACAAACTTGATAAAAGAATGAGCACCACTCAACTGGTGATAGACTGTAGAAAATAGCAAAGGTCTCAGTAGGCTCCCCTCCCCTGCCTGAGCAGCACAGAAAGAACTGCTCCTGACTGAGGAATCATTTTGGAAGAAAAGGGAAAGAATGAATAAGAAGAAAGGAAGTGAGAATACACCATAAAGAAAGAAGCTGCTTTTCATAGGTCAACTAAGAAAAATGAAATTGGTTGATATTATAAGCCATACTAGAATAAAAAATAAGAAGGCTAATTAGAAAGGGTTTCTAATTACTATTTTGAGGAGACAATGGCTTTCAAAAATTACTATATTAACAAGGAAAAAACCAAGATAGACACTACCAAAAAAGAAACCAAAAAAACTGTATTTCTTCAGTGATTAAAAAGAAAGAGGATAATGGCTATTTCTCTGTACATAAAACCCACTCTGTTCTTTTAACAGATATATAATAGATCTCTTTAAATTTTAACTTACAGTACCTGTATATTCACTGGTTACTTGTAAAAAAATTAGAGGTTTAACTATTTTATATGATAAGCAAAGTAGAAATATTTCATGGATAAAAGGCATAAAAATCATCAATTCTAGGATTAATTCTACTGATACCTATTTATGAATTACATATTACATACATATTAAATATCATACACTTTGTGTTAGGGGTAACTCAACAGAAACTTATACTGTATTTTCACAAAGCAAATGCAGTTGTTCGACTGCCTAGAAAATAAAATGTACCTCATATATATGAATTTAGGATATTTAGAAATGCATTATCCCTTTATAACAACACTCCTAGATATCAACAACCTCAAGGATCTTTACATATTTTTCAGTTTAACCGCATTAATTCTAATTGCAATGCGAGCACAGTGAATCTGCTCTATTGGTGTTAATTATAATTATAGTTCTTCAACTACATCTACACAAGAGTAATGATGGTGAGCACAAATGAAAATTTGAGTTCTTTTAATTATGTCATTTATGTAACATTTTCTTTGGCTATATCAATTACTTCATAAATTAATATACAGAATGGATAGCAATATATCTGAAGCTAAAAAGTGGATAAGTCCATTGGTTTTTTGCCAGTAAGCTCCACGAAAAGGGAGAACACCTAAGTCAATGATTTATAAAAACAAAAAAAGAAAAAGCAGTTTCTTCTTGAGTTACAGCATGGGCACAGTTCATATCTGGAACCTGAATGCAATGTCATGCACAATTACACATATAATAAATATGTTTTGATAATAATGATGCTGATTTATTACAGACTTCAAGATAATCAAAGCATAAACCATATACAAATGTGACAAGTTTATCGTAATGTAAACAGACCTAATATATACATATAGAACACAACAAAAGTGACAGTAAGCTCTGAACAGTTTTTAGGAAACTGAAATTTAAAAGATATTGGAAGGAGATTCAAACACACAGAAAAGGAAGAATGAGTACAAAGGTTAGCCAGAAGGGATTAATATTATATTTCATTACTATGTGCAGCTCATGCCTTTACTGGCAGATTAGAAAAGAAGCATGGAAAAGCTGAGTGATGTTTATTTAGCAAGAGCTAAAATCAATTAAATGCAACCTAAAGTAGTCAGCCTCTCATTCTAAAACTGCAAACTAGCACGGAGTTTTGTGGTTGAAAGAAAGGACCATGCCCAGGCTTAGGATCCATTCATACACTTTGTTCATTTTATAATCAAATTTCCAAATAAATATTACAAAAACATCTACCTAGTTATTTGTAAAAAGCTCTGAAAACTCCAAAATTTCTAGATAATGATTTCAATAAAAGCTCCCCCGTACTCCATGAAAAACTAAAAGTAGATTGAGAAGTTCTCCATTTGATTCAACAATCCCGCTTCAGGGTATATATCTAAAAAATTGAAAACAGAGTCCGAAAGAGATATTTGTACCTTCATGGTCATACCAGCATTATTCACAATAATCAAAGGTGGAAGTAATCCAAATGTCCATCAATGGATGAATGAATCAACAAAATACCGAATATACAATGCAATGGAATGTTCTTCAGCCTTAAAAAGGAAGGAAATCCTTTTATGTTCTACGACATGGATGACCCTTGCGGATATCACACTGAGTGAAATGAGAGTCAGAAAAAGGCAAGAACTGGATGATTTCACTTACATGAGGTACCTACAGTAGTCAAATTCGTAGTGACAGAAAGTAGAAACGTGGTTGCCAGGAGTTGGGGGTAGGGAGAAAGGGGAGTTGTTTTAGGATATAAAATTTTAGTTTTGCAAGATGAAGAGAGTTTTGGGGACTGGTTGCACAATGGGGATGTTAACACTACTGAACTGTACACTTCAAAAATAGTTAAAATAGTAAATTTTATGTTTTTTTATTTTACTGTAATAATGAAAACAAGCCTCTCCTATGACTGTTAGAATGTAGTTTTAAAATATAATTAATGTAATCCACTACATAAATGATTAAACTTCTACAAATAATATAGTGTGATTTAAAAACAATGCAGAGGGGCGCCTGGGTGGCTCAGTGGGTTAAAGCCTCTGCCTTCGGCTCAGGTCGTGGTCTCAGGGTCCTGGGATCGAGCCCCGCATCGGGCTCTCTGCTCGGCCGGGAGCCTGCTTCCCCCTCTCTCTCTGCCTGCCTCTCTGCCTACTTGTGATCTCTCTCTCTCTGTCAAATAGAAATAAATCTTTAAAAAAAAAAAAAAAACAATGCAGATTAGCATTCATCATTAAAAAATAATTTGGGGAATTTCCATACCTGTGTGGATTCCCCATATGTATACTACTACATACACTTTTGTTAAAATGACAAAAATAAAAATAAATTAATTTTAATAATGGGAAAAATCCAGTAAAGTATAAGACGTAATGCTATCAACAGAAGGAATTTCTGTTGTTGTTTTGTTTTTAAAGATTTTATTTATTTATTTGACAAAGGAAGAGAGATCACAAGTACGCAGAGAGGCAGGCAGAGAGAGGGGGAAGCAGGCTCCCTGCTGAGCAGAGAGCCCAATGTGGGGCTCAATCCCAGGACCCTGGGATCATGACCTGAGCGGAAGGCAGAGGCTTAACCCACTGAGCCACCCAGGCGCCCCAATAGAAGGAATTTTGTAAGAAAAGGAGAGAAGCTTAATAAAGATTATCATCTTAAGATTTGTTACCATTGTATTTAGTATTTCATTATTTAATATTATTTTACTATTACTATTTAGTATTAATATTAACACATGGATCATTACAGCTCAAAAACAGAGAGAAAACATATACATTCCACGTGACAATGAAAATCATGACTCTGGGTTACGACTATTTTCATGTGACTTGGGTTTTTAATGCTGCCATTCTAGTTTTTTCTTTCATGACAGTTACTTTTAACTCACTCTTAAATTTAATAAATATTTATTGAAAACTTACTATTGCCAGAAAATATACACTTGACAGTGTATAAACAGTGATGAATAAAACAGACATGTCCCTATTTGACAAACATATGCTAATTAAACAACACAAATGCAAAATGAAGACAGTTATAAAGGGAAAGAATTAATAGTACGAGAGAATATAGATGCCTCTCTCTGCTACCAGGACCCGGGTTCAAGAGTGTGCATACAGTCCATGGAATGGATTTCAGTCACAACGCTACTAATTATGATCTGTGTGACCTTGGGCAAGTTTATTTAAATGAACACATGCTAATCTTTCAGAGTAGAAATACAGCCTAAACCATAAATCTGAAGAGCTACTTAATTCTCTTTTAAATCATCAACCATATATATTGTTAACCAAACACCCCAAAACAGTATATGGCAAACAGAAAAATGTTAATTAATTAAGATCTCTTTGCCTTGGCTTCTTAGGTCATTTAAAAGACTACTTAACTTAATATAAAATATTTAAAGGAATTAAAAGATTACTTTTAGTCAGGCAATCCTCAAAGTATCAAGATAAGAACTTTTGTACATAGTTTACAGTTGTGCAGCTTGCAGTAATGATGGGTAAGAGTATTAAACGTTTGTGATTTTCCTAAAGGAAGTACAACCAAGTCAGAGTGTATAGAAAGGCTGACAAGTACCTCAAACTTAATCCTACTTAAATTAATGTATGTGGGGATTTCAATGTAAACATAAGTAAGCTCTGGGTTTATTTTACTTCTTTTCTGCTTTATTGACATTTCTTTGAAGTTTTACTATAAACATTTCCAGTCTCCCAAACTTTTTCTCTTCCGTATTTCTGCACATTGAAAGTGCTCACACAAAATAGTAATATAGAGGTTTCTTTACAAATAACTCCAAAATGATTTCTGACATGATCTACAATCCACTGCAGTATCGGCCTTGAGAAGTTATGTGTCAGTAACTAGTAGAGAAGAAAAAGGTTTCTAAAGGGTTTAATTACAGATGTGTCAGAACTCTACTGACCTCCAAATAGTATCCATTCCTGCTCAAAGATACCTGAAATTTTCATTAACAAAGACCCTTGTTCAGATTTTCTTTTTGTACTCACATTAAAATCTAAGTAGAATGAGAAGAGGTAAAGTCACAACATAAATTCACAGAAAGGTATAAATAATAGACAACTATTAAGTTCTTTATGATAGATTTCAACAAAACGATGGACATATTTGTATTAAGGCCCCTTTTATCTGAAAGGGGAGAGTGTAACAGAGAATAAAACCATTACAAAAATAAAAACGTGTTTGAATAAAGGCAAAGACAGATATCAATGAATAAAACTGTTTGGTCAGACAAAACCACAAAACACTAAGAAGTGGTGAAGACTTTTTTTTTAATTATACATTTCAAAATAAAATGTGAAAGCTAAAGATTGAAAATATATTATGTAAATAAAAATATAAACAAATACAAATCAACTGAGTGAAACAAATCTCCTAATGACCACTAGAACAAATTAAAAATATATACACAATTGATTCTCAGTATTCATGGTAGTTAAGTTCTATAAAGTTGCTGAAAACACTGAATTAGTAAAAACTGATTCATTGGTTCTGGGAAAATACAGAATTAGATTCTTGTGAGCTTCTGGTCACAAATCTTTTGTCAACCAATAATTCATAACCTTGTTTTATGTGTGTTTCTGTTTAAAGACACCTTAGTATATGTTGCCAATTCATTAATACAACTCACAGCTAACTGCATTATAACGCATGCCTGGACAATGTTTATCTAACACACACATTTTCTCCATAAAGCACATCATAGCTGGGGATGAGCATGTTAGATGACTCAAATATTTCGCAGCTCTGTGCATGTCCATGAATGACCCAGAAAACACCATGAGGATTGGTTTGGGGGTTACAAATAAATTTTAGTTAGTATGCAAGTTTGCAGATACACAAATCTATGAATAATGAATATTGATTATACTTGGATTTTGATGCTGGTTTAGTGCTTGCATATATGATACTAGGTTAATGGCATAAGTTCATTTCCCTTATTTAGAAGATTTAGATGATATACTAGAACACCTCTAAATTCCTTGTCACTTTTGACCTTCTTAGAACCTAGGATCTATCTAAATTGAGCCATATGTCATATCAGGTCCTGCATAATCTAAACTCTTCTTAGCTATCTAGGCTTGTCTCCTTCTGCACAGAAATTTATGTATCTTTGATAAAGGAAGGCTATATTAATTTCTACCAACCAGTCATCATGCATTCTCACACTCCCTTACCTATAATCCATCCATTCTTTCATCCCCACCTTCACCATATATGAATCATGCACCTAGTGGTGTTGGAAATATGGTGATCGACAAGATAGGTTAAGATCCCTACCCTTTGGTGATCATGTTTTAGTGAGAGAGACAGTAACCATGTAAATGAACAGATCCATCACATAAATTCCAGTAGCTGTAAGTGCAAGAAATTAAAATAAAATAGAATAATAGTGTATAGACAGACAATTGTAGGTCAGAATATATTTTAAATAGATTTACCAGGCAAGAACTTTTTAAGGAGGCAACGAGTAAGCAGAGATCCAAATGAAATGAGAGGAATAAAAGGAAGATTTAGAGGTAGAAGAGCATCAATGACAAATGCTATAAGATCGAGTGAACTTGGTATTTCCAGGGAAGAGAAAGAAGACCAAAGAGATTGGCTCAGAGAGAGTGCAAAGGAGCTTGGGACCAATTGTGGGTTGTCTTGGTCTAGGATCACTAAGTCTGGGTTTTATTTTAGGTGTGATAGAAAACCCCTGAAAGAATATTTTTTTAAATATTTATTTATTTATTTTAGAAAGAGAGAGCACATAAGTAAGGGGGAAGGGCAAAGGGAGAGAGAGCAGGATAGAGAGAATCTCATGCAGATTCCCTGCTGAGCATGGAGCCTGATGTGGGGCTCGATCTCACAACTCTGAGATCATGACCTGAGCCAAAATCAAGAGTTGGCCACTTGGGTGCCTGGGTGGCTCAGTTGATTAAGCTGTTGCCTTCAGCTCAGGTCATGATCCTGGAGTCCCAGGATTAAGTCCGGCATCAGGCTTCCTGCTCAGCAGAAAGTCTGCTTCTCCCTCTGACCCTCCCCCCTCTCATGCTCTTTCTGTCTCTCAAATAAATAAATAAAATCTTAAAAAAAAAAAAAGAGTTGGCCACTTAACCGACTGAGCCACACAGGTGCTCCCCCCACCCCAAAAGAATTTAAGCATCGTTTTATGATCTAACTTACATTATAAAAGTATCACTCTGGCTTCTGTGGATCAGGACACACATGGAAAGAGTAGAAAGGTGACATTCTCACCAAGTTCCAAGAGAATGGGCAGCAGTGGGAACATAGTAGTGGCCAGAAAATAGGGATCAAGTGGTCATGTATGGGGCATTGTTGAAGGCAACGCAAATGAAATATGTTAGCTGATCAGCCTCAGGGTTTACGAGAAAAGTGGAATCAGGGCTAGTTCTTAAGTAAATAGTGACATATCGAAATAGTAAATACTGAAATCGGGAAGACTGAAGAAGAGTGAGTTAGTGAGTAGGACAAGACAATCAAAGGTTTGGCTCTGGTCATCGGAAGATGAGAGGCCTATCAGACATTTAAATATGTCCAGTATATGAACAAAGGAGGAAGAAACATAAGGAAATACAGCAAGATGAAGAAAAGACAGGAAGCTAGAGATAACAGATAAAATGTACTGTCAGCCAAGCACGACATGACTTTTCCCCAATCCCAAATCTTGGTAATAATTTATTCATTCGCTCAATCAATAAATATTTATTAAGCGACTACTCTGTGTCAGGCATGGTTCTAAGTGCCCGAGATGTAAATCTTTCCTACCTATCCTTTCACTATCCTATTTTCGAAGAATACCACTGCAACTATATTGGCATTAAAGAAAAAACTACAAACCAAGTAAGCCTTCTGCACCTCAGGAATTGTATCTCCATTTTTAAATGCATGGAATTCAGTTTTAAATGCATTCTCTGACATCACTTCTGTAATAGGAGAATTTCATAAAACATTGAATGATATATTGAAAGACTGTTCATCTCTTAATCATTTGGACAACATCACAAAATAATGCAGTCATTAGGTAGATAATTTTTCACTGAACCAGTTTTTTTGGTCTAAATAGCCAAGTAAATCCTATTCAGTTTTAGTTCACTGTTAACAATAAGGTGGTCTATTTGAATAATGTTTGCAATATTATTGATCCAGTAAAATAACAAAATTCAAATATGAATCAAATAATCTCAAGAATGAACCAAGGTTTCTGAAAATGCAAAATGATCAGGAGCATATATGATCGTGATGTTGTAGTATAAGAGAAGACAATAAAAGGCCGTATGTCTGGGAAATTAAAGGGCACATGCAAAGGGGTGGAGGTAAGTACAGAAGAAATACATTACACAGTTTGTATGTGGAGGTGAGAAAGTCTCTGGGATTCTGGGTAATGCCTGGACTCCGCTGATGTTTCTGCTGCAGGGACCGAGACACCAGCACGCTCACTGCACTCAGGAGCGACATACCCTGGCACTGGAGGGGTTCTCTACTGCCTTCCAATTGCTGAGACAGAGAATCAGCCTTCAAATCAGTGAAGAAATCATCTCCCGTCATGGCATCTGGATCTTTAACCCCTGTCTGAACCTACCATCCTCATCTCATCATTCCTTCCCATTTCACCAGTGGGCTCTCAACTTCTAGACTGACTCTTTGATTTAAACATACTATGGAGTTCATGACAAAGTCCTCCATCTCTTGGCTTCCAATCCCTAACTCAGGTCCCCCAGCCCTACTAAAATGACTCATTAGCCAGCTTGGTAGTTTTGGACCTAGACTTTGCTCCAGAATTCTGACTAACCTTTGGTTTATTGTGCCTTCATCTAATAATGTAATGTTGGTGCTGATCTCCTCCCTGATATATATTTTTGATGAACTCAAAAGCTAAAAACACTGAAATCTCTATTTCTGATATAAACAGTTTTCCGCATAATGGTAAAAAAGTGAAAAATGGATTTTCTCCAAAACAACCACCACCACCACCAAAAATGGCGGTCTACCTTTTAACCTCTTAGTTTAGAAGAGAAATAAAAGTTCTATTATTTAATGGACTCTTCAAGCAGTCTTGTGAAACAAGCCCGTTCATTTGTCAAAGTAAACTATTGTTTGTACTTCAAACATTCTAATTCAAATAGCACAGATAATGTAAACTCACTTTAATCTTCCTGAAAATGTCTGTGACAAGAGGAAAGGAAAAGAAAAAAAAAACCTCTTTCACTCTTGATGTTACATTTTATAGGCACTCCTTTGCTTCTTCACTGATTAAAAAGCTGATTCTCTGGTTCTCTGCTTATTTAATGAGGATGCCCTTAAAATGGCACTGTCATTTATGGAGGATATGTTCCGTGAAGGGTGCCTGAAAGACTTTACCTCAAAGGCCTGAAAGGTCAATCCAACATAGTAGTCTTCTGACACTGTTATTTTCCACACACATTCCTTCATCGGTCTGTAGTCATCAGGATAATTAGGAGACTGAATCTGTCCTTCATTTTTACGTATCTCACCTCCGCAGATCGCTGAGGGCGAAAATAAGCAAATAAATAAACCTAGACCTGACATTTCATTTTCATTTTCTTCTGAGATAACATTTTAGCTCAGTGCCTGTAGCTGAGTACATAAAGACCGGACTATAAAAAATCAAAGTTGGCTGGTTGTACTGCTGTAAATACTTAGATGGTAAAAACCTAGTCATTTAACTATAAATATTAGATAATAGCACTGGAATATATGATTTTTTTTAAATCACGGTTTCTTTACATCTTTACAAAAAACAGTATTTTTTTAACGTCTAAAACCATTTGAGATTTTGTAAATGTATTCTATATGGTAGAATATTCTAGCATATTCTATATGATTTCCCTGAACTGGTTCTTACAGTCTTTTGAGCTCAGGTAATGTAGCTGATCAAGAGAGACGCTCCACAGAACTCTCTGGGCCTCTGGCAGCGAACTAGCAGCATGTGCTCAACATCTGTGGCTCCATCCAAATAAACCCCTTCACTGCCATCCAGTTAATCTCTGCAGCAAAATGCTTCCGTTTACTTAAAAGTTTAAGGGAAGCAGAAATCTCCTGTCTTCTAAATTACCTAAACCCCGTGCTAGCAGAAGCAGGCACAAGACGGGTCTCTTCTACCCACAACCTGGCAAAACAAAAAAAAGGGGGGGGGCTATTTTTTAAAACCAGCACATACAATGCCAGTTTGTTGTTTCAGAGAAGTATAGAACAAAAGCAACTAGTAAATTCTGCCTTGAATGCTGACTCCCTCGCTTAGACAAAGCATGCTGCAGAAATGCGCACAATTACTTTCTGTGCGGTTTCCTGTAACAGAGAATTTCAGCAGCACAGGCACTAAATAAACACAAATTCAGTACAAAGGAGAAATCATAATTTCTTCGTGACATTTTAATACCATCATGGAAACAATGGAAATTTAAGAGCTCTTGTGTCATTGCCTCCCACACACATACACACACGTCCCTACATACATTTATATGTTATTATGTCACTGGTACCAGGAAAGAGGTTCTTCTTGCAATTTAACTTTAGTTTAAATTTAGTTAAATTTAAATTTAATTTTTTTCATAAAATCAGTCTCGTGAATATTGTAAGACAGATTTAGAAAACTTCATAATTAAAATGTGGTTACAGTATCATTCTAACGATATTGAGAGAAAGGACATTTCTGCTAAGAGATGTAAGGGGAAGTAATCTCTAAAACTGAGTGGGACTTGCCTTCATAGACTGCTGCAAAGCCTTTTCCCACCCAGTTACTGCTGCTACGAAACTCAATCCACATTCTGCTGTCTGTAGAGGTAAGAACTTCAGGCAACTTGTCCCCACAGAATCTACCTAAAAGAAATAAAAGAATAAAGAGAGACTCCTAAATATGACTCTACATTCTAATTGCTTTCCACTCTAGCTACACATTAATATATATATATATATATATATATATAAAAAACCCGATTTAGTTCCTATACTCCATCCTGAGTAACTAGAGCTGTAAGGATGCTTAGTATTTACTTAACAAAGATGGATAAATAAAAGAATCTCTTCGAATCTGTTTATAAATTACCGGAACATACCATTCTCAGATTCATGAACTGACGTCATTCTCATTGTCTACAGAATTAAGAAACAGTGCTAAGGACATATTTGTAAAAGGTCACATGATACATCAAGGTAGGGAACATTCTTTCATAGAGAACAGAAAGAAGTGCAAGTGATCCTGAGAAACTGGCTCCAATTGTCAGACTGGTCCTCGCAGAGGTGTAATGTGGTTAGGGATGTGTCTCAGCCCTAAGCGGAGTTCTTTGCCCTGTGGGGCTTAATGACGAACCATCAGGGAGACCCACATGCTGCTGCAGGGGTCCACATTCCATCTCATGTATAAAGTCATAATCCGTAGTGCAGTCGGCAGGATGGCAAATAGGATCTGAAGACTTGCACGTGAGTTCTCATTGTTCTCTAATGAGGTATCCACAGGCAAGTATAACCCAAATGAATATAATAATTACCTGTCATTCCTTCTGTCTTCCCTCAACCTCCCATAAATATGTATTTGCTAACTGTGTGTCCGCCACTCTGCTTTAAATTTCCATAGGATGACAAAATGGTTAAATCTGGCAATCCACATGAAATAATTTTACCAACAATAACACATTGCCAGCCATTTGTGTGTGCCCCCAGCAGTGATGTCATACGCAGTTTCAGTATATGAAAAATGGTAGTCAACTTCAAACAAATTCATACTAACGGTCAACAGGTGAAGAAGTGTCTTCCTAAATGGCAAAGTAAATTAAGGTCGTGCAAAAGAGAGCAATGTTTCTTAAACCGTAATATGCCTATGAAATGATACGGAGTCTGTTAAAATACAGTCTCTAATTCAGAAAGTGTGGGAGGGAGCCTGAATTTCTACCCCTCTAACAAGCGATCCTGATGCTGCCTGTCTGACAGGTACACTTCAAGGAACAAGTCTCAGGGGAAACAGTGGGGAAAATTTTCCACATGAAAACAATGACCAGACTGAACTAATATGTTGACCCACTATATGCCGAAGCGTGTCATGCAGCCAGCGTTCTAAAAAGAAGTGTGCTCCACTATTTCGCTTTAGATTTGGTTCCTCAATATGAATTTAATGAAATGTTTTCTTTGGAACACAGGTACATAAAGTACAGATTGCTTCACCTAGGCTAAGAAATGCGGTGTTCAGGACAATGTTTTCCTCAACCTGACTTACCACCTTCGTTCAACTCTTTATTTTTTCTTATGTTTAAACATTTCTAGATGTCTTGGACTTCCTAAGACTTTTAATAGACTTTTAATACAACCGTGTCCATTCAAGCAGATTTTGGATATTAAGAAAAAAAAGAAGATCTGTATGGCCCATAAACGCAACTGAGCAAAGCTACCTCTAAAAATAAAGGACAAGTTGCCATTTCAAAGAAAGATAAGTATTAATGTAGATGCTTACATGCTCACAACAACTCTCACCTTTAAGTAAAACAGAGGGCAACAGTAAAGTGCCTCATGCAAGTTAATGGTGTGGTCTGTGGTTAAACGTTGGCAGCAGACTTTTGTGAGCACCAAATATGAGCTACAGTTTATGGCACAAAGTACAAATGCCTCTTCTCAGCCACAAAAACTCTCTGAGAAGCACAACTGTGACGTCCGCAGTGAGAGCTAACATGGGTGGCAGAAGAAATCAGCTACCAAACATGGACCTAGGGCTCCCATTCCACTGCCTTAACCAACAAAACAAAACACAGACACGTGCTCCCACATCGTTTATCTGGTTTTCTCATTAAAGCAATGATTATCAAATTAAAAATACACGTGAAGGCTATTCTCAATCATTACATTCAGATCCAAGTATTTCCTCATAATTTAAGCTAGTTTAAAATCCATCTCTCTATCGATCTGTCTATATTTTGCTGTGGTTGAAAAGAGTATAAAAAAAATTAAAATGTGGGCCACACACGTTTTTAAGTCTAAGATGACTCTTGAAAGAATCTACCTAAAGGACAGACTAGATGCATGCCCACATAGGCGGTAAAGAGTCTCTTACCAAGGAGAGGTGATTTCCTCCAGTACCCATCTCTCACTTCAATGTAGTCATACCAGCACAAACTGCTTTTGTATAGGTCCATTATGGTAAAATTTAAAACAATCTGCAAATTGGAGCAAAATGACACAAAGGGTAAAATGATTGTGACTGCACATGGTTATTTGATTCCTGGAGATGAGGAACCCAGGACTACTATGAAAACAGATTCATAGCTAATTCTCTTTTTTTTTTCCCTGTTAGTATTCCCTTAATATTTTTTTCTTAACAAACACCACCAAAAAAGAATATTTTCTTGTTCTCATTAATGTTTGACAATATAGGAGCACAATGTCACTGGTTAAACTAAACATTTTAGCAATTAAACCGAAGTTCCTATAAAGGTATTTAAACAGGTGTGAAACCAACAGAAATCTTTATTCAAAGAGTTTATTTTGAATTTTTTAAGATAAACAGGACTTAAACCATGAGAAATTCTGATTTTGCCATGAATGTCTTCTTTTTAATAATTTATTTCAAAGACAACGAGTCAGACATGTATAATTATATTAAAAATTACCACCACGTGCCATATTCCAAGAACATAATATCATTGTGTATGTGGAAATGTTTTAAATACAGCTCTAAAATTTGAATTTATCCATGTAACTATAATCAAAGGCAGATGTCACTATGCTTCTCTAGATCCAAGAATATACACTCAAGGACCTCTCAAGTTATAAGATCTTGCACATGACCCCTTATTCTGTACTTTGTTTTGAAATGATGCTGCTTTTTGTTAAGATAATTCAGATAATTCAAGAGCAACTCTAGGAAAGACAATTTTCTTACTGCTTTATAAAAAGACTTTATTTTTCAAATAACTCTTTTTCTACTTGATTATGCCAAAAGTAGAGCCAAACTAGCAAGAGAAATATACCTATCTGAAGCGAAATTCATTTGGAAAATAGTTTTTTTGATATTCCAAAACTCATTCTAACTCTATCCTGCTTAAAATATCTAAGATGCCTAAGGTGTGAGGTGAACCTGTTTTTTACTCCGGAAGCTGCAATGGACTTTGGCCCAAAGCAACAAATTATGAGTATTTAAATAAATGCTTCTAATATAAAACTATAGGTTGTAACAATATTTAAAGAATCCTTCGGTAACAATTAAAATCTGAGTTTATATTTAAGAGAACTCTCAAGCTCGAGAACTGAGTAAAATATATAGGTAATCAATCAATGCTGAATCCATATTCCAGAAAAGTGCTACCATTTTTGTGTCAGAAAACATACACTTCTCCTTTTTCTTGAACACAATACTTTTAAGTACTAATTAGGGCAAATCAATCCTTAACTAGCTTACTTCTTATGAGAATGAAGATACAGCATAAGAATAAATATTCCTCTTGGCATCTTGCATCTCAGCAACAACAATGGTCATCAATGGAACTGTCCACCAAAGCTGGTTTAATTGCCCGTGTAAATAATTACTTTAGGGGCACCTGGGTGGCTCAGTCCCAGGGTCCTGGGATCGAGCCCCAAGTCATGCTCCCTGCTCTGTGGGAAGCCTGCTTCTCCCTCTCCCACTCCCCCGTTTGTGTTCCCTCTTTCACTGTATCTCTCTGTCAAATAAATAAATAAAATCTTTTAAAAAATTATTATTTTAGAGAGAAACTAATACTTTATCGAACTATAATGAAGTCAACTATACCTTATAATGGCATTAACATTTCGTCATTAAATTCAACCTTTTTCAGTTTCTTTAAACATGTACTTTCTTGATTCCAAAGAGATGAAATCTACCAAGAGTGTTAAAATAGAACCACACTGTTTTGTTTTGCTTTTTAATGTAATATAGTCTGTGTAGCATAACTTGGTTTTGTTTAATAAAATTGTTGGGGTGCCTGGGTGGTGCAGTCGGTTGAGCCTCTGACTCTTGGTTTTGGCTCACGTCATGATCTCAGGGTCTTGAGATCCAGCCCTGCGTCGGGCTCCCCACTGGGCCTTCCTGCTTGAGATCTCTCTTCCTCTCCCTTTGCCCCTCCCGCTTGTGCTCCCTCTCTCTCTCCCTCTCTCTCTCTCAAATAAATACATCATAAAAAAATAAAATTAAATTGTTCATTTATTTCTACCTTATTTATAGCTTCTTTTTCCTTTGTTTTTCTTTTCCTTCACCGAATTTTTTCATTCCAGATATTCTCAAAAATGTTTACAAAAATTTCCACAATATCCAATTTTTTTCCCTTTCTTTTGCAGTTATCCTCAACACTTGATTATAAAAATGTATAGTTTCTAAACAATTTTTCTGAAGTTCACAATGTTTTCTTCTCCATCTCTGAATACCAATGCAATATTAGGTTATTCTTAAAACATCATTGGGAAATAATTCCTGGTTTTCCTCCTTAACTTTGTATTTATTTTAAGCCTGCTTAAATGGGGAAGACTACCACTGCCTGATCTTAGGTTTCATTCTGCATTTGTATTCTCTCTTAGCAACCACCAGGGATTCGAATCTGTATAATCATACAAGAACTCAGTTATTATAGCAGAGATGGCAAAACTAGAATTTAGACGCAAACGGTAGACCCCAAACCTCATTTTGTGGCTTCCCTCTCAGATTTAAAGGTGAGTTTTTTATAATGGTGTTCAAATAGCTTCACTTCCTCTTCTCTCAGGGAAAAAAATCAGCTAAATTAGAAGTAGTATATCATCAAATTGTATTTAAAATTAAAACAATGTGGTTGGATTGCTAACGAGTAGTTAATATTTGAAGTCTGAAACACACACAACACACACACACACACACACACACACACACACACTCTCACACACACAGTTGGAAAGGGGATAACTCTAAACAGAAAAGTTTCCTATCTTGTTTTTAATCTTCTATTTTAAATGCCAGGCACCGTGGAGGAACAAATCTGGCCTACTTTAATATAAAACACAGAGTCCTTTAGAAGCAGAAAATGTAATAAAGATAGGTTTTCTAAAATCAAATCTTAGGGCTCTGACACAGAAGTAAAATGCTGGCCTTTGACTAAGGTTACTAGCAGAATCAACTTGAATTACAAATCAAAAGCACTTGGAAAATACTTGGTTGTCTTAAATTATGCTATTTTGTGTAAATATGTTGCATCTTTTTAAAAAGATAGATGAAATAAAAACTAACTGGGATAGTTATATAAATGTTTATTTCTTACAGTATCAATTTAACATTATCAATGAAAAATTAATCATGGCTCCTTTGGAACATGAGATTGAAGGAGATACAAGGAATAATTCCAGGATTTCCTGTGATCTGTTATGAGTCTTAGTTGCTATTCTCCAAAGTTAAGTTGATACAATTGCTGTGGAGTATGCTTATTAAAACTTTGTGATATAGTACTGCAGTTGCCCCAGAGTGCAGAATCTGGAAGAAAGGCAGACCAACAGTCAAGGGACTGGATGTCTGCAAATCTCCATTGAAAATATAATCAAAAAACTATTGTCAGCACAATTAATACATTACTACCTAAACTAGTTCCATGAGTACCACAGAAAGACCAATTAGAATTGGTCTTACAGTGCTGAGGATGGGGAAGACAAAAATCTTTAATTAGATTGATATTATTAAATGGCTCTTTAGAAAGAGATATTAGAATCAAAAGCAGCAAAATAAAATAGATTTCTGGGTTCCAACCAAGAGAAGCTTGGATAAGCCTAATAATCTCTAAGGAGACTACAGTTTTCTTCTCAGGAATAAGACTAGAGGTGAGATCAGTAAACTATATTCTATGGGTCAAATCCAGCCTTCGGCCAGTTCTTGTAAAGAAAGGTTTGTTGGACCCATTCCTTTACATATTGTCTACGATTACTTTTGCGATATAATAGAATTGAACATTTGAAACAACCTATATCACCTGCAAAGCCAAAAGTAATTACTGTATATCCTTTCCAGAAAACATTGCCAACTCATGGGATAATTGATCATTAGGCTTTTGTTCAGCTCTGAATTGTGTCCTGCTAATGGGAAAAATTTACATCTTTTCCTGAAACTAGAAACTATTTATGTTTGGGAGTCAGAAAGCCGGGGTTTAAGTTCTACTTCTCAGTTTGCTAATTTACTTAAACTTTCTCAGTTGGAATGTATTTCTTTACTATTAAATCCCTGGAGGCTATAATATCAAGCTGATCTCAGGCAGAGTTAAATCAGAAGGATTTAATTGGATAATGTTAGAAAACCACTGAGGTAATCTGAAAACATTGTTAAGATTCTCATGTATTACTGTTTTCATGGTATATATTCAAGCATCCCTCACAATATAAATCCTGAAGACAGTTATGAAAGAAATAAAGTATTAACTCAATTGACTTAATCCAACTATGCTGGGAACATAAAAACATCAGCCTAATTTTAAGGTTTCACAGGAAAATCGACATGTTAAAGGAAGAGATTCTTACTCTAAAATCTAAAGAATAGACAGGAGAACCTGGGGCCTTGGTTCAAGTCCCTGCCTTAAAACAGACTGGTTGTATGACTCACGTAGATCCCTAATTCCATCAGGGATTTATTACATGACAGGTGAAAAACAGGAGTTGGATAATGCTATAAAAGTAATTTCTCTGCTTAAAATCTTATGATAACACCTAGATTTTGAAATTTTGGTGTGTCATCACCAACTACTCACAGGAACATTTTTTCATGCTTCTTTTTCTTAATCCCCACCCACCCCTATACCTAATCAATTCCAACTTCTGCAGTTCCCCTAATAATGTTCTCCGTCTGTTTTCACTGACCAAGTTCTCCATACCTGTTTGAATTAACTGCAATACTTTCACAAGCTGTACTTTGTTTTTTTGGGTTTTTTTCCAGATTGTTATTTATTTATTTCTCAGAAGAGAACACAAGCAGGGGGAGCAGCAGGCACAGGGAAAAGTAGGCTCCCTGCTGAGCAAGAAGCCCGATGCAAGACTCAATCCCAGAACCCTAGGATCATGACCTGAGCCGAAGGCTTATGCTTAACCAACTGAGCCACCAGGCATCCCTCATAAGCTGTACTTTGGTTTTCAGTTTCACTCATCTCCAATTCATCCTATCCTGTATGCCACTTTAATCCCACGAAAGTTGGGCACCAGTGGCTTCACACACAACTCAATGTAAATTTCTAATCCTGGACATCATGACTCTAAGATCATAACCCACCTGGGCTGCCTCATCTTGCACTACCTCCAACAGAACCTTCATCCTACCTGTCTCTGACTTCTTGCTGGTATGCCCTGAAAAAGTATCCCCAATTCCAGTACTCCTTTAGTCAAAGCCTACATAATTCTTCCTGGGATACCACTCGCCCCTTCCCTGTTTCTGGAACCTCTTCACACCTTTCAAAGTCTTTATCAAAGGCCTACATCTCCCAACAAGCTCTAAGCTCTCCTAGCTCAGCAATTCCATCTTGCTTTCTTCAGTGATTTTTCAGAGTTTGGCTATTGTATTACTGGGCCTTGCTCTTGCTATATCTTTCTAAGTTCTTGATAGCAAAGATTTCTTTCACACGCCAGAAGATACGTTTTTTAAAATAGAATCAAAGATTTATCTACATACTAATTGCTAAATTTAAGAGGTGCCTTTGGCAGTAGAAACACTATATTGTGAATTGACCCCATATGTGTAAAGCACAGATAAGTGATTAAAAAGAAACTTTTGCAAAATGAAAGCAGTCAAATGATAGCTCTTAATTGGGTTATATAGGAAAAGAAAAAAAAATATCAACTTTATTCAAGATGAAAACAATCTGCCCTTGTTAAAAGGTCAATCAGTTCTAAGAGATGAATCAATAGTGCATAATTCTATCAGCTCAAGGAGCTACATTCTCAGCTGCACATTCTGGACGGTTACCAGCATGTACTGTGCAACATCAAGGACAGTCTTAGATTGGACAGGACTCTGTTTTTACCTTGGGAAGCCTAATTACATGGAAAATGGCAATCTTACTTCTTTTTTGTCATGGTGAAATAAATATACACATAAAACTTAGCACTTTAATCACTTTTAAGCACACAGTTTTATGGTGATAAGTACATTTACAGTGTTGTACAATAATAAACTTATTTTTAAAAAAGAATATTCTTCCTATATAAAACAATACATGCTTATTGTAGAAAATTAAAGAAAGAAGAAGAAATAAAAACTATCTATAAACCTACCAGGGAGAAATACACGTTTTAGTATATACTCTTCCATAATTTTGTCTCTACATATGTAATTTAAAAATTAGATCTTTTCATGCCTATGATTTGTAATCTGCTTATTAAATTTCCCAATATATTGAAAACATTTTCTCAAATCAATGCTATTTTTTGGTTTTCTAAATTTAATTTTTTCCAATTTTTCTTTATTATACATAACTGTCTCCGCACAGACTCAAATAATCTCCCTAGACTAAATCTCTGAGCTAAAGTACAGGCACATTTTTCAAAATATGAAAATGATTACCACAGCCTTCAGAAAGATATTTCCACTTTTATTTTCAGAAGCTCTGTACCCTTACTCTCATTTGATACTATCATTCTATTCTATCTTTGTCTTCTTTGATTAGGGTGAAAGTAAATAATTTCTATATTAATTATCTATTTGTACTGAGACTTCAAAAAATTTTCTGCTGTTTAGTCATTTTCTAATGTGGTGTTAATTTTTACTTATTAATTTAAAATAGCTCTTTATATATACATAATACCAATGTTCTCTCATATCATTTTGATTTTTGTTTGTGATTTTGTATTGTTAAAAGAGATTTTTAATGTGATAATTTTAATAAATTATTTTGTCTTTTTTACATTTGATTGAGGTACCCAACATATCTTTTCCAGAAAATAAAAACCAAATCAGTTGTTTTCCTCAGAAAGATACGAAGTAAAAGTTTAGTTTTAATACAAATACATAAAAATCATTTATTATTTATTGAAAAATCTTGATCTTGGGGTCCTGGGACTGAGCCCTAGAGTGGGTTCTGTGCTGGGCATGGAGTCTGCTTGAGATTCTCTCCCTCTCCCCTACCCCACACCTCCATCTCTCTTTTTCTCTCAGAAGAAGAAAGAAAGAAAGAAAGAAAGAAAGAAAGAAAGAAAGAAAGAAAGAAAGAAGGAAAGAAAGAAAGAAAATCTTTATAAACAAATATATGACAAAACAAATATATGACAAAAAGCCCTCCGGCATAATTCAGGTCTTTTTAGTTTGTTCCATTGGTTTAGAAGCCTATTTTGACATACCACAGAATATGAATTACTGAAGCAGCTTAATGTTTTTCTATTATCTTACAGTGCAATCCACTTTACTTCATCAGTTATTTTCTAATTTGCCTTGGTTATTCCAACAGTTCTTATTTTATAAATAACCTCTGGAAAAATTGGGTCTGGGTATAAAACAAAAATCCTTGGAAATTTATTGGTTACTTTAAAACTATGCATTAATTTTGGAAAAACTGACAGTTTAAATATATCCTGGCATATGCTATGTTACATTCTGCTACAAGATATGTTCTTGTGCTTTAGTTCCACAATTTTCTAAAATCCATTACATGTTAATATAGTTGTTTTTATTTGATCAAGCGTCATTTGTTAGTTCGTTCTTCTGAATTTTTCAGAAGAGAAAACATATTCTCTATAACTAAAGAAAATTTAATGATTAGCTCTGCCAAATGCAAGCTGTGTGGTGGCAGGCACACACAATCCTTTCTGAAGTTCAATTTCTTTATATGTAAAAAAGAGATAATTATAATACTAAACTCAATGAAGTGTGCACAGTTTAACACAGTGCCTAGCATAGTAAATCTCAATATTAGTTTCTTATATTCACTGAATTGATAAAAAGTCCTCTTAGTCCTAATTCATCAGGTTATCATTAAATATACATACTGAATTCTAGTGTTACCAGCATTTATGAAATTTTTAGACAATTTTTTCCATTTTGATATTATTATATGACAAATTTTATAATATTCAACTACCCTCATAATACTGAACCAAAACACTTCCAATTTTATAAATTATATAACTTGCTTTCATTTGATTAAATTTATATAACATCCATGTATTTATATTCATAGGTAAGGCACTTGATAATTTTTTCACGTGTTGTGTAAGGTATGCCTATCAGAATTTTACTAGTTTAGTAAAAGAAATGAAAAGAGAGAAAAAAAATGAAGAGACTACACATTGTTATGCAATGCACTTGAAATACAGTTTATTACATGGGAGAAATCTAGAATTTGAAAAAAAACTACCTTGAGAAATTATCTGCAAGCAGCATCATTTTATAATAACTTCCGTAAACTTATTTTATATGGTTATAACTTATTTAATTTTTAGTGCTCATTAATTCTTTTTGATATTTTCAATTTCCAGATTCTACATTAAGAAATATTTCAAATGAAAGTATTTCTTCAAGTTTTGATTTTTAACAAAGTTAAATATGTAGCCAATTATATACAGTAAAATTCCATTATTATGAATTCAAGTAAAAAAAATTCACATTTTCAAACAGAAAAAATACTAGAAAAATATGCTTATAAAAAAATAGCCTAGAGTATAAACTATAGGCAGGACAAAATGAGCCTTAATGGATGTCTGAAATGTGAGAAGAAATAATGAATAAAAACATTTGATGAATCTTTAAACAAATGCTGTTGGGAATGGAGATTCACAGACAAGAGAATGAAGTCAGTCCTTCATCTTAAGCCATATACAAAAACTAATTACACAATGAATTAAAGACCTAAATGTAAAACCCAAAACTATAAAACTAGAAGAAAGCATAGAGGAAAAGCTTCATGATATTTGAACTGGCAATGATTTCTTGGATATGGCACAAAAGCAGAGGCAAAAAAAAAAAAAAGCAAAAACAGTTAAGTGGTACTACATCAAACAAAAAAGCTTTTGCTTTGCAAATAATCAACAAAGTAAAACGGCAGCTACAGAAAAGAAGAAAATATTTGCAAATCATGTATCTTATAAGGGGTTAATAGCCAAACTATGTAAAGAACTCCTATAACTCCACAAGGAAAAATAAAATAATCCAAATAAAAATGGGCAAGACACTTGAAGATACGTTTCTCCAAAGACGATGTACAAATGGCCAAGAAGCATATGAAAAGATGGACGACATCACTAATCATCAGAGAAATGCAAATGAAATCCACAATGAGATATCACCTCTCACCCACTAGGATGGCAACTATCAAAAAAACAAAATACTGGGGCACCTGAGTGGCTCAGTGGGTTAAAGCCTCTGCCTTCGGCTCAGGTCATGATCTCAGGGACCTGGGATCGAGGCCCCGCATCGGGCTCTCTGCTCAGCGGGGAGCCTGCTTTCCCCTCCCTCTCTGCCTGCCTCTCTGCCTACTTGTGATCTCTCTCTCTCTGTCAAATAAATAAAATCTTTAAAAAAAAAAAAAATACTACATATTTGTGAAGATGTGGAGAATTTGGAACCCTTCTACATTGCTGGTGGGATTGTAAAATGGTGCAACCACTATGAAAAACAATATGGAAGTTCTTCAAAAAATTAAAAACAGAACTACCAAATTATCCAGCAATCCCACTTCAGGGTATGGATCCACAGGAATTGAAAGGACTATCTTAAAGAGATATTCGCATACTCATGTTTGTAGTAGCACTATTCACAATAGCCAAAAGGTGAAAGCAACTCAAATGTCTATCAATGGATGAATGGATAAACAAATGCGTCTATACATACAATGGAATATCATTCAGCCATAAAAAGGAAGAAAATCCTGTCACATACTAAAACATGGTTAAACCTTGAGACCATTATGCTAAATAAAATAAGCCAGTCACAAGAAAACAAATACTGTATGCTTCCACTTGTGTGAGGTATGGAAAGTGATCAAATTCATAGAAACTGAAAGTAGAATGGTGGTTCCCAGGGTCTGAGGGGTAGGGAAAATGAACATTAATGGGTATGGAGTTTCAGTTTTGCAAAATGGAAAAGCTCTGGAGATCTGCTTCACAGCAATGTGAATGTACTTAACATTATTGAATTGTACACTTAAAAGTCGTTAAGACAGTATACATTTTACATGTTTTTTACCACAATAAAAAAATTTGGTAAATATCTGCATACAGCTTAACAAATGTTAAGTGCAAAAACAATAATAATATCTCATTTGTATCAGGATGAAACAAACTTGAAGAAAAATACTAAACAATAGCATATAAAATGAAGATAACATGTACTGTAATCTGTTTTTTAGACTCTTTTTATGGTTTATCCTCCTTTGGGAGGATAAGGATACCACTTAAATATGACTCCATTAAGAAGGCTGGTAGAAGAGGGGTAGCAAATAATAGAATATACATTTAAAACTTCCAAACCAATAGATAGAAAATAATGAAATGAGGGAAAACAAAACCATAAATTCAATACACGAAAAGGCAAAAAAAAGTAGAGCAAAAGAAACAAAGTGGGGCATATAGAATGCAAACAAAAAATAATAATACATCAGTAACCACAATAAAGGTAACTGCAATAAACACTAAAAACAAACTAACCACCGTGAATTAAATAGAAAATAAAACCAAACTATTTGCTATCTAAAAAGGACACACCTGGGACACAGGACCACAGAAAAACTGAATGTCTAAAGCAAGATGAAGATGTAACCAGGCTAGAATACTAATCAAAAGAATCTGTAGCCTTATTAATATCAGAAAAAAATAGAGTACTAACCTAAATCATGATTAGAGATAAAGAAATACAATATATAATAACAGTTTAATTATCAGAAATATGTTATAATCTACACATAGCATGTATATAAAACATAGAATAAAAATATTTTAAATATATTTAAATATAAATAAATATAAAATTTATTTTTAATATTTATTTTTAAAAGATAAATGAATAAATCCACCAAATAGTGACAAATATTAACATACCTTTCTATTTGATAAAGTAAAAAAACAATAATGAGAGAATATATACATTTCACAATTAAAAAGACTAATGCATAGAGAACTTTCCACCCAGCTACTGCACAAAACACATTTCATTTTTCTTTTTAAGATTTTATTTATTTAAAGAGAGAAAGAGTGGAGGCAGGGGCGGAGGGAGAGGGAAGAGAGAATCCTAAGCAGGTTCTAGGCCCAGCCAGAGCAAGACATGGAGCTCAATCTCAAGACCCTGAGATCATGACATGAGCCAAAATCAAGAGTTGGACATTTAACTGAGCCACCCAGGTGCCCCAACTTTAAAGCAATGATTATTCTTTATGAAGACTGGTTAGTTCCAAGGTCATACTGCCAGCCTCAAAGTATTTCGAAGACTGACATCTTACAGAGTACAGTCTCTCACCAGAAGTGACTAAAGGAGAAATTAACAGGAAAAGGATGATTGGGAGAAAAAAAAAATGTATCTTTGCAAATAAGAAAATACACATTACCAAAAAAATATGTTGGTTGAGAAGAAATAATAAGAGTCAAAGAATGTAATGAAAATTGAAAAATGGCAAAAATACTGCATGTCAAGCTGGTGAAATTCAGATAAAGTAGTTCTTAGAAGAAAATTTATAGCCTTAAAGGTTTGTATTAGAATGAATGAGTTAAACTGCCAACTAAGAACAGCAGAATAAACCCGAATTTAAAACAAAAAGAAACTAATAAAAACACAAGAATGAAAAGTGAGTTAATGTTGTTCACTGACCACTTAATTCATTTGCTCATTATCATACATAAAAATAAGAAAAATAATTTAAAAAGATGATAGATGTGTTGATTTCTTCCTATTTGTAACGTTTTGGAAACTACAGTTTTATTGGTAATCATACATACAAGAAAAGTGAATTAACTTTGAATACTGTGGTGTGGGTACTGCAATTGGATAAGAGGAACAATTTTTTTCCTGTATTATCTTGCTCTTTTAAGTGGATTTACTTTTATTAATCTGGTTCAAAACTCTTCATATTCTATAATTTTAACTTCAAAATCATGTATAGTTCTTATCAGCTTTTTATCTTTCTCTTCAGTATCTTTTTAAGAATGGTTTTCATAAAATATTCTCATAAGCATATTCAAAAATTCACACAGAAATTGATCAACACCTATAACTACATTACAACATAGATTTTTAATTCTTAAATTAAAACTGATGGTATAAAGAATTATGTATGCATTCATGGATTCCAAGTCAATTGTACCTTTCTATGTTTAAAAACTATTCATGTTACACAAATGTATCATTCAGTTTTTCATGTTGAGTAATCGGAACACCCTGGACAGCTCCATACCCATGACTCTCCTAACAACATTCAATTACCAGGAATATTAAACTTTCTTTAACTTCAATTGCATTCTCACCAAAACTCTAAATATATTTGAGTCATTCCGGATGAATTAGTCACAAGTAAAGAACAAAAACTATTTAATAAGCAGTAAAGATAAAGATTAATATCAATATAATCTTGGTCTGGAAAGACTTTTAAGTTTAGCATTCAAGACAGAATTCAAAAGTTAATAGAGTCATTCATTTCCTTTCTTAATAATTTTAAAATCTTTAACCAACAAACTAAATAGGCTGAAGGGAATTTTCTTCTTTTTCAATCCTTACTATATTACATCTTCTTGCCTTCATGTGCCATGATTTCCACCAAAAAGAAAGTAGTGTGATAGAAAGAAATACTTTCAGAATTTTCTCAAGAATGACATTTGCAATAATTTTTGTTGATTTTCTTTCTAAGATTAAGAAGGTGCCTATTCCCAGTTTGTTTGGGGTTTGCTGTTGTTAAATCAATAATAGATATTTTTTCTTGATTTAACTGAGATACACATTTAATGGTGTTTGTATCTATATACGTGCATGTATCTACCTGTGGTTTGGTTTGGGGATTTTACTTCCATATTCAAGTGTTAGTTTGGATTATACTTTTCCTTTTTTATACTGTCCTTGTCAGGATTGCTATCAAAGTTTTGCTAGCCATATAAATAGGAGAGTGGATCCTCTTTTTTATTCCTGGAAGAGTTTCTATAGGATTATACTTACTTCTTATCTGAATGTTGGCTAGAATTCACTAATTAAGCCATATGACCTTGGATTTTCATTGCTGAAAAATATCTAATAATTCAATTAAATAGTAGTTCATTTTCTTTAGTTGTTATAAGAGTAACCAAGTTTTTTTTTTTTCTTCTTCTTGAGAAAGAACTCAGTAATATTTTGTAGGAATTTTCCCATTTCATCTACATTTTTTAAGTTACTGGCATAATGTTGACAATATTCTTTTATTCTCATTTTTGTGTCTAGAGCATCTATGGTTATAATAACCTTTTCATTCTAGTGATTAGATAATTGTGTTTTTCCTGTTATTCTTTTTCTTTCTTGATCTATTTACGTCCATTTTCCTGTATTTCTAAGTTTTTTCAAAGTGCCAACTTTTGTGCCATGTTATTTTGATCTCCTTAATTTATCTTTTATTTATTACTTCCTCCATTATGTATCTTTCCATTTATTTTACTATACCTTTAATAGCCATTCAATAAGAATGTCTAACTCATTAGTTTAGGGCATTTTTTTATTTGCTAATGTGAGCATTTAAGTTCTGAATTTCCTTCTAAGTATTGCTCTCATTGCATCTTACAGACTTGCTATTCGGTATTTTTTTATATTATAGCTGAAAATAATTTCTAATCTTCACTATAATTGCTTCTTAGCTAAACTAGATATTTTATGTGTATTTCTTAACTGAAATATGTGGGATTTTTCTGGTTATCTATGTAACACTTATTTTAACTTAATTCCATTGTGCCTGAGAACATTATTTCAACCTTCTCAGAGCATTTACTATTTCTTTTTAAATTACATTTTTCAAAAAATTCCCAGAGCTTGAGCAATTTTCATTATAAATTTTCTGAGTTTTTTAGTCTCATGTGAAGAATCAAATAAGAATAAAAAATAAAGCAAATTATATTTAAAAGAAGATGAATCTTTATCTATTTAACACTTTATATAACACTAAATGAGAACTCTCGATAATATAAACTACCTTCTCCCCTGGGGTCACCGAAACTCTCCATATGCAGTGTGTATAAGAAGGGTAGCCATTTGGAAATCCCGGAGAGGAAAGGTTGCCATTGGATTCTTGTAGGGTTTCTCCACATGCTAAAAGGATAAAACAACAACAACAACAACATATATTTGATATTTCAAAGAGATGAGTTATCCATATTTCCTTAAAAAGATAAGATCATTCTTTAATTTTTATGAAAGACATGGACATCATAAAGCCCTGAGTCTTTTGGTGTTAGATGAAAATATATTTTTCTGTTCTATAAAAGACTTTTCCTTTCCAAGTAAATTCATCTTATGTCACTAATACTAGGATTTTAGCATACTTAATGGTATCATTAGGGCCAACCATAAAACAAGACTATGAGATAAATAATCTGACATTCATAAAGTTCTTCCTATGGAGACTTTTCTTATTCACTCCCAAAGACTTAGTAGGTCACCCATACTCATATTCAGGCCAGTGAGTATCTGGTTGATGTGTCTAGGGGATCATACAAAACATAATTAATATTTTTCAGTGTAAAGAGAAGCTAAGTTTCATAGCGAATACCACACCAAAGTTGAAAAACAGAAATCTTAAGTAATCATTAGAATACAATCAATAAAGGTGATACCAAAATGTCATACACAATGAAAATTTTTTTCAAAATAACCTGAAAAAAATTAAAAGGTTAAAAACATAAAGGAAGATTAAAATTTTCCAACAAGATGTGGAAATTTATTTACTCTCTCATTTCTGTTGATCATAAGTAAGAAATTACTGGAAAAGCAGTTGTGCTTTCCTCTTACTAAGGCTGTCTAATTTCTTGGAAGTAATTATCAGTCATCTAAAATAGCAAATTATCAGCTGCATAGCCTCAAGATCTGTGTGATTGATATCTCTAGGGCCATTTCAACAAAGACACAGAATATAATTAGCTCATTGGTTTAGCCAAGGTTAGTGGTCAGAACCATTCTATAATGGGTTTTCCTGTTGCTTTTGTAAGACATAGCATGTGCCCCATGAACATAGGTAAGTTTAAGTATCCTGAATTCAAGAATAATTCTTCCACTGCAGCCTGTCATGTTTATAACCTTCATTTAATAATTTTTAAAAAAAAGATAAAACAGTTCTTTCCCTCTGAAGGAGACTGAAATCAGACTGAGATATTACCATATTACAGAGTCATAGCTACCAGCAGGTGAACTCTCGTCTCATCAAATCCTCCATAAATAATAAATGGTTTTGCATATCTTAAGTTAAATGAGGAAAGAAAGATGACGACTTTGAAAACAAAATGGAGTTGTAAAAGTTTGATATGATATAAATATTGATTTGAAAACACAGATATTAAGTTTGCCCAACAAAGTACATTTCAAGTAGAAGTAAGCAGTGTTTATTCTGATGAATAGGCAGATAAAAGCAACTTTAGAACAAAATGAAAATGCTCAAGGTCAAAAATACATAATTCAGCATTTTCCATGAATCATCTAAGGGCTCTTGATAAATGTAACATTACAAGAGCCCTTAGAAAAATGAAAATTTATTAAGGTTTTATTAATGCAAACAATGTGCTTCTAAGTAGGATCAGTTAGGATGCTATATAATCATTTGGCAGTTGAGTGTGTTTCAATGAAAAATACTGTAATTCATAGTAGTCTAAAAATAAATTCTTTAATGATTGAAAAGTACACTAAGCCACATAGAATGTTGGTACTGGATTTACTAAAGTGGAATTAAAACAATTAAATATATTTAATACACAGATGTACACAAACAATACTGTCCTGATAAAGATAAAATGGAAAACTCTATAAAATGAAAAGTAAAGGGGCGCCTGGATGGCTCAGTGGGTTAAAGCCTCTGCCTTCGGCTCAGGTCATGATCTCAGGGTCCTGGGATCGAGCCCCGCATCGGGCTCTCTGCTCAGCAGGGAGCCTGATTCGCCTCTCTCTCTGCCTGCCTCTCTGCCTACTTGTGATCTCTCTCTCTGTCAAATAAATAAATAAAATCTTAAAAAAAAATGAAAAGTAAATAGAATCAGCCTATAACTCAAACATTAAGTAAATCTATTATATAGGATTTGCTTACAATGCTTGTAATCATTTGTGCATTTACCTCAGTAAATGTGGTTGTCCCAGGCTACCTGATCCCTACTACAAAAGATATTTCAGCTCTTTCCCCAGCCATAGGTTGTTAATGCTCAGATATACAAAGCAAAGTTTAATATTAAAAGAACTAAAGAAAAATCAGCAAGAAAAAAGTGACATTATGAAGTTAAAATGTATAGGCTGTTCATTTACTCAGCGAAGTCCGTGGATAAGAAAACACAAGTTTTAATCATGGCATTACCAATTACTAATTATGTCATACAAGTAAGTCTCAAAAGCTTCAGCTTCAGTTTTCTCTTGTTAAATGGCGATCTTATTAACATATACTTAATAAAGTTGCTTTGTGGGAATCAAATGTCATTATGCCCTGAATCTTCTTTTTAACCCTTAAATACCTCTTCCACAGGTAGGAAGACTGTGGTCTAAAGTGTTTGAATATGTCTTTGAACTACAAAACCTAGTCATATCTAGGAGAAAAAAATAAATAAATATACAGTGGCCAGTTATTATCACTGCCCTAATAAAAATTACTCTAAAACTAAACATAAGTCAGAAGTTAAACTTCTATCTCTGTAGGCAGATGACACAATCTTACATGTATAAAACCATAAACATTCCACGCATACACATAAAACTGTTAGAACTAATAAATTCAGCAAAGTTGCAGGACATAAAATCAACAACAAAAAATCAGTTGCGTTTCTATACACCAGCAACAAACAACTTCAAAAGGAAATTAAGACAACAATCCCACTCATAATATCATCAAAAAACAATAAAATACTTGGCAATATACTTAACCAATGAGGCAAAAGACTTGTACACTGAAAACTGTAAAGCATTGCTGAAAGAAATTAAAAATTACATAAACCAATGGAATGACAAGCTGTGTTCATGATTGGAAGACTTAATATTGTTAAAATAGCCATATTACCCAAAGCAATTCACAGATTCAAAACAATTTCAATCAAAATCTCTGTGGCATTTCTTGCAGAAAGAAAAAAAAAATCCTGAAATTCACATAAAACCACAAACCAACAATAGCCAAAACATTCTTGGGGGAAAAAAAAAAGCTGGTTCCCACTTTTTGATTTTAAAACATATCACAAAGCTACAGTATTCAAAATAGTATGATACTAGCATATGACAAACATACAGACCAAGAGAAGAGAAGAGAAGAGAAGAGAAGAGGAGAGCCCAAAAATAAACCCATGTATATATGGTCAAATGATCTTCAACAAGGGCGCCAAGACTACTCATTGGGGAAAGCATAGTCTCTCCAGCAAATGGTGTTGGAGAAACTAGAAATATGCATACAAAAGAATGAATTTGGACCTTTATCTTACATCAGACACAAAAATCAACATAAAATGAATTAAAGACTTAAATATAAGTCCCAAAACTGTAAAAATTCTAGAAGAAAACAGGTGAGAAATTTTCTAACAATAGTCCTGGCAGTGATTTCTTGGATATGACAGCAAAAGCACAGGAAATAAAAGCAAAAATGGACAGGTGGGACTATATCAGCTAAAAAAGCTTCTGTACAGCAAAGGAAACAATCAACAGAGTGAAAGGAAACCCTTTGAATGGGATAAAATATTTGCAAACCATATATCTCATGAGGGATTAGTATTCAGAATATATTAGGATATATTAGAATACATATTAGAATATATTATATATATATATATCTAATATATATTAGAATATATTAGGAACTCCCATGTATCAATAGCAAAAAACAAAATAACCCAATTTAAAAATGGGCAGAGAAAAATTAATGGGCAAAGAAGATACACAAATGGCCAATATATGAAAAAAAAAAAAAAGTGTCCTACAACACTAATCATCAGGGAAATGCAAATCAAAACCACAATGAGGGGTGCCTAGGTGGCTCAGTGGGTTAAAGCCTCTGCCTTCGACTCAGGTCATGATCCCAGGGTCCTGGGATCGAGCCCCGCATGGGGCTCTCTGCTCAGCGGGGAGCCTGCTTCCCCCTCTCCCTCTGCCTGCCTCTCTGCCTACTTGTGATCTCTCTCTCTC
>CM052899.1:52586128-52720988 GCA_028534135.1 Potos flavus
AAATAGCAGCCTTTGTGCTTTGTTGGTAGGAACATAAAATGGTGCAGCCACTATGGAAAACAGTGTAGAATTTCCTCAAAAATTATAAATATAATTCCCAAATGATCCAACAATCCCCCCACTTCTGGGTATTTATTCAAAAGAATTGAAAACAGGATCTGGAAGAGATATTTGCGCTCTCATTTTCATTGCAGCATTATTTATATTAGCCAAGAGACAGAAACATCCTAAACATCCTTCAGTGGATGAATAGATAAACTGTGGTACATACATAAAACAGAGTATTATTCGGCCTTAAAACTAGAAGGAAAACTGGCATATACAACAACCCAGATAAATCCAGAGGACATGATGCTGAGTGAGATAAGCCAGTTACAGAAAGACAAATATTGCATGATTCCATTTACATGAGGTTTCTAAAGTAGTCAAAGTCACAGGAGTGGAAAGTGGAATGCTGACTGCCAGGGGCTGGGGGAAATGAAGAGCTGCCGTTCAGTGGGCATAGAGTTTTAGTCGTGCAAGACGAAGAAGTTCTATTTGTTTTTAAAGATTTTATTCATTTATTTGTCAGAGAGAATGAGAGAGAGAGGTAGACAGAGGGAGAAGCAGGTTCCCTGCTAAGCAAGGAGCCCGATGCGATGTGGGGCTCAATCCCAGGACCCTAGGATCATGACCTGAGCCGAAGGCAGACGCTTAACCAACTGAGCCACCCAGGCGTCCCAAGCTGAAGAAGTTCTAGAGATCTGCTGTACTCCGATGTGCACAGAGTTAATGGTACTCTACTGTGCACTTACAGATTTGCTAATAGGGTAGACGTCTTATTATGTGATTTTTTTTGCCAAAATAAAAAATAACAATAGTAAAGTGGTTAAGCTTCTAAGTCCTTTATCATATAATCGATCTCACTTCTGAATCAGGTAATTTACATATACCTTCATTCTTCCAGAATAGAAAATTGTGTTTGAGCTGTATAAATGCTACTTGGATTGTGTCTTGTTGAGCAATTATTACAAACTCTGGACCTTCTAAGAACATTAAGTTTATAGCTGCCTGCATGTCCATTTACAGCTACTTTCCTCACCAAATGTCTGTAATATCCACCCCATACTTTCTCCATATTCTATAGGAGCACATTTATAATTTTACCAAGGCTAAGGAAAACACAGATGGAGATGAACAATAATTTCTATTTGATAAATCTCTTCCCAAAGGAGCTTGACAAATTTTAGATTAGGGAAAGAAATAAGTATCTAATCAACTTAATACTAACTAATTAAATTTGTAAGCAAAAAAAAATACTACCTAATTAACTTATATTTAGATCCCTTAAACTTTTAAATATAATAAGTAAAATATGGGTTTTAAATTATTTTTAAAAAATATAAAATAAAAGGTAAAATGATTTTAATTAAAAGGAATCCTAAATCATCTGAGAGATAATGTGAGATTAATTACTGAAATATTTTAAAATACATTTCAATGGTAACTGCCTAGCCAGGTCTGAATCATCCTTTAAAATGCAGCATAAACACCAACTCCAAGGAGGCTTCCTCCCGCAGTGTGCAGCCCAGGGAAGGCATCTCGTGGAAGGGCTCTAGCGTCCTTTAAGGATGAAATTTACTTCCTAATCAAGTGATGTTGTCTGCATGATGCCCCAGAGGCTCAGCTACTCGTGTGTGTATTCTGTGCTTCCTTTTCTGTGGTCATAACATCTGGCACGGTGCCTTTCACGTGTTAACAGTGACTCATTCATTCATACAGCAACTATTTATTGAGCACTTAATTTACATCAGATTCAGAATAACATGAGGGAAAACCCAACTCCAATCCCACAAAAGCTTACATACTCCAGTGTGGGAAATGCCAAATGAACTGATGATTATTGGAGTAAGACACAAAGACCAGGATCAAATGAGGCTTTTACTATGGTAGAGTCCAGGGAGACGAGGACGTCTTTAAGTAGGAGGTGGCATAGGAGCTGAATCCTAAATATGGCTAGGATTTAACTGGGAGGTCGTTATGAGCATTCTGGCTGGAGGAAGAGGCAGGAGGCAAGCATACTGTGGTGCCAGGAGCTAAATGAAGTGGAGGTGAAATCTAGGCTGCAGGAGTAGTACCTAGAGAAAAGATTCAGGGAGGAGACAAGAAAAATATTTTGAAATGACGTAATGGAAAAGAGATTAGCCTTTATCCTAAAAATAAGCAAAAGAAGGTTTGCATATTTAAAAGCCACTTAACAGAAGCATGGCCAGAGAATTAAAGAGATGTAAGAATAGGGGCAAGAGGTGAATTAGGAGGCATTTCAACAATCCGGCAAAAGATGAGGCTCCCTAGACTAGGAGATTCACTGCAAGAATGCAAGATTCCAAGAAGGCAGCAGGATTGACTAGCTAGAGAAGGTGAGGGAGGAATGAGGTAAGAATCCCCTCCATAGTTCTGGCTTGGGCTACCAAATGATCTATGTCTGGTATCATCCATTGAACTAGAGAAAGTTTACAAGGAGATGAATAAAGGGATCCATGAATAAGTGGGGGAAAATGGCTAAATTATTATTTTTTGCATGTGGGCAATATTTTAGCCAAGAATTATATATGTACAAGTACATATAGAAAGTATATTCTGTCAGAAATCTCAGAAAATTATACCAGGAACCAAGAGATTAATGCTTTAGGTAACTAATAAGAACCTTATTTCAATTTTAAAGGTAAAGTTAATGAAACAAGTGTTTAAAGGAATGTAAAGTTTCTAGTATTCAGACTCCATGCACACTGAAACTGGCCTTCCATCCCTAAAGTGTCCACACAAATGCGCATCCATGGACAGGGATATTCTGCACACATACTGTATGTGTACTAGCACTGAAAACTTCTAAATTTGTGAACATAAGCTGTACATGTGTTCATGTGTGAATATACATACACTTTTATGTAACAAGGAAGACTCTGATCCTCAGAAGGCCTTTTATTTTTAGATATTTGATTTTGTATTTACCCTAATTTTATTATGTTACTTGATATATGCATTGGGGAAATTTTCCTGGAGAATATTAGGATTGATGGTTGATGAAGTACTAAGTAAGCAAAAAGTTCATGGGACTACAGAGAGGCCAATTTAAGAGAAAATGCAAATAAAGACCAGTGACTATACCAGGAGAAGAGTTAAACTAAGCAGTTTAGAAATCAAAAAGGAAAGTAATCCTAAGATTAGATCAAATAGAAAAAAATACATTTAAAAAATGAGAGACACAAGAAAAACAGGGCCCCCAAAGAGAGAACAATAGTACACATTACTGATTTATGAAGAGAAAAATATCCGCTCCAATTCAGACACCCTAGAGAAGATCTCCTTCAAAAACAAACTGCTAATTACTGGCATGAAGGGATGATGGAGACCTGGAGACCATAATGATGACCTATTCTCCACCTTTGCTTGGGGGAGAATCCTGACAGTATATAGGATGCAAGAGATTATAATGGCAGGAAGGTAAAGCAGCATTAGCAGGTGTCCTTTTAGATGCCTTAATGCTAGAAAGACCTGGAAGCTGTGGGAAGGACACAGGACTGGCTTTAGGGCAGCACTATCCAGAAACCTATTCAATCCCAAGGCTGGGCAGCTCTCCCTTTATTTCCCTTCCTTCTTTCTGAGATGTGGTCTGGTAATGATTAATGGGGTCTTATGTCAGAAGAGTGCCAAGGCTGTAAAGGATCATATTCTTTCTTTATATTAACAGTACATAAGAAGATCTTTCTTGCCTGCTTCTAAAAGAATGAGAAATGGCAATGAAAATAGTTCTAGACTAAAAGAAACTTATTTTCATTCCACTATCTTAAAAATACAACTTTATTCCTGTATGGAGCTTTTTCAGGATTAGTAGACACTGACTGTACAATGAGTAATTCAGATTTCCCATACAAATTTAATTTATATATTTGGCATATAAAATAGATAACTATAATAATGGATTACAAGTTGTTTACCAGTCAGAAAGTATCATAAAAAATAGCAGTATATATTGTTTTAAGGGAATTAAAAATGTATACATTTTAATGCTGTTCATCTTCTGATAGATAAAAACTCATTTCCTATATTATTAATGGAAAGGCAACAATATCTGCAGTCTGTCTACTATTACTTGCCTATTAGAAACCTGCCCTCTTGGACTCAGGGCCCCACTTATCATAGACCATAAAAGCTACAACCTTAAATATTTAAGTGTGAACTAGGTCGGTATTCCTTTCAAGATTAAACACTTAAGGAATACCTCTATAAAATGCAGATCCAAAACAGCTTTGAGGGTAAACTGATAAGAAGTAAAGAGTTGGAGTAATAGAGTCAAATACCTCTGATTGGCTCTATTCAACAGCAATTTCTAACAAAAGAAAACAGTAAGATGAAATCCAAGGGACTATGCAGTTTTATAATTCTCTCCTTTCTGTATTAAAACCAAAACACAACCAGATTTCGTTTTACAAACTCCTACACTCTTCCTAGATGATTCTCAAATAAGTCATCCTACTTACACTTTTATGTACATTTATTAATCTTTCACATTATTCCACTAATGTTCTTGGAGCTACTGGTAAACCTACTGCATCAATGTAACTTAAGTTTATTTGTCCTATATTTCTACCAATATCATTAGTGCTCCCCATTGTAAAGAAATTAAGACTGTTAAATTCATAGCCATATATTGGGCTCAAGGCTCAAAGCTAAGGGTTTCAGACACACACACACACACACACACACACACTGGCTGAGAGGGAAAAAGAAACAAAGAGCAAAAGACAGAAAAAAGAGAGAAAGGGAGGGACTTGTTTGGTGGGCATTAAAACGTCCAAGAATAGAAAAAAAGTCATTCTTTGGGGCGCCTAGGTGGCTCAGTGGGTTCAAGCCTCTGCCTTCGGCTCAGGTCATGATCTCTGGGTCCTGGGATCGAGCCCCCGCATCGGGCTCTCTGCTTAGCAGGGAGCCTGCTTCCCCCTCTCTCTGCCTGCCTCTCTGCCTACTTGTGATCTCTCTCTGTCAAATAAATAAATAAAATCTTTAAAAAAAAAAAAAAGAAAAAACTCATTCTTAAAGACTTAGTGAACTAAAACTTTAGATATTTTTAAAATACATATTTATATGTCAGCTCTCTCTTACTTCATCATGCAAATAAATAAGCAACTTTCTTATACTGCTTTAAAAATACAATATATCTTTCACATTGATGATAGTACCTTCATAAATGTTGTTTCACTGTATTAATAAACCAATATATACATTATTACTGTGTTTCAAGTAAGAAAACAGCCTGTTTATGTATTTACATAAATAAACCCTCACATGAAAACTATATGTATTTTCCCATTAGTAACTTAAATATTTACAGCTATAGACTGAAAATTACAGTGTCATAAGTTTGATTACTTTTCTGATTCCTACTGACTGCCTTTCTTACAATTCAGTGTTGTAAATGCATCTCCAGTGCGCTTTTAAGTGATATGTATATATATATATATATATACACATATATATATATACACATATATATATATACACACACACATACACACACATGTATTGAGAGAGACAAACAAAATGGCTATGTGAACTATTTACTTAGTTGCTATTAATCACACAATCTTCCCCCAAATCTTCTGCTTTCGAAGTTAAAAAATATAATATATCCAGTATTGCCAGAAATTAGCCAAGAATCATTCATTTCTTTTGTCATAGTGGTGCCATTGATTTATAAAGACAGCTTTCCTGTGGAAATTTAGATTTAAAAAAAATAAATACCACACATACATGTGTAATTTACATAAAAATATGTGAACAAAAATTTGGGGAAAAGCTGTGCTAACCAAAGTTAAACATATTTCTTTGATATATGTTATTTCAAAGGATTTTGACTATACAGGAGGTGCACAGAGTATGCAGCATTTCCAATTTGAGAGCAGACTCTTTTTCCTTTTTTGGACCAGTAAGTTACTACTAGTGTTCCCTTGGAACAGTCTTATTAAGAACTTCCTTTAATCTCTTTTTTTTTCCTTTGATCTCTTTTTCATAACTTTAGCCAGTAGCAAAACATAAGGTAACTCACTAGCAACACTGTTATAACTCCTTCTTTTGCAACAAAGTTATACATCCCAACTAATAAAATTTTAATTTATATATCACTAATGGTGGTACTTACAAGAAAAAGGTCATTCAGTCCTCAATTCTGAAGTTGAAATAAAGGATATTCTTTTTATTTCGGCAAGAAAACTCAACATTTGCCTATGAAATCCTGCAACTATTTAATAACAACTATCAGACAATCCTGCTTTTTGCTCTTTTACTTGTTAAAAGAAAAAAAACCCTACTATCCCTGTTTAAAAAAAAAAAAATACTATCCCTGCTTAAATTTGATTTCTAGCAATTTGTTTTTAATTATATCAATGGGTGTTCCAGAGTTCTCTCATTTCATTTTATGATTACTGACTTTGAACTGAATACGTCACTTGCCAGCATGGAGAGACACGAGTAAACAGTTCAGTGAATTGTGGCTTATTCATCTGGAAGAACACAATCAGGCACAATTACGATTCTGTTTTTGTATGGTGCAATACCTGGACATCTATACAGCTTTCTTGCCTGTGCAATATCTCCTTTGCTTAAACGGGTTCGCTGACCGATTGCAGGACGTATGCCATTATCATCACGAGAGGGGAGAATAGTATCCAGAAACATCCCCCTGAAAAAAATCAGAAGCAAGCCACACATAAGTCATCAAATTAAGACACATACATTCCTTACAAGTATAAGATTATTTTTTTCAGACTCATGTCAGTTAAAGGGAAAATACATCAGTGTTAAGCTTCGAATAGTGTGCCATACTTTCAAAACATGTTTATCAAAGTAGAAAAAAAAATTTGGGTTAAATTTTATATCTAGTATAACATCAATGATGAAACTCACTTTTACTTAGAAGTCATTTTAAGAAATTAGAATTCTCTATAGTCCCCTATCAAGTACACTGTGGCTTTTGTTTTAGGCTCTTAAGCAAATCTAAGAACCCATTGGATTATTCAGTTGTAAAACAATTTTCCTCATAGAAGTCTATTTTTTAAGGACAACCTACAATACATATTTTTGAGGTTACCAAAATTGTAAAAGCCAAACAAAATGTGTTATTTTTTAGTTAAATTATTAATTTAACCTATGTATTCTTAGAAGTCCAAGTATTACAGTATTACAGTAATTTAACCTATGTATTCTTAAAAGTCCAAGTATTAAAAGAACAGGAAAAAAACAGAGTATAAATTTTAGAAAGAACAGTTTGAAACAAAATAGTTTTTTTTGATACACACACACAAAGAGAATAAAATTTTCACAGTAAAATTAAGAAGAAAAAAAACTAGCAATGGCAAAGCCCTAATAACGCTAAGCTGGAGAAACCAAGTTGTGAGATACCTAAGGTTGTGATACCATCTTTCTTAATCTTCAAAACTAAAAATTTTTAATATGATACACTAAAGATATAGTCTTAATTTTTCAATGAATATCAACATTTATAACTCTAAAGGTAGAACTGAGCTTAAAAGTTAAAAAGACTGGGAAACTATCCCAATGGTAAGAAGGATGAGGATTTCCAAAAAAAAGAGAAGCTTTCTATAAAAGTATTTGAAATTAAGAAATAAAATTGTAAAAAAAAAAACTTTTAAATTAGGATGAAAGCACAATACAATTTAATTTATACAATTTAATGTATAAATTGTATTTAGACTACAAGTTAAAAGAACATTTCCTTCCATTAGGAAATATTTCCTAAACACTGTTATAGGTCTGGTTTTATAGCCATTAATAAAAGAAACACTATGATTCTCACATTTTAATGTAGGGCAAGAGACATTAAACAAAAGATTGAGTACTGAGATAGTGACAGGTACTATGGAGAAAAGAAGTGAAGATGGACATTGATTATCCAGTGATGGGGTAGCTTTTACATAAAGTGATCAAAGAAAAACTGGAAACTGACATTTTGGCCAAACATGAAGGAAGTGAGGGTGAGGGCACTGTTGAGTAAATGGGGAGTAGAGAAATCCAGAAAGAAAGAATAGGAAATCCAACTACTCAGAGATGGGAGGATCCTTAAAGTGTTTGAGTGTCACACAGAGAATGTGACTTTTAGCCTGAGGAAAACAGTTACCATCTGGAAGATGATAAACAGAAGAGTGACATGATCTATGAGTGCTTTATGACTAACCTCTCTGGCTCCTAGGTAAGGGTAGTGATCTTTAGATAAAACCTGGATGACACAAATAGAGAATGGAACTCTTTACGAATCTAAGTATCTACAGAACTCCACATGCATACTGCTTGAGATAAGGGAGTGAGGGGAACTAATGACTTATGGGAGTAGACCAGCAAAAGTGAAAGGTTGCTCATACTTAATAAGATGCAACTCCAGCTACGTCAATTCAATGGAAGGAAAAGTTGAGCTATAAAGAAGGGTAATACTGGGACGCCTGGGTGCTCAGTTGTTAAGTGTCTACCTTAGGCTCAGGCCCTGATCCCAGGGTCCTGGGATCGAGCCCCACTTAGGGCTCCCTGCTCTGTGGGAAGCCTGCTTCTCCCTCTCCCACTCCCCCTGCTTGTGTTCTCTCTCTGGCTGTCTCTCTCTCTGTCAAATAAATAAATAAATAAAATCTTAATAAAATAAAATAAAATAAAATAAAAAGATAGGCTAATATTGACAAAAGCCATTCTTCAATGATGCTTCATGAATCAACAGATATATTAAGTAGGTAAGTCCAAATTAATGAAGGGTTACCATTTCTGCAGTACTTCAGTACCAACAAAATATTCATTATTTTCTAATTCTAAAAACAGATTTGTAATCTTTAAAGGCTCACTTTTTCCAGTTTTCAAAACAGTTCAATTTAAAAAGGTCAAGGACATCTTGACATAGATATATTCAAACTCAGACAATAGAATGATGACTTTTGACTCCTCTCTACTAAGGTAACATCTCTTCCATTCAGAATGGGGTCAATCACCCTTTGTTTTGTTCTTCCTTTGTGGTCAGGAAGTTAACAATTCTCTCCCTCCACATCCAGGCCATTAAGCAATACAGGCTCTTCCTGAATATCCTCAGTGAGGCACTATCAATAGTACAGAGACAGATTACAAAGGGCTTCACTTACTAATCTTCATTTGT
The DNA here is from genome assembly GCA_028534135.1 of Potos flavus. Lineage (NCBI taxonomy): Eukaryota > Metazoa > Chordata > Mammalia > Carnivora > Procyonidae > Potos > Potos flavus. Next base: position 52,595,313 of record CM052899.1, read on the forward strand.
TCTACCTACATTAGCAAAGTGAATTAGCTATGTTTCTTTAAGAAACTCTGTAAAATTTTGCAATTCTTTATTAAAGAAAAATGGGCAATCTCAGTTAGCAAGCCTCTACATTACAAATTACCCACGTGTATAAAGGGCACATATATCTAGCCCTATTCTTCCTAAAAGTAAGTACCTAAATCTGCTGATGGGCTAAATCCATGAAGACCACTAAAACTTTTTATAGACTTCCTGGGTTCAGAATAGAAGAAAATACAAAATTTCAAATACTTGCATTAACAGAATGAAGAACCACATGTTCATTTAATTAATGTAGAAAAAGCATTTGACAAAATTTGAGCACCTTTCACGATGAAAAACTTTCAACAAACTAGGAATAGAAGGAAACTGTCTCCACATAATAAAGACCATAAATGAAAAGCCTACAGCAAACATCATACTCAGTGCTGAAAAACTGAAAGTTTTTCATCTAAGATCATGAACAAGGCAAAAATGCCTGCTCTCACTGCTTCTATTCAACATAGCATTGAAAGTTGTAGCCAGAACAATTAGGCAAGAAAAAGAAGTAAAAGACATCTAAACAGAAAAGAAAGAATTAAAATCATCTCTCTTTGCGGATCATGTAATCTTATACATAGGAAACCCTAAAGATTCCACGCAAAAAAAGTGAGAACCAATAAATTTAGCAAAGTTGTGGAATTCACAATCAACACACAAAAATCAGTTACGGTTTCACACAATAGCCATGAACAATCTGAAAAGGAAATTAAGAAAAACAATTCCATTTAAAATAGCATTAAGGGGGTGCCTGGGTGGCTCAGTCGTTAGGCGGCTGCCTTCGGCTCAGGTCATGATCCCAGGGTCCTAGGATGGAGCGCCACATCGGGCTCCCTGCTCGGCGGGAAGCCTGCTTCTCCCTCTCCTACTCCCTCTCTGCTTGTGTTCCCTCTCTCGCTGTGTCTCTCTCCGTCAAATCAAAAATGAAATCTTTTTTAAAAAATGAAAAATAAAAAATAAATAAAAAGATAAAATAGCATTAAGGGTGCCTGGGTGACACAGTGGGTTTGTAGCAGAACCTGGGCTCGATCCTGGAGGAAAAACCAAGCGGCACTCAGAGACTAAGAAGGGAGAGAGATTTATTCACTGGTGGACTCAGAGGAGATCCTTCTCCAAAGATCTGAGCCCTGAGCACAAGCAGGGAGGGTAATTTATATCCTCCTCCTCGCGCATACTTGGCATTCTGGTGCGCGAGAGGAACAGGGTAGGAGAGAAGAACCGGAAGGGCTCTGAGACAACGACTGGAGTTCCCTTGCCAGTTTGGTCAGTTGGCTTAAAGTACAGTTTTTCCCCATCAGGTTAAGCCTCTGCCTTCGGCTCAGGTCATGATCTCAGGGTCCTGGGATCAAGTCCCGCATTGGGCTCTCTGCTCTGCAGGGAGCCTGCTTCCCCCTTTCTCTCTGTCTGCCTCTCTGCCTACTTGTGATCTCTCTCTCTGTCAAATAAACAAATAAAATCTTTTAAAAAATAAAAATAAAATAGCATTAAAAAGAATAAAGTACTTAGGAATAAACCCAATCAAAAAGGTGAAAGATTTGTACACTAAAAACTACAAAACGTTGCTGAAATTAAAGAAGACACAAATAAATGGAAAGATATTCCATTGCTTATGAATTAGACAACTTAGTTTGTTAAGATGTCCACACTACTCAAAATGATCTACAAATCCAGCACAATCTCTATCAAAATCCCAATGGCCTGGGTGTGGTGCATAAACAATGAATCTTGGAACTCTGAAAAAATAAAATAAAATAAATAATTAAAAAATATAGTACTCATCACATTAAAAAAAATCCCAATGGCATTTATCACAGAAATGTAAAAAGTCCTAAAATTCATATGGAATCTCACAGAACCTCAAATAGACAAAAAATTTTGAAAAAGAACAAAGTTAAAGGACTCACACATCCTGATTTCAAAACACATTACTAAGCTAAAGTAATCATACCAGTGTGATACTGGTATAAAGATAGACCTACAGACCGATGGAATAGGATAGGAATTTCAGAAATAAACCCTAGTGAATATAGTAAATGATTTTCAACAAGGGTGCCAAAACCACTCGATGGGAGAAAAAAAACAATCTTTTCAACAAATGCGGTTGGGAAAACTGAATATCCACGTGCAAAAGAAGGAAGTTAGATAATTATTTAAGCTGTATACAAAAATTAACTCAAAACAGTTTAAGACCTAAACACAAACCCCAAAACTATAAAACTCTTACATAAAAACAGAGGAAAAGCTTCATGACATTGGATCTGGCAATGATTTCTGGGATATGACACCAAAGCACAATTAACAAAAGCAAAAAGAAGTGAGTGGAACTATATCAAATTAAAAAGCTACTATGCAGCAAAGATAAAAAAAATTACAAATTACATATGTAAGAAGGAGACAGAATATAGACAGAAATACTACAACCCAATGACAAAAAATTAAATATGACTTTAAAATGGCCAAAAGAATTGAATAGACATTTCTCCAAAGATATGATACACAAATGACCAGAAAGCACATGGAAAGATGCTCAAAATCATTAATTATCAGAAAATGCAAATCAAAACCACAATAAAACATCATGTCATACCCATTAGGATGGCTACTATTTGAAAAAAAAAAAGGAAAAGAAAAAAAAGAAACAGAAAATAATACATGTTAGTAAGGATATGGAATAATTGGAACCCTTGTGCACTGCTGTGGGATTGTGAAATGGTACAGCTACTACAGAAAACATTACGGAGTTTCTTCAAGAACTTAAAAATAGAACTATCATATGGCCCAGCAATCCCACTTCTGGGTATATATGCAAAATAACTGACAACCGGGTCTGGGAAAGATATTTGCATACCCATATTCATAGCAGCACTATACACAATAGTCAACAGATGGAAGAAACTCAAATCCTATCAATGGATGAATGGATAAACAAAATATGGTCTATACCTACAAAGGAATATTATTCAGCCTTAAAACAGAAGGAAATCCTGTCACGTGTTGCAACATGCGTAACTTTGACAACACTGTGCTAAGTGAAACAAGCCAGGCATAAAAAGACAGATACTGTATGATTCTATTTAAAGAGGTATCTAAAATATCTAAATCCAAATTCATGGAAACACAAAGTAGAATAGTCATTACCAAGGCTGCCAAGAGGGGAAAATGGGGCACTGTTGTTTCACGGGCAGGGGCATGGGGTTTCAGCTTTGCAAGATGAAAAAGTTGTGAATATCTGTTTCACAATCATGTGAATATACTTAACATTAGTAAAGTGTACACTTAGAAATAGTTAAGCTGGTAAATTTTATGCTGTGTATTTTTAATAACACACACACACAAAACTTCAAATATCTTGGAGGTGCTGGCTAAGAACTGTGCTAAATATTTTATCTCCTGGAATTCAGTTATTTAAATATATGTATGAGTTAATAAACATCCTCTTTAAAGATCAAAAGAATAAAATAATGTTGGTTGGGTCAACTCTTCTAACAGGTAGGTATAGCTACTTTCACTCTAAGAATATAAGTTCATTAGGAAAACTGCATAGGATAATTTTGAAACAGTAAGACAAAATAATAGGTCAAGGCTGCTTGGCATGCAGCCCCGTGGTGTGGGGGGTAGGGATGATGGACTGCAGGTAGTGAGAGCAGAATGACTTATGGAAAAGAAGGAAAAGAAACAATTTAAACATGTAAAAGAAATGCAGAATAAGGGGAAATATATATTTTAAATTTTGGCATAGATTCATCATCTATCAAAGAAAGAATGAATTATTTTCTTTACTTTCCACTACTTTCTGTGTTCCAAAGAATCAAAAGTCACTTTAGTTCTAAATAATTCAGTAGTATATGAGAGGCGCCTTAGCTGTACTGGGACCCAAATCCCATTTGCTACATGTTTCTAGAGAAAACTCAATTCCAAGCATTGACCTAAAAAATAAAGTGTTGTAGCTCTTTGAAATTAATTTCAGGCCAAATTTATGGATGTATTTCTACCGGAACTTAAATTCAATTCCAGAAACAATAAGTATTTGGGTGGTTATTATATTTAAACAAATATGTGTGTGTGTGTGTGTGTGTGTATATACACACTTACATATATGCACTTCAGTAAAAATAATTATTAAATATCGTTAATAATTATATTAAAATACAATTAACATTCAATTTTTTAAATAATACACTTTTGTCTTTTTAAAAAAGCATAATTGAAAAATGTATTCAGGTATTAAGAGTTCACTGACACACTTTTCTTTACTTTTTATCAGGAATTATTTTAGGGGGCACCCTGCTTGCTCAACGGTAGAGCATGTGACTCTTCATCTCTGGGTTGTAGGTTCAAGCCCCACTGTGGGTGTAGAGATTACTTAAAAAAATAAAAAAAATCTTTTTTTAAAAAAGTTTAAAGAAAAGGGGGCATTAATTTGAATTTTTTATCTTCTTTCCAATCCTGCCATCAGAAACAGATGTCCGATGAATTGTGAAATGGCCATAAGTGGGCAAAAAGAATAAATTGGAATGGACAAGAGTGTAAAATAGGCATAAAAATGGAAAGAAGATGACTTCAATGGTTTGACAGATCCAAATTCCTTACCTGGAACTATTTGCTTGATGACATCATATTTAGAATAAAGTAACTGAAATCCAAATTTATTTTGTTTCTTTAAAAATAGCATTCAATATTTAATGAAATGACTTAAGTTTAATAAGTTATGAAATTCTAAATTATATGAGGTAAAATATCTTCATAATATGTTCTTTGGGAATTAAATTAGCATAACTTGTACTTGAGCAATAGAAAATACAGAGTAGAAAATACAAGTCACATAGACAGTAGACATTCCAACTCAACAACCAAGTACCCTATTTGATTTGTGAATGCCTAATTTTCATTAAATAATGCTAAGCCAATTTAATATGCTGATTGGTTTAATAATCATTTTAGTTGGGCTTTTTAAAGTGATTTAGGAATGTAAAATAGTTTAAATAATTCATACTATTTTAATTTTTACTCTGAACTTACGTATCTGATAGGAAATGTAAAAATACATTTTTAAAATCTCAAATGCTAGTGTTGGCTATAAATACCAACCAAGTATTTTTGTACTTAATGGCAACAGCATTCGAAAACGGTTCTAGTTCTAATGTTAAATACAGCCTTGTGAGGAGCCACACAGAGGAAAGGAATTAAAAGTCAAAAGGTATAACCTGAGACTCCAACCTTGAGAAGGTGTTCCTGGCATAGTGCATGATACTGTCAAAGTCATATCTTTCTCCAAGTGAGTTCACTTCTCCAGGCTCCATCTTCAGAAAATTGTACTCTTGACCTAAGAATCAATCACAAACATTTCAGAAGCCTTCGAGAGACAGAGAAAAGAAGAGAAGAACCCCTCCTAGGTGTGCATCTGCTCTTGACTAAAGGCTGGTTGCTGCCACATATGAACACCCAGCTACGTGCAAAAGTATGCATCCAGTGCTGTTTTCACTTCATGCCACATTAAAAAAGGAATACTGAATTTGATCGAATAGTTAATTTTCAAAAAAAGCTGGATGACCAAAAGCATACTTTGGGTTGTTTTCCATGTACTTTCATTTTACGTTCTTATAATATTTGTTTCTCTAAAATCTCATTGCTTTTTTCAGGACTGCAGGAATGATCATGAAAAAGTTACGACTTTATCTAATGAGTCCCCACCTTTCTCTTATGACTACATTTGTCAAGATCAACACAAATCATCTTTCTATTTGCTTTAGAGTCTTTCTGTGAAACACTGAGAAAAACACAGACACAATATGTGTACGTATACACAACACCGCAGGCTTTAGCTATGTGACTTTGTCACTAAAGGTAAAACACCAGCAGCAGAGTTCATTCAGAATGGAAACATGATTCTCTCTGATGAATCTATTCCAAACTCTACTTGGAGGGATTTTTGATCAAGAAGAATGTGCTTCAGAACTCAACAATTTATTTTTGTTTTACTTTTCACAACTGTCATTTTAACTTCTGGACATTTTCATTTTAATGGGTTTCTCAACTGGCTGTTTATAACCGTATTGCTATACTGTTTCTTGAAGTCTGAAAATAACAGACTTCTCTATGTAGATCTGTGGCAGTGGTTCCAGAAACGGAGGCTTCCCTCAGAATTCAGGCCTCAGTGACTCCGTTTTCACAATCTCAGTAGCTGATGATGGCCGCTTTTATGGCTCATTTATTTAACTTCAAAAGTTTTGAAAGATCCAAATGTGAAGGTGAGTTCTCAGAATTTCAAATTCAAGGTTGCAACTCAGAATGGAACTCTTACGACACTCATCTTACTAGGTTTTCATTCCAACTGCCATATGACTATGAAAAATATAAATACTACATTAATGAAAAATTTTCCAAAAGACAATAAAGAAATTGAGTGATACCAGAGCATAATATCTCTGTGAGAAGGGAATCCAGTCTACTCACTTGAGCATGAAGGATTAAAGAATCATTCTGAAGTTACAGAACCCAAGTCCCAGGCTAAAGTGTTTTAGTCTACCTTTCAATGACTTCACACATAAATGAACTAACCAGACTGTATGGTGTAGTATGTGCTCCCCAAATCTCTGACGTATCCATGTGTATTACAGCCATTTTCAGGAAAAACCCTGCATTCTTGCCAACCTCTGCTAGAAGCAACTGTTACATCTTTCTTCTTCATAAGGAAGAATAAATATATTTTAACATATCCAGTTCTAAGTAGAGATTTTCATAAAGCTGTGGAGCTGATTTTACAGACCTTAATCTGTAACCCACTGGAGATTTCAGCTGCAAGCACAATATGAGAGGATACTCTCTAGTTAAAGCAAAATGGTTTATAAAAATTTCCAAAAGTGGAACATTAAACAATTTCAGTCATACATTTTGAGACCTTAACATGTAGATGACTCTGTTTGGTGAAAAAAAACGATATGGCCAAACATGGTCTAAATAAAGAAAACTGAACTTATTTCATGAAAAAAAGGGAAAAGGATCAGAGATGTAGAGTGCCAGGGGAACTTACCCTAAACAATTAAAAAAAAAAAAAGATGATAAGCCTTCTTCTTGAAAGAGTATTTTAAAATGGATTAAAGTATGCCAATCTTTACACCAATTTGGTTCCCACTGTAGTTACTAATTTTGCATATAAATGTGAAGCTAAAGTCTATACTTACTAGACATTGCCCTTGAATAACAGTTGATCTTAAGTAGCTGAGCCAGAGCAAGTCATAAATTTGTTGAAGATTAATCTCCAACATGACATGAGCTCTTTCATACTAGAATTGCCCTGTGACAGTAGTTTCAAATACTTAGGAAATCTCACACAATAAATTCTTTCTTTTCTATGGGCCTGAATGTTGAGTCACCCAAGGTATGAATAGCCATAATTTCTAAGAACCATGTTAAGTATTATATATTTATATACTACTTATATATTTCTTGCTTCAGTACATACTTGTGTTAAAATGGAGTCCTATCATTAAGAATAAGAATCATTCTTGAAAATTACTTCCTTTATAAGATGTTTTCTCCATGTAATTAAAGAAACCTAATAACTGTGGTTAACACCAAACTTCTTCCCATTTAATTGGCAGTTGAAATCATTTTCAGAACTATTATTTCCTCTTTATTTCTTTCCTAATGCTATAAAGTAAGATGAACTTTGATAGCTGGCTCAGGCATTTGAGTCCCGTATAGTGGGAGTAATCATTTTCTGTACTTCTCTTTGATAATCAACACTACAAATGATTTTGTCATTTTTTAAACTGATATATAATTTCAGACAATATTATATTAGTTTCATGTGTATAACGCAGTGATTAGACACTTGTATCCACTGAAAACTGATCACCACAATAATAAGTCTAATTACCATCTATCATCACACAAAGTTAATAAAAAGTTGACTGAATTCCCTGTGCTGTACCTCACATCTCCATGACTTACTTTATAAGTGGAAGTTTGTACTTCTTGATCTTGTTCACCTATTTCATATTCCCAAATCCCCTCCCCTCTAGCAACCACCACTCCATTCTCTGTATCTATGAGTGTCAGTTTTATTTTGGTTTACTTGTTTGTTTATTTTGGTTTTTAGATTCCCCATAGAAGTGAAATCATGTGGCATTTGTCTTTCTCTGTCTTACTTATTTCACTTAGCATAATAGCCTCAAGGCAAGATTTCATTCTTTTTCATGGCTGAGTAATATATCTGTGTGTGTGTGTGTGTGTGTGTGTGTGTGTGTGTGTGTGTGTGATGTCTTCTTTATCCATTCATTTATTGATGGATACTTAGGTTGTTTTCCTACTGCTGAGAATGCTGCAATGAACATGGGGATGCATAAATCTTCTTGAATTGGTGTTTTTGCTTTGTTTGGATAGATATCAAGAAGTAGAATTGCTGGATCATATGGTAGTTTTTTTATTGAAGAACCTCCATTCAGCCAGTGCACAAGGGTTCCCTTCTCTTTACATCTTTGCCAAGACTTATTATCTCTTGTCTTTTTAATGAAAGCCATTCTGAGAGGTGTGAGGTAATACCTCGTTGTGGTTTTGATTTGCATTTCCCTGCATTAATCATTGATGATTAATGATGTTGAGCATCTTCATGTGCCTGTATGTCTTCTTCAGGAAAATGTCTATTCAGAGCCTCTGTCCATTTTAATCAGATTATATTTTTGCTTTTAATCTGTATGAGTTCTTTATACATTTTGGATATTAACCTCTTATCAGATATATGATTTGCAAATGTTTTCTCCCATTCAGCAAGTTGCCTTTCATTTCATTCATGGTTTCTTTCACTATGCAGAAGCTTTTTGAGTTTGCTGTAGATTCACTTATTTTTCCTTTTGTTACTCCTGCATTTGGAATCAGATCCAAAAAACAACAACAAAACATACCACTAAGCCTAGTGTCAAGCACCTTACTGCCAGTGTTTTCATCTAGAAATTTTATGGTTTCATGTCTTACATTTGCCTTTAATCCATTCTGAGTTAATTTTTGTGTATAGTGTAAGACAGTAGTCCAGCTTCATTCTTTTGCATGTAGCTGTTCAGTTTTCCTAACACCATTTATCGAAGAGACTATCCTCTCCTCACCGTGTATTTGTGCTCCTTTTGCTGTACAGTAATTGCTCATATATATATGGGTTTATTTCTGGACTCTCTATTTTGTTCCATTGATCTATGAGGCTTTTTATAAGCCAATGCCATATTGTTTTGATTACTACAGCTTTATAGTATAGTTTGAAATCAGGGAGCATGATACTTCTGGCTTTTTCTTTCTCAAGGTTGCTTTGTGTATTCGGGGTCTATTGTGATTCCACACAAATTTTGCAATTATTTGTTCTAGGTCTATGAAAAATGTCATCAGAATTTTGATAGGTATTGCATTGAATCTGTATATTGCTTTGGGTAGTATGGATATTTAACAATATTAGTTCTTCTAACCCATGAACTTGGAATATGTTTTTACTTAATCTGTATTTTCTTCAGTTTCTTTCATTAGTATCTTATAGTTTACAGTTTTCAGCCTATAGGTCTTTCGCCTCCTTAGTTGAATTTATTCCAAGATATTGTATACTTTCTGATGCAATTGTAAATGGGATTGCTTTCCTGATTTCTCTTTCTGATAACTTATTAGTGTTAGAAGCACAACATATTTTTATATATTAATTTTGTATCTGTGAAATTTACTTAATTCATTTATTACCACTAAAAGTTTTTTGGTGGAGCCTTTAAGGTTATCTACAAATAGCATCATGTCGTCTATAAATAGTGACAGTTTTCCTTCCTCCTTTCCAAACTGTATGCCTTTTATTTCTTTTTCTGACCTAACTGTTGTAGCTAGAACTTCCAATACAATTTTGAATAACAGTGGCAAAACTGTCTTTTTCTGATCTTACAAGAAAAACTTTCAGCTTTTCACCATCGAGTATGATATTAACTGTAGAAAGGTTATATATGGTCTTTATTATGTCAAGTACATTCCCTCTATACCCACTTTGTTAAGAGTTTTTATCATAAACGGGTGTTGAGTTTCGTCAATGTTTTTTCTGTATCTATTGAGATGATCATAATTTCTATATTTTGTTATCATGGTATGTCACATTGGTTAATTTATACATGTTGAGCCATGCTTGCATCCTTGGAATAAATTCCACTTGATCACAGTGCATGATCTTTTTACTGTATCATCAAATTTGATTTGCTAATATTTTATTGGGGATCTTTGCATCTATATTCATTAGAGATATTGGCCTGTAATTTTTCTTTTTTTGTGGTGTCCTTGTCTGTTTTTAGTAGTAGAGTAATGCTGACTTTGTAAAATGAGTTCAGAAACATTTCCTCCTCTTCAATTTTTTTTTTTTTTATTAGTTTGAGAAGGATAGGTATTACATCTTCTTTGAATGTTCGATAGAATTTATTAATGAAGCATTCTGGTCCTGGACTTTTGTATGTTGGGAGCTTTTAAATTACTGATTCAGTCTCCTTATAAGTAATTAGTATATTCAGATTTTCTATTTCCTTATGATTCAGTCTTAGAAGATTATATGTTTCTGGGAACATAACGAGTTCTTCTACGTTGCCCAATTTGCTTATCTTTAATTGTTCATAGTAGTCTAATGATAGTTTGGCTTGCTGTGGTATCAGTTATGACTTCTATTTCATTTCTGATTTTATTTATTTGAGCCCTCTCTCTTTTAATTTTTTTATCAATTTTGTTTATCTTTTCAAAGATCCAGCTTATAGTTTCATTGATCTTTTCTAGTGTCTATTAAGTTCTATTTCATTTATTATTTCCTTCCTTTTACTAACTTTGGGCTCATTTTTTTTCTTTTTCTAGTTCCTTTGGGTGTAAAGTTAGATTGTTTATTTGAGGTTTTTTTGTTTGTTTGTTTCTTGAGATGGGCCTGTATCGCTATGAAATGAACCTCTTATAATCACTTTTGCTGCATCTCGTAGATTTTGGTATATCATATTTCTATTTTCCTTTGTCTCTGGTTATTTTTCTTATTTCTCTTCTGAATTCTCCAATGACTCAGTGGTTGTTGAGGAACACGTTGTTTAATCTCCACATTTTTGTGTGTGTTTTCTTTTTTCAGTTTTCTTCTTATAATTGATTTCTAGTTTCATGCCTTTGTGGTCAGAAAAGATGTTTGATATGATTTCAATCTTCTTGAATTTACTGAGACTAGTTTTGCAACCTAACATGTGATCTATCCTGGAGAATGTTCCATGTGCACTTGAGAGGAAGGTGTATTCTGCTGCTTTCGAATGGAATGCTCTTTATATCTACTAAGTCTTTCTGACCAAATGTGTCATTTAAAGCCAATGCTTTCTTACTGATTTTGTGTCTAGATGATCAATCCATTGATGTAAGTGGGGCATTAAAATCCCCTACTACTATTGTATTACTGTTAATTTCTCCCTTTAGGTATGTTAATATTTATGTATTTAGGTGTTCCTATGTTGGTTGCGTATGCATTCATGAGTGTTGTATTTTCTTGCTGTATTCATCCTTTTAACATTATGAAATGTCCTTTTTGTCTTTTGTCTTTTATATTTGTATTTTATAAACTTTGTTTTAAAGTACATTGTCTATGAGTATAGCAAACCAGCTTTCTTTTTATTTGCGTTTGCACAGAATTTTTTCCATTCCTTCACTTTCAGTTTGTGTGTTTAGTTCTTAAGCGAGTCTCTTATAGGAAGCATATAGATGCATATTTTTTAACTATCCAGCCACTTTATATCTTTTGATTGCAGTATTTAGTCCATTTACATGTAAAGTAATCATTGATAGGTATGTACTTATTGACATTTTGTTGACCGTTTTCTGGCTATTTTTGTAATTCTTTTCTGTTCCTTTCTTCTCTTTCTCTTTATCCTTGTGGTTTGATATCTTTCCTCAGTGTTATATTTACATTCCTTTCTCATTTTCTTTTGGGTATTTATTTTATTTTATTATTTTTTTTTTTTCTTTTGGGTATTTAATACAAGTTTTTGCCTTGTGGTTACTGTGAGGTTCACATATAACATTCCTATGTATTTAATAGTCTATTTGAAGTTGATAACAAATTTGAATACATTCCAAAACTACATTTTTACTCCTCCCATTTTGTTTTTGATGTTCCATTTTCAATCTTTTTATTTTATGTATCTTTTAACTGATTAGTTTAGTTTTAGTTAATCTGACTACCTTTTCTTTTGACCTTCATACTAACTTTATCAGTTATTAATCCACTACCTTTACTCTATATTTACCTTTTCTAGTGATATTTTTACTTTCCTGTTTTATTGCCCTTAATTACCATCATGTTTTTTCTTTTTAAAGAAGTCCTTTCACAGTTTCTTGTAAGGCCAGTTTAATGGTGATGAATTCTTTTAACTTTTGTTTGTCTGGAAAACTCTTTATCTTTCCTTTAATTCTGAATGATAACTTTGTTGGGTAGAGTATTCTTGGTCAGAAGTTTGTGGTTGTTGCTGTTATTGTTGTTTTCCCTCTCAATACTTTGAATAGGTCATGCCACTCTCTTCTGGTCTGCAAAGTTTCTTCTGAAAAATCTGCTGATAGCCTTAGGGATTTCCCATGCATGTAACATGCTTGTTTCTCTTGCTACTTTTAAGATTATCTCTTCATATTTAACTTTCAAAGTTTTAATTATAATGTGTCTTGTTATAGATCTCTTTGGGTTTATCTTGTTTGCAACTCTAGGCCTTCCTGGATCTGCATGTCTGCTTCCATCCCCAAGGAAGAGAAGTTTCATCCATGATTTCTTCAAATAAGTTTTCTGTCCCTTTCTCTCTCTTTTTGCCTTTTAGGACCCCTAAATGCAGATATTATTCTGCTTAATGTTGTCCCATAAGTCCCTTAAGGTATCCCACCTTTTTATTTATTTATTTATTTATTTATTTGCAACTCTTGTCTGGGTGACTTTCATTGCTTTGTCTTCCAGTTCACTGAACCATTTTTCTGCTTGATCCAGTCTGCTGTTGAACCCCTCTAGTGTATTTTCCATTAGTTATTTTATTCTTAAGCTCTGTAACTTCTTTTTGGTACTTTCTTATATTTTCCATCTTTTTGTTTAAGTTCTCATTGTATTCATCCATTCTTCTCCCTAGGTCAGTGGGTGTCTTTATGACCATTACTTTGAACTCTTCATCAGGTAGATTACTTATCTTCATTTCATTAAAGACATTTTCTGAGGTTTTGTCTCATCTTTCATTTGAAACATATGTCTCTGTCTCATTTTGCCTGATTTTCAGAACAGCCGCCTCTCCCAGTCTTGAAGAATTGGTTTTGTGTAGAAGATAATGTGTGTGAGGCCCAGGAGCATAATCCCCCTAGCTACTAGAGCCAGGCACTCCAGAAGTAGCCCCTGTGTGGGGTGCATGCACCTGCCAGCTGTGGTAGAGCCATGCTGTGGCACAGAAGGAAGGGAGATGCTTCCCTGGCAGTGGTATGGCCATGGAACAGGAGGGATGGGGTGCTTGCCTAGTTGTGGTAAACCTGTGCCTTAAAAGGGCAGGTCTCTTGCCTGGCTGGCTGTGACATGTTTTTGGTGTGACACAGGGTGCTCTCCCATTGGGCTATGGTATAGCTGGGGCATGGTGAGGTGCAATATACCTACCTTCACTAGCAGGTTAGAGGGAGACTGCCAAAATAACACCTACCAGTATTGGCATTAGCAAGGTAGAATGAGATTGCAAAAATGTACCTGCCAGTGCTTCTGTTCTTGGAAAGAGTCCCAACATGTTTCTGCCTCTTTAGTGATCACTTTAAGATTAGTAATTGGGTCTGCTCACATATGGACCAGGTGCTTTTCAAACTGCTGTTTTGCACTGGGTCCTGGGGTGACTGCGTCTACATGTGCGTCCTTTCAGGGCAAGTTCTCTGTTCCCTACAGTTGTTTCTACTCCTGGATATAATCCCTGATGGTCTTATGTTTGGGGAGCTCATCTTTCCAGTGCAGGACACAAAGGCTGAGGTGTCAACTTCTTGCTTCTTAGGAGAAAGTGCTGTATTTTGAGATCTCTCCTGATTGTGGGTCATCATGCCTGGAATCGGAGTTGTTGGCAGTAGGTGTGTCTCTACCTCTCTTACCCATCTCCACATAGCCCTTTTATCCTTTGTTGTGGAGGCACAGTGTTCATCCAGTTATCAGGATTTTTTTCAGAGAAATTATTCCATGTGTAGCAGTAGTTTGTTGTGTCCATGTAAGGAAGTGAGTTCAGGAGATTCCTACACTGCCATCTTGAATCACCCTCACCTCTTCTACTTTATCATTCTTGAAATGATCTCTTCCCTGGGACATTGCATTCAATGATTTTTCTTCTACCTCTTAAACAGAACCTTCTTAGTCTTTTGGGGGATTTTCTGCAAAATGTTGCTTAAATATTGCTATTCCCCATTTTCTATTCTCAGTTGTATTTTTCTTCTCCCATCAGTGTTTCCTTAGGTAGTCAAATATACCATTAAATTTCTATTTCTAGATAAAGTCTAAATTTTAGACTCACCTTTGCTTTGTGTACTAAACACCTCCATTTAGATAATCCAAAGAGTTCTCAAAATCAAGGATATGCTAAATAAAATCATTATTTCTCTTTCTTACTCTAAAATACATGTTGCTTTATCTATATTTCTTCCTTCACTTGATGGTGCCACCATTCATCTTGTTGCCTAAAAATAAAACCTTGAAGATTTTTCTTCATATGTTAGTATTCCTCTTAAAGTATTTTTGAAAGGTTATTCCCTCTTATTCTTAAACTGCACTTCCTTGACTGAGAACTTAGTCATCTTTCATAAGCTACTTATTTAATTTTCTTATAGGTTTCCTTAAGTTCATCTTCCCTACCTCCACTTCCCCATTCTTAATGATCCCAAAGCTGAATTATTTTTTTCCTTTTTTTAATCTGAACTTGTTCTGCTTTCAATCCTCAAATATTCTCCATTAGCTAAAAGATAAAAGCTAAGTTTCCTAGCTTCTTATAGAAGATCCTCTGTGATTCAATCTCATTTGGTAATTACCAACTAATCTCCCACTTGCAACTTACCATGCAGCCATAATGAGCAAATAAAAATGATTCCATTTTCTATAATTATAACTATCATCATGATGTTTTTTTTCAGCTTAGAAATTCTCTCTCTCTTCTGTGCACTTTGAACACTTATACTTTACTTCTAAATTTCAGTTCATTTGTGACATCTCCCTTGACTTGCCAAGGCATTTTGTCACATGTTACTTGAACTTTGTGGTATTCTCACCATATGACTATTGTCACTTTTCTCATCCATTTGCACTCATTTATATATGTATGTACATACCTCATATTAAGCTTTGTATTTTTCATGACAGCATTTTCAACATCTAATAATGCTTCAATAAATAATTAGCATCAAATTTGAAATGAACAAATAAATACTTTTACTTACAAGAAATTATAAGGAATTCAATGTTTGTAACTTAAGACTTGCCATGAATAAGGAAATAAGAATGCATTTTTACTTTCCTGATACTTGAAATCCATATGACTTTATAAGGCAATTCCAAAAAACAGAATTTTTCTTTTCGTAACTGAAGTGTAACAATCTTTATTAATTTATGAAAGTTAAATAAAAAGCTTTAAAATAAGGCTATTATCACATATCAACTATTAGAGAAAATTGAATTTTAATTATATATGATATATCAACTATGGAAAAAATTCTTAAGAATTTATCTTTAGGGTAGTTTAAGGAGAATTTTCAAAGAAACTACTTAGACTACCCTGGAAATGACTCATTTCCTTGAAATTTTCTCCAGAAATGTCCCTGGTATAATATAGATTTCTATGGTAGCAGCATGTTTCATTCCAAACCCAGGATCCTTTCTAAATCCCTACCACATAGATTATAGAGCTAAGTATTAAAAATGCTTCAAAAATTAAATAATATTAATTTGTGGTTCAATAGCCTACACCCATTCTTGGAAAGCACAGAAGTTTACAAATAAAACAGCTAAACATAAGAAAAAAAGCAAGCCAAAAATGTATATAAAATCATCCAGTCTAAAGAAAAAAAAAAAATTTAAATGTAACACCATCATGAGTATATTTTCATTCAGCAAAATGCTGATTCTACCATACCGAAAAAGTCAGTTCATACTTTTTAAGAAAAAATTAAATGACACATAGTATAAACACAACTAATAGATATTCCATCAACCTTAAACCCAGCATATTCTGAAGCCTCTCACCTGGCTGGATGTTTTCTCTTATGATAGTGACATGGTTATCTCGATCTGGTCGTGTGTGTTCATGCCAAAAGCCTATCACATGGCCCAATTCGTGAACAACAATTCCAAATTTATCACAGTTCTTGCCAATAGAGATTGCCTGAGGTCCATTTCCCCGCCGACCTACATAGGAGCAGCATCTGCGATAAAGGAGAAAACAGAAATGTTGATGGCAATGATGGACTAATTACAGTACAGTGAAACTTGTCGAGAATTATGACCAAAAACAAAGGCCAACACATTCAGAGGCAGAGCAGTCTTTCTTCAATAAACCCAGCTAATTTCTAGTCCTGGTGAACCTACAGACAACAAACATCTCCACATAATCACTGGAAGTGCCTTTCCACTAATTCATACATTAGAAGATATGCCTTAAATCATTATTAGGAGTGTTCAGAAGATATCAGAAAATAAGCTATCTATCATGGTGATTAATGCACTTTAAACATACAGTTAAACTCAAAATTTACCAAACTACGATCATTTCTAATACAGTTTTTTAGTCTCACAGTCCATCTACATTATTTAGGTAACTACTGTGTCACTATGGTTATCTGGCAATCATCCATTATTTTGGTTTTGAATATAAAAGCAAAGTTTATTTTCCCTCTTTAAGAAAAATAGAATTAGGGGTATGTGGATGGCTCAGTCAGTTAAGTGCCTGACTCTTGGTTTCAGCTCAGATCATGGTCTCAGAGTTGTGAGATCGAGCCCCATGTCAGGCTCCATGGTTAGTGCAGAATCTGCTTGAGGTTCTCTCTCTCTCCCTCTCCTTCTACCTCTCACCCCCACACTCTCTCTCTCTAAAAAAAAAAAAAAAAAGAGAGAGAGAGCAAGAGAAAGAAAAAAAAAGAACAAAAGAAAGAAAGATGGTTAATCAAAAAAGGAGTTATTTTTCTATTCACGGGAGAATTTATTTTGAAGAAGAAAACTTTTAAAAGAAGGAATCAATGGAGGAAAATTAGTTTCAAAAGGTAAATTTTCTAAGGTTAATAGCTAACTGGTGGAGGAAAATCAACAACTGGTAGAATTATGAGATTTGCAAATATAAATAAAATTATATCTAAAACTTTAATAATTAAGGTTTACATTAAAGTAGGTTATATATGGGATCACCGCTTGAGACAGCAATAGAGAGGGCAGTAAATAATTAGTCTTGAATAGCTGGTAATAATGATGCACAAGATACCAAACACTGAGGAAATTGCCAAAAATTAATTGCTCAAATATTAAAAGGAATTTCAGAAATTTTCAGTTTCCAGAGTAAGTATATTTCATAGTCCTTTTGCTGGTTTGCAAATACAAACATTTGTCATTCCAATTATTTCTGTAGGCTTTAAATGCCTTAAACATCTTAACCCACAACATACACTTTTTTATGAACCTATTATAACAGTTAATGAAGCTTAATAAATCAATAATAGAAAAAAAGAAGTAACTGGGAGGGAAAAAATCATGAAATTCTGGTTTTGTCTCCATTTTTAATACTATTTTTCAATCTGTACACAGATATTTATTACATACACAAATAGCAAAGTATTAGATGTAGAAAAATACAAAATTTGCAAATTCCTGAGAGATTTAAACTGAACAATTTGCTACCATAGAGCAATAGTAAACTGAAATATTTGATGATTATATAGCAACTAAATTATACACACTGAGTCATTCTTGCTGATTATATTCAAAGAAGAAAATACTTTGCAAATCAAAATCTGTGAAATAGTCAAGCAATGTAGTCAACTTATTTAATCTGAAACACCTTTTTAAAGCATAATTTCACCCATAGCAATTTCCAATAAATAAGATGGATTCCATAGCAGAAAACAAAAATATATTTTCCACTGACTTTTTAATGATCCTGTGAAAGAAGAAAATGTGGTGGTTTGATTTCTGTAGTTCTAGGGAGAGAATAATTCTGGATGCTCAAATGAATAAATAACTAAATATATGCACATATAATTAGGTATGGAATGACAGGTAATATATAAGGCTTATAAAAATGTGGTTTAATCATGTCTAGGTATAATCTTAGTTTCAAATATCGCTCAGGTTGATGCCATTTTATTGTATGTAGCTTTTAATTTTTTTTTATTTCTAATTTGTGTGCTGCTTTTAAAGCTTGACCACTATAAGATCAGTCCTCTCAAGAAAAACTTTCACCACACCTCTCCCTAAGCCATAGAAAATAATCAGTTAATCTAAACCTGCTATTCCTTACTTTTGCCTCAGACTGGAGGACCAAAGCACCTTTGGATTTTGCCTATTAGATAATCCATCATGACATCCACAAAGATGTCCTCCCCACATCAGTCTTTTCTCAACACTAAGGTAATTTAAAAATTTGAAGTCATATTATGACTCTTCTCTACCCAATATTATCCAATGGTTATATGGCAAATTGTGTCAATGTTCAAAAATACTCATTACCCCTTACTGGAAGATAATCATGCTTCTTTACTCCACTAATGCTGAGTTTGGCCATGTGACTTGCTCTGGATAATGTAATGTGAGCACGAACTGTTTGTGTAATTTCTGGAAAGAATCTTTAAAAGTCAATATGTTTGGCAATATTGACTCTGTTTCATCTGGCACAACTGCAATGTTCTGAAGAGAGGTTCCTCCATCAGACTGAATTCTAAAGAGATAACTCTGGAGAGACACAGCCAACCAGTGATGGACAGGCAGTATAAACAAGGAATAAGTGTTTGTTATTCAAAGCCACTGGGATTGAAGGGTCATGTATTAAATGACATAAATCATGTCAGCTGACTAATATAAGCTTTCTGTTTTACACAGAGGAAAATCTAAAGTACTTACAAACAGCCGTAAGATCCCACACGATCTTCACACACAAATGTTTTACCATCCAGTCCCATCTCTTACTACTGTCCCTGCAATTAATCCTCCTGAGCCATGAAGTGTCCTGGCTGTGTCCTCAGCATACAGACATGCTCTTTCCTTAAAGCCTTTTTCCTGGCTATTTCTTCTGTTAGGACCTCTGTTCTCCCACATAGCCATATGGCTCATTTCATATTCTTTTTCAAGTTTTTTTGCAAGTACCTTTCTACCTTTCCTTTTTGTCCTGGAACTTATAGTCTATTAATATATTTTATATTTCATTGATTTTCATGTTTTTTGCCTGACTCCTCATTCTAGAATGTAAGCTATTTGTGGGCAGACAACTTACATGCTTTGTGTACTGATATCTCTAGCCCCTAAAATATAGTCAGGCACATAGTACAGTTCAGCAGATACAGAGAAAAGATTGGTAGTTACAAGCACTTGGGGTGGGAGGTGGTAGGGTGGATCAAAGGAAGGGGGTGAAAAGGTACGAACTTCCAGTTTTAAGTCCTGAGGAGGTAATGTACAGCATGGTGACTAAAGTTAGTAATACTGTATCATATATTTGAAAGTTGCTAAGAGAGCAGATCTAAAAGTTCTCATCACAAGAAAATAAAAGTGTTGCAACTACAGGCAGTGATGCCTGTTAATGAAATTTATTGTAGGAATCATTTCACAAAATATGCATATATCAACGTCACAGTATACACCTTAAATGAATACAGTGTTCTATGTCACTTATATTGTAATAAAACCGGGAAAAGATCGCTTTTGAAATAAACAAATTAATAAATATTTGCTAAAAGAACAGATCTCATAAGTGGAGGAA
Source organism: Potos flavus (assembly GCA_028534135.1). Classification (NCBI taxonomy): domain Eukaryota; kingdom Metazoa; phylum Chordata; class Mammalia; order Carnivora; family Procyonidae; genus Potos; species Potos flavus. The sequence goes on from CM052899.1 coordinate 52,615,319, forward strand.
AGAACTAAGACTCTGGTCGTTAGCGAGAAGCATCCAAAGCAGTGAAGATGCCTATTACAAGAGGTTAAACATCTCTTCCTCAGATACCTCCCTCCACCTGGCTCTCCACTTTTTCCACTGGTATGATTCTATAAATTACCTAATAATCCAACAAGTAATTTTTTTTTCTGCTTACATTAACCAACCTCTGTTGTTTGCAAGCAAGCATCCTGGCTAGCACACCTCCTCTGCCTAACTGTAACCTTCTTGCAGAGAAAAACACCTCAGACTCAATTGTATAGTCCCCAAAATTAGTACAGTAAGTGGCACAAAATGAAAATTCAATAGGTAAGGATGAAGAAGTGACCATTGTCATAATCTGACTAACCAAACACCCCAAAGTTAAATACAATTTAAAATACAAAATCTCGAAAATAGCTAAATAAGTTAACTCTAAGTTTGTTTGGTTAGTTGTTTTTAAGGAATCATTAAAAATTAATGGGTAGGAAAAAAGTAAGATTGTTCAAGAAACTATGATTGTTCAAGAAACTATTTAGTAGAGGATAGAGGATATTCGTGGATTAAAGACCTAAATGTGAGAACCAAAACCATAAAAATCCTGGAGGAGAACATAGGCAGTAACTCTTTGACATTGGCTATAGCAACATTTTTCTAGACAGGTCTCCTGAGGCAAAGGAAACAAAAGCAAAAATAAACTACTGGGACTACAATAAAATAAAAAGGTTTTGCACAGTGAAGGAAACAGTCAACAAAACTAAAAGGCAACCTACTGAATGGGAGAAGATATTTGCAAATGACATACCCAATAAAGGGCTACATCCAAAATGTATAAGAACTTATAAAACTCAACACCAAAAAAAAAAAAAAAAACTCCAATAAAAAAATTGGTATAAGACATGAACAGACATTTTTCCAAAGAAGATACATATAGCCAACAGACACGTGAAAAGATTTCATCATTACTCACCATTAGAAAAATGCAAATCAAAATTACAATGAGATATCACCTCACACCTATTAGAATGGCTAAAATCAGCAACACAAGAAACAAAAAGTATTGGAGAGGATGTGGAGAAAAAATAATCCTCATGCACTGTTGGTGGGAATGTAAACGGTGCAGCCACTCTGGAAAACAGTATGGAGGCTCCTCAAGAAGTTAAAAATAGAACTACCATACGATGCAATAACTGCACTACATATTTACCCAAAGAACATAATATGACTTACAATATCACTAGTTCAAAGAGATACATGCATCTCTGTGTTTACAGCAGCATTATTAGAATACGATAGCCAAGATATGGAAGCAGCCAAGTGTCCATCGACTGATCAATGGATAAACAAGATGTGGTATGTATACACAATGGAATACTATTCAGCCATTAAAAAAATGAAATCTTGCTATTTGCAATAACATGAATGGAGCTAGCGAGTATTATGCTAAGTGAAATAAGTCAGTCAGAGAAAGATAAATACTATATGATTTCACTCACATGTGGAATTTTGGAACAAAACAAATGAGGAAAGAGATAAAAAGAGAGTGAGATAAACCAAGAAACAGACTCTTAACTATAGTGAACAAACTGATGGTTACCAGGAGGAAAGAGGGTAGGTTTGAGCTAATTAGGTGATGCAGATTAAGGAGGGCACTAGTGATGAGGACCAGATGATATATGGAATTGTGTAATCACTATATTGTACACCCGAAACTAATGTAACATTGTAAAAAAATAAAATAAATAGAGGATATTCAGCAATATAAAGTTGTATAGGAGACAAAGGTAATAAATTCAGCTATATAAATTTCTGACTTACAAAGAAAGAAACAGGCTGTTATAAAGTAATCTCACATTTTGCTGATAATGATCAATCATCTTGTACAATAAATGCCACTGATGACAATAAATATTCATTGAAAAAATATTTATAGTTAAGTTAAACTTTTGCCAACATAGGGAGAGTTAAAGCACATGTCCCACTGAAGATGGATCAAAGATATCACATGCTAAAAAGTTCTGACCTTGACCTTATGCTTTTTAAAATTTTATCATTTTCCCATTTACCAAAGACTTGATATGGAATTAGGCACCAATACCTATTTATTGAATAAAAGCTGTTCTAGTAGAATAAGGTGGGAAATACAATGTTCTAAATGGTACAAGTGGCTCCATATTTAATAATTCTCCTATAAATATGGAGGACGTTATTTTAGCTTTTATTTTTAAAAACTACAATAGCTACAAATTGCCTTAGTGGGTAAGCTAAAGCAAAAAATGATAAAAGTGAGGGGTGGGCTAGATGGCTCAGTCAATTAGGTGCCCAAATCTTGATTTCTGCTCGGGTCATGATCCCAGGGTCATGAGATAGAGCCCCACATCAGGCTCCATGCTCTGTGTGGAGTCTGGTTGGGATGCTCTCTCCCTCTCTGCCCTGTTCTCTGCTTGTGCTCTCTCTCCATCTCTAAATAAATAAATAGATAAATAAACTCTTCCCTCCAAAAAGGGTAAAAGTGATATAAAGTGGTAAGATGTGTTTGCCTACCATCTTAAAAGCTAGATAGAGAACTGGTAAATGTTGCCATCAATATCAATGGCACTAGGACACAATACCAAAGTCCAATAGGAGTGTTACATGTTTGACTTGACATAGATACATAGATCTTATTGCAGTGGCCTTCAGTGTTTTGTGCAACACCAACTGCCAAACTCTTTAATAATTTTGATTAATTTTTGAGATGTAAATGCAGCATTATCATAGAAAAAAATCCCCATAATGATAAAATAACTGTTCCATGAAATTATGGCCAATAATGGTAATTCCAAATGAAATTTAGAAGTCACAAAACGGTTAGAATGATTAGTAAGACAATGATCAATTCCTATAAAATGTATCATCCTTCCTATCATTGAAAATACAATGTAAGGAAATTGAGTACAAAACAAATCACCAAATGCAACATTACTACTATAACAGGCACAATTGTATGTATATATAAACACTCAAAAGTTTGATTTCAGGAGTGCAACTACAGATTTAAGGATTTAAGGGCAATTCACAACTTCAGTTTCCGTTTCTCTAAAATCACTAAGGTCATCATTAAAGTATATGCTCTTTAACACCTCTTTAAATTTTACATTCTTTTCTTTTAGAATTATATACAATGTGCTTTAGCTGATGTGTAAATCAATATTTTCTTGATCACCTATCTATAAAGCAGCACACTGGGTGTCACGAGGGATGAAGAGATAAGCAACCTGTCATCACAAATAAAGGCAGACATATGAACCAACGGTGGAAATGTAACTAATACAGCTAAAGGTAGAGCAAAGTCACACTGAGGGCAGCTCAGAAATGTGAAAGATTTCCACTGATAACAAAGGAAGCGAAGGCATTCCAAGGAAGCATAAAAGCACAAGCAAACACATGAAGAAATGATAGCGAATGGAGAAAAATAGTTTAGCAGAATAAAACAAGTAAAATGAAAAATTTTGAAAAAAAAGTCAAATTAATGAAAGAAACAGAGTATAAATACAAGTTTGTTACAAACAAATTTATCAATAAAGTAATGAATGCCAATGTTTTGTTTGTATTTGCTTTACAAAATTGAAGATAAAGATGTATTGATTTGAATACATTATTTAGAAATATGTAAGCTGAGCTATATCCATTCCTATTAGATAACCAGAGGGAAGAAAGGAGAGTCTAGATTTGGACCTTTTAAATATTAGATACCAAGAACTAGGAGGCATTTCTAATGTAACCAAAACTTGTCAAGCTAAAATTTATTAATTTAGAAGAAAACATTACTTGAATAAGTCAAAGCTAAAAAATTATGACATTATCCAAAACAATATAGAAGGGTAATGATGTATAATTTTTCTTAATGTCACTCAGATAGAGTCAAAATTAAAATCCATTACTCTTCCCAATGTCCATAACCCAGCCACCCTATCCCTCCCCCCCCACCTCCTAGAAATGTGCTATGGTGAGTGCTGTGAATTGTGTAAGACTAATGATTCACAGACCTGTACCCCTGAAGCAAATAATACATTATGTGTTAAGAAAAAAAAAAAGGAAAAGTAAAGCAAAAATAAACATTCACAGAATATGAGTAGCTTCAGGAGATAATACCAGGTATACCCAAAACAACACATCTGGGGAAAGGATTGAATGTTAAAATTAAGAGTTGAGATAGGAAAAAAATATACAGATGGAAACTAGAAGAGAATAGATATGAAAATTAGGAACCATCTAAGAGATCGAACATCTGATTTGTAAGTAATTATTAACTCCATGAAAAATGGAAATTTGTGTAAGAAAGGAAATGTAATCAGAAAGTACTAGATGGTTTTGGAGTGAATGACACTGAAATAGCCATAATAATAATAATGAGCCATTTAATATTCATTTAACAAAAGTTGTGGCATAACTGCTTTTTGTTGTACTCCAGTGAGGCTGGATGTATAAGAATGGATTGTTTATAATTTCTTTTTTTATTATAAATTCTTACTCATGCCTTTGCTTATTTTCATTGGTGTATTTACCTCTTATTATCATTTTGTAAATGCTGTTGATATTATTAAAATATGCATTTTAATTAATAAAATATGCAATTAATACTAATTAATAAAATATGCCATTAATAATATCTTGATGTTATTAATAAAATATGCATTCTTCGTCTATGAAAAAAAATCCATTACTTTTTAAGTGAGCTTAAATTTTCTAGGAATATATAGTAGAACAAAGCCAGATGACACGATCCTTCCCCAATACCTAGTGACATTTATATTTTCTCCCAAAAAATATATATGTGATTGGGGCAAGAATTCTTTCCTCCAAAGGAATGAAGCATTTATTTTTACTTCCCTATATAAACTATACTAGAGGGTATTCAAATAGTTTGAGCTGATTAGAGAAAATTCCTCTTTGCAGAGGATTCCAGCTAATAAATGTAAAAGGACTAAAAGGAAAGAACAACATTAGGAAATCACGATTTTGCAATGATGGGAACTTTTACAATGGAGGGACTGGCCCATCACCACTGGAATCCGCTGATCAACAGCAGCATAGCTATGTGCTAGGTCCAGCCCATGTGCCTCCTGAGGGGATGCGATGTCAAGAAGACAGCAAATCTTATCAAGTATTCTTCCCGAACAAGCAAAAGTTCAATCTGAATTTCATCAAATATTTAAACGTAAGTTCCGACTAACTGGAGATCAAGAGAAGAGAAGTTTGAGACCTTTCACGGTAGAAAGTCTTTAAGTATACAGTGTTGCTTGGAGAACTGCTATTACTGTAACTTGGCTAGATTATGGGATGTGGTGGCAGAAGAGGCTGCGCATGGAAGTTGTGGTAAGTTCATGGCATTCTTTAAATGTTATAGCAAGGAATTTGGATTTTATTCTCAGGCTAACATTTCCCCAAATGTGTTCCGGGATACTGATGTATGTTCTTCACTCCTAAAAGAGTGGCATGGATGTTCCGTTTTTTAAATAAGTTTAAAAAAACACTGTATTTTATATTCTCTTCGATGGGTTGAATATTCATAATGTTCATTAGCACATTGCCAAAGAAATATCGGCTGAAATTTAACACAACATTTCACAACTTACGGAACAGTTGTTTTGGAGAGTATTTATCCCATAAGAAGCCAATCTAGAAAGCAGCACTCTAGAGGAAGCACTGAAGAATCTTAGAAAGGGTGGTGTCTTGCTCTGACCGGTAATCTTTGAAGGTAATTCTAGGGGCAGTAAATTGATGAAGGAAGACAGTCGAGCATTTGGAATAGGTCAGGTGTGACATGACGAAGACATGAATAGACTGAGGCAGTGACATGGGATGGAGGCAGAAATCAAAAGACACAGTGAATATCAATGGAATCTTACTGCATAGATTTTAGAGGGAGCACAAAAGAATCATCAGACGATATTATTGAAGTTTCTAATTCAGATGAGTGCGACGGTGGCAATACCATTGTTATAGTTGCAACAGGAGGAGAAGTAATTGACGTGGTGGAGAAATATACTTGGGGTAGATGTACACAGGTCTACGATCAAAGACTATATTTATTTAAAATATATTTTCTTATGTAAAATTCACACTGTCTCATGGGAAAATGCTACCTAGGCAAATATTAAGAAAGGAATCCTACACCTCAGGATTTTCTTTTTCCCCTTCTACACTTACTTAAGTCATTCCCTGGTTCTACTTACCCACAAGGTCTATACGTGAATACAATGTAACTCTCTTCATCACTTCTTTCAATAAAAGTCACACATGTGTGCTTTTCCCAGTGCCTCATGGCCTGCTTGAACATGGCTCGCTGACTGCCTGGAAAAATGGCAGGATGTTAATAAAATAAAGTGTCTGCCTTGGGGAGCAGTGCTACATGTTGGCTCCTTCATCCTGAGTCTGGCTGGGCAGGTTGGATGCCATCACTCTCATCAACCATCAAGTACTAGCCTAGAGCACCACAGGTGATCACTCTTAAGAATGGACACTCACCTTATAATCAGAAGGTTCAAGCTCACTATCTCTACAGGTATGTGTGTATAAGGCTCTATCAACGGGACATACATTCTTCCTGACAGTTGAAGAGAAATCAGCTTCCTGACTTGATGGGCACATGTGAAAGTCGGTTTAAAAACCAGAACAGTACTTTAGACTCTTAGAACTCAAGACTAAAGACATTTTTCAACTTCAAAGACATTCTAAACCAACAACCGAGGTGAGTGAAGTACTTCTCATGTTTGATTTAATACTATATTCTATATATTAATACTCTGGAATAATACACACTTCATCTGTATAATATTTCTTTATGAAAATAAACACTCTGGGACTATCTTACCAGTGAAGTTGCCTCCTATAACATAAGGAATAACACCTCCAGGCCATATTCTTTCGGTTCTTGATGTCGCAGCTCTGGGAACTCGATTTTTCTCATTTTGCCCTGAGAATTTTAGAGGTACTTTTCCTTTAACTGTGCTGTTTTGCTCCAAGCCTGCAGTGACATTTAAAACATTCTGTGAAACAGAAGTCCTTGGTCAGGGAATCATTTCCTCTTAAAAGACTAAGTTAAAATGTCTTATTTACATATTTGTGTAAATATGCCTGAAGTCAAAATGCATTAAAGAAAAACTTCATTTATATTACATACTTACTTACAAAAGTATTAAAATATTTAGGTACTTCATGTCAAAATACTATTTCTTAATGCTCTATGAACAAATTTTTATGAATTCCCATACAATAGCCTACAGTGGATAGATGTCAGGCAGACTGGTAGGCCACAAAAAAATTGTTTTATGTATTTTAGTTTACTAGATCACTGCCAATTCACCACCAGATGATAAATAGATATTGTTTAAAAAGTCACAAGATATTCAAAACTCTTCTTAACTCTTGCTAAATCCTTCATTCTTTTAAAGCAGGACTGATATTCCATAGTACAGCCTAAAATTATGAAAATTACAGAGAGGATAAATGAAATAATGTTAAGGCAGATATGGTCTCGGCCTCCTGGGACACTGGTCTATCTCTGTTCAAATTTCCTCTGGATTCAGATCCAGGTGATTCAGCACGATTTAGAGATCTGTACACAACGTGAACAGGCCAACATAAAATGTGGGCTATTCCTGGAGCAGCTTTCAAGTCTGTAATCATTAATTTTCTTGGTGGTCTTTCAAAATGTTTTTGTTACTATTTTTGTTTTTCCTAAATTTGCATTATTATTCATTCTTACTCATATCTATCACTGTTGATCCAAATATCCCACTACTGGAATATACTTCAGACCCAACAAACATTGAATGCATGCCCCCCTATTGCCGTGTCCCTAACAGGTCTATCTTTTAATACCCTGAGGCAAAGCACCTTTGTTTGGGAAAATTATTCCTTCATAGTATGTACTGTCAATTACTTAATTAATAATTCATCAATTTAAAAAACATTAGGACACACTCTGAACAGAAAACTTTTTTTAAAACTCTGTAGTCTATAAATAAATTAAATTAACAAATTTAATACTATGAGTATTAACTAATTTTGAAACCAGAAGGCTATTTTCTATATATATTTCTGGAAGGGTCAAAATATTTTCAATTAATTTTTTAACCTAACAAATCAGTTTGTCAATTTACTTTACATGGGTTATATTTCAAAACAGTCATGACGTTTTTTGATTCGATTAAAATTGATGTGGTTCCATGCTTGATAAAAACACCTTAGGGTGATACACACTGCACTGGAAATAAATATCAACAGTAAAATAACCCCTTAATGCATTGTATAGTGAAAAGCAGAAAATAAGTTAAAGAAACATTTCAATTGTCCCAAATTAAGTTCTAAAAAACTGACATTAAACATCAGCTAACAAAAATGAACAAAGGACTCTTTCTCAGCATATACCCTTTACATACTTGGCATGTTAATGAAAAACTGAACTGCTATTAATATAATATTTACTGTACATCAAGTCAAGCGTCTGCAACTTTAAACATTGATATACCAGAGCCAATTCTTCTTATCCTGTCTATAAGCTGGTAGAGGGCCCCTCGTTTCTTTGACATACCATGGTCTCCAAATCCACCTTAAGAATAAAAGAAATTAGTTAAGTTAAATTCAATGCCTATTAAAGCTGTTCTAAATAAACCATACCAACAGGCTACATTGATTCCTCTTTGGACATCTTTTTTATGTGGTCTTAGAATGTTCGAGTCATGATATCCATAAATCTTAGAAGAGTATAAACATTCTACAAACACAATTTTGGTAACTGGAAACAAGTGGGTGGGGTGATGCACAGGGCAATCTAAGTGACTTTATTTGGACATCATGGCAACTGAGTCATCTATTGATAATTTGGAACATTTTTCTTGTCTGTGACCTTGACATCACATCGTGTTGTGACCTTGACATCACATCGTGTTATATAGGATGACAGCTAGTTGTTCTGCCCTGTTGACTGCATTCCAGCTATTTCTCCAATGTAAACTGAATATTTTCAGAAGCCAGATCAGCAAATGGAAATAAAAACATCAGAAGAGCAAATGCATAGTGCAAGTCTTGCTCCAAAGCTGTGATCAATTTTGAGATATTTTTAAAAGCATATCGTATTTTATAATATATTCAAATATAACTTGAAAATGAGTTTTGAAAATTTATAAAAGCCAGTAACATGTAATTACAAAAAACGTCACAACAATCCAAAAGGATATTCAGCGGCAAAACACGTTCTCTTAAGCTATGTTATTGGCAAAACTGATAAGAATTGATGTAAAGAATTTTATAGCTCAAAAGGTAGAAGAGGAGGTCAGGGCAAGAAAATACATCCTTTTACAGTTTTACCAACTGGAAAAAGAATAGAAAAGGCAGATTTCCTGTCATAAGTCAGAAAACAGAGCATTTAAGGAAAATCCAAGTCCTCTGATTCTCATTCCAGGCCTTTAATAAAATGCTTTCTCAATTTTATCTCCTGTTTTCACTTCCTTTTGAATTTTCAATAGACAAATAACAAGAAGGCATCACAGAGCAAACAACCAATATAACCACTAATGGTATCTGAACAAGTGCAGATGAATTTATACCACGGGAATATGGTTCGTGAGTCTCTGTGGGAGAAGACAACGAGAGGGCCAGAAATCCATAAAGACAACAAACTGTTCTTGCACCTTGATCTCTTTCTTTCTAACATCGTTTTTTCTCCTTTGAAATTAATGCCAAAACTTATTTACCTAGATTAAAGCTAATAAAAACCAAAAATAATCACAAAAACCATTACCATATAAGCCTCCTAGAGCAAAAAATCAATTACGTCCTTATAAGGCAAGTAAGTTAGAGTGCTTGTTCACTGACTAATAACGTGCTTGATTATTTGCATTACGTGGTCACATTTTTGCTGTGCTACTTGAGAAAAATTTTTGAAATTTTTTCATTGAACATTTTAGAAAGATGAGGTAATATTTCAATGTATTCATTCCCAAGTAGTTATAAGTAACATTTTTAAAGAATGGCATTTATATGTTTGAAATGACAATTATGTAACAATTATACATCATATTAGATAGGGCCTGAAGCACATATAAATAGATCTAGAAGAAGGTTAATTATGAGAAAAAAGAAATGTCTTAGTTAAATTAAGGTAATTATAAGGATAAGAGTAATTATAGAATTTTCAAAAAACAAAGTTTCAAGACCACTAAAGGCAATAATGCCTTTAAAATTTAGCGATTTAAAAAAAATTTCATAGAAAATGAAATTACAAAAAATTCTGTGTAGGTAGCTCATTAACATAGAAAAAAAAGATAAAATAAGAGGTTATTTCTCCAATTTTCTAAAAACAAATGGAAAATATACAAACTAAGTAAATACTTATGGGAAAGGCTAAACAGTTTGAAATAAGAAAATAAGAAATACAATTAATTTCATCTCCTCACTTGTAAGTCACAATAATATTAGTAGCTTCTCTTCATGGGATTATTAATGCACAGCCAAAGAGTTACTATCTGCAAAGCACTTAAACCAGGCCTGGTACCTGGTAAACATTACAAAGTGTTTGTCAAAGAAATTAATCAGTAAAATTAGAACTATGAACAAAATCTAAATTTCCAAATAAGTTCATTTGTGTTTAGGAAATCAAAGTTGATCAGCAGGACACTAAAAATGACCCAAAGAATACTTATAGCATTTCAAGAGTATCTTTTCTCCAAAATGAACACAAATTCAATCAAATAATCAACCATACCTGTGGTATGTCCAAGTCCAAAGGGGTTCTGTGTAAGGTCAATTGTCCTATCAATTTGAAAGATACTTAAGTCTTCATCATCTAAGGCAATATCACCCCAAAACACAGCTAAAAAAGAAAAGTTCAGTTAAAATGTAAAATATTTAAGAGCAAAGTCAATGCAAACAAAGCTAATTAGAAAAATATTGCTAAAAATAGAAAAATGCAGTCCATATAGACAGATATTTCAGAAAGTAATTATATAATTGAAAATAATATTGGACCTGTTACACTATTATATGAACCACTTGTTCATATTATATACATAATTATACATAATATGAATTTATATATAATATGAATCATATTATATACAATAATATATATAAATAATATATATATAATATGAACAAGTGGTTCATATTATATAATATTATATGTATATAATTACATATATAATATGAACAAGGAGTTCATATTATAGGGTATGACCTATGTTTTCTTACTTCGATGCTTAACAGGAGGGGTTATTTCTTTGAATGAAATGGTCACGATTTCTGGGGGAATCTAAAGAAAGTGAATTCAGCAATCATGGCTAATTTGCAAGTAAATGAAAATCTGATAACTGTGCTCCAATTCACAGTGGATGCCTGTGACCCCCAGCAGGTCTTCACTGACACGGAGAAGGAGACTTAGTAGCAGCTAAATATTGTACTCTTACAGCAACTTATTCATCACATTTTTAAACAATTATATGCACTTTCTCTAAAGATGGCATTGCCTCTGAGTTTCTGTAAAAGGTATACATAATTACCAAATAATATTTAAGTCAACATTGATTTAGTCAATGACTAAGTGCTACACCTTATATCTTTAATGGTAAATAAAACTGTTCATATCTTCAGGATCTTCTAAATCATTGCCCCAAATCCTGAAAACCCTCTGATTCTGTCTTTTACATCCAGTCTTTTATGCTACCTAATAAAACAAAGCTCTATAAACCATTTTGGAAAGAAATGAGATAATTTCTTTAAAATTGGTATGTGAATTTCTCTTTTAAGATCAGAAATATATATTAACATAACAAAGAAAATTGCCTTTCTTTTTATTTGAGTCCAAAACTACTCAATCTCTTAGTGCTGCCGGATGTCAAAATATAGTAACCTTAGAAACAGCAAATTTAAGAGAGATAATAAATTAATCATGAGATAGTAAAACACTGACAGATGCCTTGGAAATTCTGGGATATCTGTTTCATGATACAGATTTACAAATTTTCTTTTTTAAAATTTTCTTCAAATTTTTCTTTTGCAAAACCAAGAGAGGAGGAAAATACATTAAAATTTTAGGAAATGACAAAATCCATGTGTTTCAAATCAGTCTTTTAAACAGATTTAAACCTTAATATTTAGAAATTTTAGCTATAAAAAATAGTTAATAAAATTAATTTATGAAATTGAGATTTCAATCCTGAAAGCTATACTTTAGGCTCTGGTCAAAAGTTTATTATGTAACATTATTTACCCAGTTTAGTTCCTTCAAAATGACATGAGATAAGAAAGTTAAATTTATGTGTAAATCTAGAAAGGAAGATAATAGAAGTTAGTTCAAGGTAGGTTATCAGTTCACCATATGGAAAAATATTCATTAAAATTAGAATTCTCTCATCGACTTGTCTATCCTGCCCTACTGTCAATGAAATAGCAGTCTGTAGAACCAGAGAGAGGCCTGCTATCTTTTACTATCATAGAGAAAAATCAATAAAAGGTCTGTAGAACTGTTTACAACACTGGGTAAGAGGCTGATCTTGATGCCTGAAATTGAAGCCAGATTCTAATCAGCTTCATACACTTCTAGCAGACACCGGCCCTAAAGCCAGACATCTCAAGAAATAGATGGCCTGCTTAAATAAATTTTTTTAAAAAATGCACTTATATAAAAGCCTTGTTAGTTTTCATAAAAATAAATTTTTCTCTTTTTTTCCCCAAGATTTTACACTTTCAGGTGAATTCAAGTTTGCCAGTTACTTAAACTTTCCATCATCTGTGTTTACTATGCAAACGGGTGAGGGCACTGACTGGCAGGGACCCAACCTGGCTCTTCCTCAGCACTGGGGGCGACTAGAGACAGGAGAACAATGTTCCTCTAGCATTAACTCGAATAGGGATCACTGTGGATCGGGTTAAAATGCAGGCTCTGATACAGTTGGTCTGGAGAGAGGCCTCAGATTCTACATTTTTAACAAGCTGTCACTACTGCAAATAATTGTCATTGTCATCATCTTTATTAGCATTAGTATTTTTTTTTGCAAGAATAAACTTTTGCTCCTCTCTGAACCAGCTGGTTAACTGGAAAGCTGAGGCACTCGACCAAACAAAACGCAGTTTGTCCTTACTCCATTTATATAATAAAAGTAGTATGAGTAAAATAAAACCCAAATGTGTTTGAGATTTCTATTTTCTTGTAACGACTTCTCACATGCAATAGGACTCATGTCTTGATGGATGGATTATATCAAAAACAGAACAGCACTCCAAGGACATAACACTTCACAGAAGCAAAAACATCACTTTTGGGGAGAAGAAAAGGCACCAGGCCAGATGGTTCTTAAAAGGAGACAAAACTGTTCTGAAATACATACACCCATTTTTTTTTTTAATCTACTGTTATCTTTTCTGGACTAAAAGCTTCAGAATAGTTGTGTCGGTTCTCAACACACCCTGAATTGCTTCAGGAGAAAACCAAATATTTCTTTGAAAACAAGCCATAGTGAATGACAAAGCCAATTCATTTGTGTGCAGATCTGATATACCGCAGGCCATATATATCTTTAAATTTTGATACTAGCAATAGAAAAAAAAAAAGAAAAAATAGCCATCCTAAAATTACAACCTATCACACAGTTTAAAATGCACAATTTCTTTCTTCATACTGCACACATTTGAGGGTTTCCTTCATTCATCTTCTACTTAAGTGTAAGTGTCCTATTTCTGCATGCTGAAATGCTTTACTTATCCATTGGTAGAGCAAGCTGGACCACACACTCTATATTACATGGATTTAGAATTTGCATTATAATCTAACACATATTTATTATTTAGGATCCAAGATGTTTGTAATTCTCAAATCCACTTTGGAGGTTTTTTTTTCTTTATGGTATTTTCTATTTGTTTTGCATCAAAAAAACCCCATAAAAATTAGAAATAGTTTTAAAAAGTATGAATTATTACTCATCAGCCCCATTTAAAGCAGTGATTTGAGGTTGGGGATATCAGAACTGAAAGCAATACAGGAAACTGGTTATAGATGATAATACTAAGGAAATGCTCAAGTGCAATTAGAATATTTACTATCTGTTTGGAATTCTGCTTGGATTCCTATGGTCAAAAATGGGGTTGGAGCTAACCAACAGGCCAAAATAAAATGTCAAGAAGAACAATTTTTAAACTACATGGAAAACCACAGGTATTGTTTTTCTTCTGAAGGCTATTTGCATTGATAGTACAATTTTTTTTTTAAATCAAAGACCATGAAAGACAAATAGCTTTTATTGTAGTAGGTAAACATATTTTATAGAAGAATGTATGGTAAGAATGAGCAATCCAAGATCATGATTCCCTACACTATAACTTTAAGTGATAGTTCTTCCATCCATTCAAGACTCCCCAGTGATCTCTGGCCTTTCCATTTTGAAGGTGGGATCCAGCAACCAGCCTTAAGGAGGCTGTAAGCTTGTGATTTCCTAAAAGCTGTATGCAAAAAATACATATGAGCTTATACACCAAGTCACAACATGGTTTGCAAGGAAGAGTCCACCGTGGGTTGTCAGAAAGGATCACACAAAGTAAAGAGCCCCTATTTTGCCAAAAGCAAAGCCTTTCGATCCACTCAGGAGAAAATGCTTGCAAACTAAATACACTTACAAAAATGAATACATTCACGTGAATTCATGCTAATGTGTCTTATAGCTGGTTATTACTTGATAGCGTACTGTAACAAACAAGGGGATAGAGTCTCCTCAGGCATCACCTATAGAAAGCCCTTCCAGAAACCCCCTCTTTCCAACTAATCTGGTATCACCTCTGCTTCCGGGTCCTGCCTGTGCTTGTCAGTAATAGAGCAGCACACAAGATTTCATATCATGTTTTCAACAGCCTGATTCTTCCATCTAATTTTGAAAATACTGACCACAGGCAGCATGTGTGGCTCATCTTCAAACCCTCCCTGCCAGAGTCCCTGACAAAAAGGAGGTCCTCGATATATGTTTTGAGACACAAAAAAATGTGAAGGAAAAAATACCCTGGTTTGGGGTATAAATTGTGTTTGACAAAAATAAAGCTAGCCATGCTACATACTTCACAGACTTTGCCCTAAGACCCAAAACACTAGACATTCGTTATTCTAAGGAGTATTTCAATCATTTCAATCTAGAATGGATTATTGTTAGATACTCAACAAAAATTTTTAAAAAAGGCAACTGCCTTTCTGTTTTATTTCAGGAGTGTATATTACTAAGTGTAGTTATGGGAAATGTGTCCACTTTTCTCCAAACATCACACTGATACGCTCAGGAAATACAGACTGAACCAACAGATCAGATATCTTGAGATTTATGAGATTTGAAGAGATAACGCAAAGATTCAACAATAGCCAAGAGCACTTGCTTCTTACATTGTTTCCATATACAGTTTAAACTTTCTGCTTTTATTGATATTGGATTTAGGGAGGAAGAATGATGTCATGTGATGGCCTGACAAGGCTGCTTTGGCTGCTCTACCCTACAATAAAGGCTTAGGAAAAATTTCCTCAGACAAGGACAACAATGAAGGCTCAAAAGTCAACTATTTTTACTTGATTGACAACCACTAAGCAAATTCCCAAGGAAAAGTAAGATTTGGCAAAAGTTCTAATTATACATTTCGGAGACAATGTTACAATACTTACAAGGGAAAACAATTTGGTGGTATTTCATATGCACAGAATGAATTTGTGCCCCAAAATGACACACATGAAAGTTAATTTAAGTTCCAAGTTTGGGAAACAATTATCTTTAAAGTCTTGATACAACATAAAAATAAGTAAATACATATTTTATACAGACTCTCAGAATTACTCTTTAAAAAAAATTAGGATGAGAATTTTTTTATGTAGCATATTTCCTTCTTAAATTTCTAATAATAAAAAAAGTATTTGCAGTCCAATTATTGTAGTGAATGTTTGTAAGAAAACAGTCCATGCAATGTTTTATTTAAAATAATTTATAAGGTTTTTTCTTCCAAGATCTGCATTTTCACTTCTACCATATTCTATCACATAAACTGAGCAGAGTCTTCTAAATTGCAATTTAAAAGTGTTCATGCAGGGGCACCTGGGTGGCTCAGTCCTTAAGCATCTGCTTTGGGCTCAGGTCATGATCCCAGGGTCCTGGGATTGAGCCCCGCATCAGGCTCCCTGCTCAGCAGGAAACCTGCTTCTCCCCATCCCACTCCTCCTGCTTGTGTTCCCTCTCTGTCTCTCTCTGTGTCAAATAAATAAATAAAATCTTTAAAAAAAAAAAGCAAAATACAAATGATGAGTTAAATAAAATGTTTTACTTATTCTTGCCTCATAAACTAGATTGAAAAGTGTCTCTGGATAACATGACTCTTATCTGGTCATTTTCAAACAAGGTTTCTTTTTGAAGGGAGGAGGTGTGGTAAGGTATAAAAAGCTAGATACTGTTTGGATTATTGATTATAAAAAAGAAAACTATCCAAACATCCTCCAAATTGAAAGTTCCCTTCAAAGAACACAGAACTGCTGCTAGAGTGCAAACAATCTTCTTCAGTTACTTCCTAAATCAGGAAATAAAACATCATCTCAATACGAAATCAACTGTTCAATCTGAAATGCAAAATGAACATATACACATACATACACATACACGCATACACATATACCATGCTAGAGCAAGGAATATTTCTCCAGAAAATGGTGACATTTGATAAGTCGTTTTGCACAATATTCATGTGTTCCGAGATGAGTCTAGATTGATCAATGGATTATAAACAGAGAATACAAGGAACAAGTCGTCATTTTTAAATCTTTTTTTCTGTTTTAATGCAATTTTACATTATGATTAGGATTAAATGCTAAATTTCAAATAAACATCTTTCTTTTTAAGTCAGAAAACAAAATTTTTCTCATAACAAAAGATCCATTGAAATACCATATCAATCTGCATTTATAGCCCACAATGCCCATGGATAGAATTTCTCAGAACATTTTTAAAATATCACCCATACCACAAATATTCATTCTGAACTCTTTGTCTCAAAAGAGAAAACATCAACAGAAAAGTACTTTTTGATCAAACAATGTAAAAATCAATATTGAAACTTTTTTCACATATGGCCTAATAATTTGTCACAAGCTTTAAGAAAACAAATTATTGTAGTTTCTAAGTTTTTAAAAACTCCCATTCTTATACTGCTCAAATAAGGAATATATAATCAACTGCTACCAAGATTTGGTTTATTTACATTTCCCACATCTTACATCTTGTAACAACAGAGTAAACACTTGTTTTTTCTTCCCTCAGGCCTGTAATTGTTTATATACTTGTGGCCACTTGTGTAGAAGTCAACCCTGATACTTCTTTCTTAATTAAGTTTGTTTATTTTCTAAATATTGACCCTAGCTCTTGGAGTAAATCTTGGTGTCTTTGTGGAAGTAAGACTTCATGCAAATTTGCTGTTTTCTATATTCTAGCTATGATTTACCCACTGGCTGGTCATCCCTTCACACAAACAGAATCTTTTTTCCCAGTTTTTTTCCATTTTTATTTAGTCTACTGTTAGGAAAGGTTAAGAGAGAAAATGTTGCATTCCAACCTTTCTGGTTCTTTGTACAAGATTTCCTCTTGAGTACAAGTCCAAGGCTGGGTTTTCTCTTTGGTTAATATCCCCCACTGCAAACTCATAAAACAACATGTGCTCAGTGAAATAAACTTTACAAAATTTCAAAGCTCATTGACATCCTAAAAACTTGGCTCCACATACTCATTTCTTTCTTCAATAGTCCCAGCAACTTTAAATAATTGGGAAGATAAGTAAAGGGAACTTTACTCACACCAAAACAAGCAAAAATTGAAAGAACAGTAAAATATCCTGTCAATATTATTTTCAACATTTAAAATTTTTACTTTAAAAGATCTATAAAGTGTCAGTATCTTATACCTCATATTAAATGTGTAGTGTTTAATATCAATAAAGTACCCTCATCAACACCTTATTCCATTCAAGGCTTAGAAAACCCTAGGATATTGATTCATATTACTAAACCTGCAGATAGAATTTACTATTTTAAAAACTTACCATTCCCTATTGCCCATCATATAATATCTACCTTTTACTTTAAGTAGCAGATTATTAGCACTGACTTAAGGTTATCTGTTAGAGTTACAAGATTCTGAGTCAGAAGCATCACCTATCTAAAAATTTCAGTTTGAGGCCGTGCTGGTGACTCATCTTAACCATGTGAAGGTCTCACATGGGGAATGAAGAAATAGGTGGTTACTTTTCTTTTCAGATTTACAGAAACACGGATGTTACCTGCACTGGCATATGGAGATAATATACTTTATTGAAAAATGGAAGTGCTCTACAAAGGAAGTGTTTACTAAGTGAAATGGAGTTAATCATGACTCGTGTATGGAAAAGGATAAACCCACCTAAGACTCTGCTTACCTAGCTGCAATATTAGTGTTACTGAATAATCTGCCTGTAATGTTTCAAGCCTTGTTTAAGATAATAAAGTAAAAGAAAGTGGATGCTGAAATACAAACAGAAATCCATGCATATCAGGTAAATAGAATCTTTATAAATACCAGGAAACCATTTCCTTAATTATATCATTTTTAAAATTTAAATATTTAAAACGAGCATACATTTTAGCTAATAGACATAATTAGAAATTTGGCCATTAAATCCCCAATCTCTCTGTATTATTACTCATGAGATAATTTTTTTAAAAAAGAATAAATTACAAGCATTTAAAAAAAAACCCCAAATACTGTCACAAACAAAAATTATTATATTCAATATTGAGCAAAAAAATCCAGTGGTATAAAAAAGAAACCTGTATATTAATTCACTTTAAAAGTTGTTGGAGGGACGCCTGGGTGGCTCAGTGGGTTAACTCTGCCTTCAGCTCAGGTCATGATCTCAGGGTCCTGGGATCCAGCCCCCATCGGGCTCTCTGCTCAGCGGGGAGACTGCTTCTTCCTCTCTCTCTGCCTGCCTCTCTGCCTACTTGTGATCTCTCTGTCAAATAAATAAATAAAATCTTTAAAAAAAAAAAAAGTTGTTGGAGACTTATAAAACAAACCAATCTCTAAAAAGTAAAAAAGAAATTTTAAAGGAGTCTTAAAGAAGCCCTCTGAAAGGATTAATATGCTTAAAAACTAATGCTTAAATCCATTTTTTTCTTGAATTTTATTAGTGATCTCTCAGGAAGTAGCACATCTTTAGTCTACCTTGAACTACTTTTCCTTTTGTGATAGATAAAAATTAAATTTCTCTTCTTCTATGTGTATAACTAATTTTCCCAGCCTCATTTAAAGAATGCCCATCCTTTCTCCAAATACCAGCAATACCACCTTTGTCATAAACATGTCATATATCTAGGCCCTCTATTCTGTTTCACTAGTTTATGTCTTTAATACCGTACTGTACTGATAACAATCTCTTTAGGATGAGTCTTTATATCTAATAGGACTACTGCCCTACCTAAGTTTTTAAAATGTTCTCAGTTCTTTTCAGCAATATGATTTTCCATACGAATTTCAAAAGCAAATAATGAAGCTACAAGAAGAATCCTGTTGAAGTATTGATAAAAATTCCATTGATTCTATAAATTAATACTGAAAAAGTTTTCATTTTAAAGATATTTAATTTTCACACTCATAATCATATTTCAACTTATTTTTGGTTTTATGTACACCTTCCCATAAAGGTATAACTTGTTCATCATAAAGGTCTTATACATGCCTTCTTGAAATTATTTCTAGGTAAACTTTCATATTTTGTTGCTATAATAAATACTAACATCTTAAATAATGTTTTGTAGGTGTTCTTTGTATATAAGAAAATAATTTTTATATTTTAATCTCTTATTTATCAGATGTGTTGGATATTTCCATTGGCGCCAGTAGATCTCTTGCATGCTTATGAAGACAATTCTATCATCTGAAAGTAATAAATCGTATTCATTCTTTACAGTTCTAGTGTTTGCATGTGTGTGAACTTTGTTTTATACAATTCTTAAAATCTTAATGTTGAAAATAAGCAGTGATAGCAGGAACACCTGTCTTACAACTTTTAAATACAAGCCTTCTAATATTTTAGAACTGACTGTGTGTTTAGGTTTTGGCAGACACTTTGTCAGGTTAGAAAAGCCCTTTATGTTCCTATTTTGGATTTTAGCACTTTGATTTATAAAAGAAATTGGCCCATAATAGTTTTACCTTTGTTTGTATTGTCTAGCCTTAGAATCAAAGTTATACCAACCTTATAAAAGAGCTGGCAGACATTATTTCTTTCCTAGTCACTCACAAAATATCTGTAAGAATGGGATCATTTGTTCTTTAAATTGGCAGAAATTTTTTTAAGATTTTATTTATTTATTTATTTGAAATAGAGGGACATAAGCAGGAGGGAAGGGCAGAAGGAAAAACAGACTCTTCACTGAGTAGTGATCTCAATATGGGACTTGATTCCAGTACCCTGGGATCATGACCTGAGCTGAAGGCAGACACTTAACCAGGTGAACCACCTAGGCACCCCTGGCAGAAATTATTTGTAAATATGTCTGGGCATGGTATTATATTTAAGGGTAGTTTTTTTTTTTTTATGTACTGTAACCTAGATGTTCCCTATCTGCACTGCCCCTATAAATATGGAGAGGAATACCACTACTAGAGTCTTTCCTATGGTGTTTTTTAGTTGATGCTTTGATGGGCTACCCAGATCCCACATCTTATTTGAATAATTGATTTCCAGATGCTGGAAATGTTTTGACAGAAAAACTTCAGCTATTAGCCCTCTTGGCTGAAAAAGCTGCAAAATCCGTAGCCAAACCCACTTCATATAAGTAGCCAGCATCCAATGACTGGCAGAGGAGTATGCTGTAAAGCTAACTTAGGATTCTGATGGATCTTAATAGCATCAGTTCTCATCCTCTACAGCCAGAGAGCAGAGAAAATTAAAAACAAAGTCCAAAGCCCAATCCTAAGAGTTACAGAACTTTAAAGAAGGGCTATCCTCACAATCTCCACAGGTCAGCTAAACCAAAGTTAGGTTCCACTTAGGAGATAATGGTACTGACACATGGGATGAAGACTATGAGCTGAGGCACCTGAAAATCGTGAACCTCAAGATTTATTTGAAACTTTTAAGTCTGAAGAAGTGGCTTACTTCATCTTATTAAGGACTAGTATTCTTCTTTTATTTGAAGAAGATGTAGTAGCCCTCTCCTGAAAGACAACATGCACTACTCAAGATCTGCCTTCACATGCTTTTCTGGCTGCTAAACCAATAACTAGGGTTAAATCACAATATAACCTGACCAGCATGAGCTGGGCCCAAAACAGGCAAGGACTGTATCTAAAGGAACTTACAGAGATTTGCCAGCTTGTACTTGGAGGAGTTCAGAGATTATTCCAGGACCCAATCTAAGGGATGGACATAAAATTATATAAGAGAGAGTTTATTCATTTGGAAGCACCATCCTGCATTATGGGTTTTAATACCATTGAAAGGACACCAAAGATAATGCAAACGTGCTATTTGGATAAAGCACTGAACTATCTTAAGTTAGAGAGAAATGCCAGAATGGTCGTGTCAGAGAGATTAAAAGGCTCAAAGAAGTAAGTATGCTTGAATGGATATACAATATTCAGCCAGAAAACCACCAGATGACTATACTATATAGAAGGGCCCTAAAGAGTCACCATTTACCAAGGCTAAGGAACACACACATGAAACAAAGTCCAGCATCACTAAGAAGTGATAACCCTCTAAAAGCCAAGACTGATGGCAGAAAATGGTATGACAGAACTGGGTTCACTGACAACAGGTAGGACAGAATCTAAAAAAGGCAATTACCATAATGCATGGCAAGGCTGTAGTCTCATGCAGGAACACTGACCCTGAGAGAGAGTTAATAGAACATGAACCCAAGGGGCAAAACAGATGGACTGCCAACAAAGGATATTATTCAATCAAAAATGTGGAAGCTGGATGATCAGATTAAGACTGGTTACCTTCCACCTCTCCCAAAATATCTTGAACTTCATGGCATAAGCCAGTTTTCAGACCTGGAATCCATATACTGAAGAAGGAATCACGGTTCCAACAGAAATAACACTTTAATGCCATAAAAAATATATAATAATGATTCTCCAGTCCTTCCACAAAGGCCTACAGCTATTTCATTAAATAACCATACACAGCCATTCTGAGGACTGTTAGAGCATAAGAGGAATATATAGCTCTTAAAATTGAATAATAAGAAAATATGTAAAATTAACAAATTCTTAACTGCTGAGTGTGGACCAGCATCACACACACACACACACACACACACACACAAAGCCAAGAGAGAGAAACAGAAATGGCCCTATTACCATCACTCTCAGTTATCCATATGCCCACAGCTCAGGACTCTGAGTATTTAGATACCCTAGTTCACATAAATGAAGCTTTTCGACCAATGCCAAGACAACTGAACTTTAAACTATGACCAGTGCTTGAGTACTTCCAGCTTTTGGTGCCAAGGGACAGCAGGTAAGGTAAGGTGTCACCATCCTGACAAGGTAACTGATCTTGATCCTCAGGAACTGGGGCTACTCCTGCACACCTGGGAATGGAGGAATATGTTTGACAGAAAGTAATCCTCTTAAGCACCTCATAACACTTTCTTGACCAATTTTGATTGTAAATGCAGCAGCCATGGTCTGAGAAGGTATGGGAAGCAGTGGCTTAGCACACTTAGCGATGTGGGTATGGGGGACAGCACTAGATAATCCACCTGCACTAGCCAAGGGCAATCTAATATTGACAACCCACAAAGTGAGACCTTGGATAGGAAAAAAAAAAATTCACAAATCCCAATTTCTGTTGCATATGGTAGTTATTGGATCACCAGTGAGCCCATTCAATTTTATATATACTATATTCTTCAAAACAGGGTAATTATAGTCACTTAAATAATGTATTAATTTCATTTCCAAGAAGCATGCTCCAGAATAGGACATTTGAATTGGTTTAAAAAAAAATCAAAGGTAAGGGGTGCCTGGGTGGCTCAGTCAGTTCAGCATCTGCCTTTGGCTCAGGTCATGATTCCAGGGTTATGGGATAAAGCCCCACATTGGGCTCCCTGCTCAGCAGGGAGGCTGCTTCTCCCCCTGCCTGCTGCTCCCCCTGCTTGTACTCTCTCTTTCTCACTCTCTCACCCTCTCTCTCTCTCTGTCAAATAAATAAAATCTTTTTTTTAAAAAAGCAAAGGTACGTATTCTTAGTTTCCACTCATATATGGTCAAAAGAATAATGTCTCTTTTAAATGAGGGTGTTCTTGTGCCTCCTATGAAGAAAAAAAGGTTTAAAACAAACCTCCTCCTCCTACAGCTTTCACTTACCAGGAGGAAACAAAGATTGAGCATGAAAAGTAATATTCTCTAATATACTTGAAATGTCTCAAAGAAGTCAACTGCTTAAGAAAACTATATGTAGTCCTATTTCTGTTAGTGTAGAATCCACAGTAGTAGATTCCTACTGGATCGTTTCCCAAACCATCATGAATGTGTATGTTTTTGTCCCTTCATTTGTACATTTAGAAATCACAGAAAGGAAGTTTCCTTAAGGAAATAGCAATATTTACAATATTTTTAGAATATTTCACTTCTAGTATAGAGCATCTCTAAGCACAAAAGTAGTGAATAAATGTAAAAGTTTTCTGATCAATTATAAACACGAATGGCCAAAAGCAGGGACTAAAATTTTTTTATTTTATTTTTTATTTAAAAAAGTGGTCTTCTTTGCCTCAGAACACTCATTAAAACTTCAGTGTTTACATCTTATGAAGTAATGAGACATTCAGAATTTTTCCTAGCTTGTGTATTTAAGTTAATGAACTCCCTTGGAGTTACACAGGATGAAAATCTGTGTGGGAACTGTAGATTCCTGTGAAATTATACATACAACATTACACAGAGTAAAACTCTAGCTAGGAATAACAACTTCTCATAAACTTTATATGATAAGAATGTGCCCTAATGATAATAAAATAACAAGATTCTTCAAGGAATCAGTTACTGTTTTCAACATTTTAATATGAAAAAGTCCTTCTGAAAATGCAGAGATTAATAATTCTGAACTTGTGCTCTGTAGTTTATTTTCATGACATCAAGAATGCCACACATCCATGAAAGGAAGAGAAAAGCAGATACCAAGTAATTTCTGTGAGGTCATCTGTAAAATAATAACTAAAAAAAAATTTTATGACACTCTCTGCTATCATAACTTATATCCATTTGAGGATATTTTCCATATATTTTTCTCAGAATTTGGCTTAGAGCTAGAATTGTTGAATTTGGAGGCTCTCTGAATATATGCAACATATACACAGCATTTTTTTAATGTGTGTATATATAAATACTTACAATGTTATGCACGCCAACTCTACCAAATAAAAGTTATAGGCAGTCTTGATACTTAATGTGTTAGGGTCCTAAACTCTTTCTAAATGAATCTCCACCGAAACACAATAATAAAGGTAAAACAACATATGTAATGAGAAGATAAACTAGTTAAGCATTTCCATATAATTAAACACAAACATGCTGGGAATGACTGACGATATTTAGCCAACCTTCAAGACACAAATTAAAATTTTCAAACCGAACTCAAGCTTTCTGGACTAGAACACGATTTAATATTGGCAAGGCAATATTTCCAGGTTCAAAGAAGAAGGTTCCATGGTTATCAAAAATCTCATAAAATACTGGAAATGAATCAGTAATTAACATAATGCTTAAAATACCCAGAGGTATAAACTTAGGGTAGAAAGCAATCTTCCAAATATGTTTTGAGTTTTGCTAAACAAAACATCTCAATGTGAAATTTAATTTTGCCAAGCTCAAAACATTCCCAGGTTCTCCAAGGCTTAACACATACACATTTATATCCTTTCTTTTCACCACCCAGGCAGCAATGAAAGTAGCTTTTCCAAACCACAGTCAATATGTCTTTGACCCAAGTTCCCTGTGTAGCTCATCATAACTATTGCTACAGTCACACAGAGGGAGAAGTTCGTTTTTAACTTAAGAGATGAACTACTATCACAATTCTAATCTCATGGTTTGAAAATATGAGAGTTTTTGGTAGAGATTATTTCAGTTCGAATCTTTTTTTTTATTTTTTTAAAGATTTTATTTATTTATTTGACAGAGAGATAGTGAGAGAGCACAAGTAGAAGTGCAACAGGCAGAGGGAGAGGGAGAATTAGGCTCTCCACTGAGCAGGGAGCCCAATGCGGGGCTCAATCCCCGGACCCTAGGATCATGACCTGAGCTGAAGGCAGCCGCTTAACCGACTGAGCCACGCAGGCACCCCAAATCTTCTTTTCTTAAAAAAATATTGACAAGACGAAAAAAAAAAAAAATATATATATATGCAAGGCAAACTTGCATATATATATATATATGCAAGGCAAAACGTATTATCTCCCCTTTTTTAAGCCATAAATGTGGTTAAATTGGTTTAGCTTTTCTCTGGGAGAGCTAATACCTTGGGTGCATTTTAATAAACATGTATTTAATATAACTATTTAGCAAATAATGGTCCTCTAACATACAGCCCAAAAAAGTCAGAACTGAACCTGAAAATGATAACCTCATTTCTAAAGAACAGTGAAAAAGCAGTGTTTTTAGCCATTCTCTTGCTTGGTCTATGTTCTGATGCAGAGAAAGAACAAATTAGCAACCGGGATAAGAATTCAGAATTGGCACTGGGTGCAGAAAAAGGGTCTTAGAAATGCTCTGGCCTAGAAGCAGCAGTTTGTTTACTATTAGAAGCACATGAGTCCTGAAGGTACGTTATATTACGGCTACTAATATTTTTTTCAAAACAATCTCAGAAATTTAGATATGTGTTTCTTGTTTAGAAGTCCATGTTGTGAAAGAAAAGGCAGTAAGTACAAATAAATTAAAATTCTTGTTCTGCAAACAGGATTCTGAGACCAAAGACCAAATAAAGCATCACAGATCATTTTTCCCTGATATTTCCAACTCAGATCAGGGAGGCAAAAAGTGCAACGCATACACTTGATTCTCATAATAATTCTATGAGGTTGGTACAGCCTTTTCACAGATAGGAAAGCTGAGTTCAGCGAAGTAAACGAACTTGTCTCAAGTCAATTTTAGTAGGGGTGGAATTCAAAACCAGGCACTTTATCTTTACGTTATATTAACTCATGAATAAACCTTAAATAGAAACTACAATGCTGTATTAACTCATGAGTGAACCTTGAAAAGAAACTAGACTAATTATAACCAAATAAAGAGGAACTCAATATAAGTTCTATCCATTGCCTTTAAAATTGTTTTCCTTTCCAATGATGTCTTAGTATATGAGCTCCCTCTTCTCTGTCCCATATTTAATAGTGTGGATCACCTCATTCTGTTGACTCAGCCCTCTACATAGAGCTTTTCCATCTTTTCTAATGTTTCTGTCAGCATGCCAGGCCAGGCCCTCATCACCAAATAGATGAACTAATGAGTAACTTTCATGTTGGCCTGTGGCATGCCACTCCATCAGACTGATCTTTCTGCAACATTTCTAACATTACCTTTCTACACAAAATGGGGCCTTCAACAAATAGCCTCAGCCTCTTTGGTACTATTTCTCAAAGTGTGAACTTTGGTCTATACTCTTTAGAATTAGCAAGTACTTAGAAAAAGTGTTGATATCTGGCCTCAAACTCCAATGCATTGAAATATACTGTCTCAAGATAGGGCCCATAAATCTGTACTTTAACAAGCTTGAAAAATGATGCTTATTTATAAGCTCTCAGGTTGGGTGCCCCCACCTCTAAGTCTGGCTTCATCCTTTGCTCATCCTGTCAGCCGTCTCATTGTCCCATGACCACGGCTTTGTTCTACTCTTTGCCTTCATTCAAGCTGTGGCTCCCTCTCTCTCCCATCCTTGTACTTTCTAAACCCAAACCCACATCCTTCCTGTTGCCACTCTAAATACTGTAATGTTTCTTAATATTTCAGGCAAGTGAACATTCTATGTCAAATTTTTAGATGGCAACAAAATTAAACATAACACACATGTGCCTAGCTTCATGAAAAGAAGATTGCTGACATTCTTTCTTAGTGACTCATAGGAGACACTGTGAACACAGGTTATTGAAAACTGCAGGGATACACATCTATGTTGACATTAAGGTCACTGTGTACTCCTCTGGTGTTATGGGGCCACTTCCCCAGCTATCTGTACACTTATTTTCAAAATCTTTGCTCAGTCTTCTTCTAGTTCTTAGATTCAAAGCTAATAAGCAAGCTTATTTAAGAACTCTACCAATAAGGCTCTGGTAAAAACTCCAAGAAATAAAGTGCCCATTTATCATAGGGTTTTAGGACAGAGATTTGTGTTCCGTGTTGGAGTTCTTCATTTACTTTGATTCAAAGCTCTATACTTTAGGGTTGAAAAGCTCTAAATCTGACTTCAGAGTAAACGGGTATTGATAAAATCTTCTGTAAAGGAGTTTTAATATGTAGGGTCTCTTAAAGGTAAATATAATCTCATTAAAAATTATCCAAACATTTCTCCAAAGAAACAGTATTAAGTCTTTTTGAGTCTATGATACGTCTATATCTAGATTTTGGTTACTCTAATTGAACACAGAAACAAAGTCATGGACAGAGTAAAAATGCAATTTTAGAAATCTAAATGTTCTGAACATAAGCATATAACTAGGTAATATCAATCTTCATAGTTTTCACATATTAAAAATGAAAAATATAAGTGCCCCAAATTATGCAAAGAGTGATTGAGATGGATGGATGTTTTAATATTTGGCAGAACATTTAGAGAGTCTTTTGAATACCCACATCACAAGCCTCTGAGGTAGGAATTACAACATATGAGGGGACTAAAGAGAGATTCAGTGAACTGTCCAAGTCAGAACTAATCAGCATTGAGGCCAGAACTGGGGCCTAAATCTTTGTGACAACTTATAAAGTCTGAGTTCTTGGGTGCAAACATACATGTCTAAACATACACTCACAGACACACACACACACACACACACACACACACTCAAACACACATAGAGATTTTGATGCCCTGTAGCCTACAAATCTAATGTTGTTCTCACAACATTTTATTCATAATTACTCACATAACTAACGTATCATGTGTAACAAGAACTAAAGGTAGTAGTCCAGTTATTTTCCTCAGGTTTTAAAAAGCTAACGAAGAAACTAAACCTTAAAATATTCAGCCTGCAAATCACCAGATCCATACCCAAAGAGTCTGATTCCAGAGCCCAAACATTTAACTACAATTACTTTTCTAACATCTTTCTTTTATAGCACTTCATTCATTTTAATGAATATGCTACAATATGTCTCCCCACCAGGTTGTAAAATCTTAGTGGGACTCCACCATATTTAGTCTCAAGATTCTGGCACACTGGTGTATAGAAGTTTCTCATTAGGTGTTAATGACCACACAATACCAGCAAAGACATCACTTAACACATGTTATTTCAGTAACTGGTGATATTTTTTATAATGTTCTGCTGACCTGGTATTTCTTTCTTACATTTCTCCCAACCACACTTTCTCATTTCATCTGTTTTCATACTGAATGCACAGCTGCTGTGAATCTGTAAATCTCAGAGCCATCACCATGGAGACTCATCCTCTCCTATCAGGTATAGGATAGAGACTCTTACCTATTAAGATTTCACCCTTTCTCCTCATAGTTTCTGATTATTATAGACAACTGAGATCCTTCCAGCCTTCCAGTCATATTATGCCTTTTTCCCTTCACCTGGGTTATCCTTTCTTGTTTATTTATTATTTTTTAGTTCTCACTATAAAAGTCCTTAAATTACAGAATCAAAGTGCAATCTTCCCTGAGCTGTAAGGAAAATATAATCTCCCCAACTTACCCTCACAAAAAAAGAAAATACAAGATATGACAAACATAGTGATAACCATCCTGAGAAGAAACTAATCTAAATAAGTGCTCATTTTAGAGTCTTTGTCTGTGTTTGAATCTTAAAAACCTAATGTATCAGACTGCCTGCTTCCTTTATTATCACATCCCAGCATTGTGCTTGGCTGGTTGTCCCTCTACCCTCCACCATACTACTATCAAGCTGGTGGTCATAATTTGTTTCATTTATCTTCTTATGAGTCCACCAATATTTTCCAGATCTTTAAAAAAAATCTTCCTTTTGGGGAACCCACCTGCTTCCTTTAAGTATTTATCCCCTTTATTCCCCTCAAATGTACAGGTATTCTGAGTTTTTCAAATAGTTACAGTCAATCTTATCCAGATATTCTTAGAATCCTCCTCTCCCCATATCCTTTGGCATCCCTATTGTTACTGGGTAATGTTGTGTGGTCCTTTGCAACATTCTTACACAAATCCAATTAGTGAATATTGGAAAGAAGCCTGTAATTATTTGGAGGAGTTACAGTAATAAAGATCTAAAATAAGATATAATAAAAATAAGTTTTTAATTTAAAAATAAAAACGGTAAGATAGTATCCAAATTGAGAATTCTAGCCACCAAAGCAAAGTTTGAGATACATTAATTAGGTGAGCACCTGTGTTTGATAATAAAAATCAAGGAAAGCAGAGATACAAGGAAATATTATAACTTTATTACAAGAGATTCTGCCATAGGAGCCCTTTTGGGTCTAGAACCTCACAACGATTCTCCAATGGAATTTATTTCAATTATAGAAGGCTACGGTTCACATTCCAATTCAGAAACAACTTTTCCCTGATAAAGTTAAAAAGAGATTGAAGGGAAATTATGATCTACTGTTAAATAAAGAGAAGTGTTTAAGTGGCATTGTGTCCTTGACTAAACTGAGTGAAATTCACTTGGCATTTGTACCAAAAAATATGACAAAGAGCAAATGGATGACCTATCTTAAAGGTGTTTTTTAATGGTGAATAAATACCATTGTAGTTAACATTGCTGCAAATGGAAAGCAACAACAACAAAACCAGCTGGGCGCTACAGCATGAGGTGATATAAAAATAGACACTCCATGGAGAGAACACAGCCGTGAAGAGGCAGGTAGAAGTTAGCTCCTGGGGCTGAAGCGTTGGCACAGCTAACCAGACTCCAGATGGAGAAGGGAAGCTTGGGGGAGCCAAAGTATGCAAGAAGCACAAGCTGTCCATCTGGCAGTAAGTGCCTCATGGTTCCTGAAAACTGCAGGTTGGGTGAGAACCTGAGCAATGACAATAAATATCAAAGGACAAACACTATACACACTCACTTGGACGTGCCTCCCACACTTGATCATCTGATCCTCCCATTACCCAAACCTATGGTTTCCTGTCAAAATGTTGAAGGCACACATCCTTTCACCATGACGCTCATAATCATGATGTCAAACCCAATACCTATATTACTATGCCTTGACAAGACAACTGGTTCTCACATCTTATTCTGACCTTCATTATCACTTTGCATTAGACACGTTAGGTTTGCTTAAAAGATTTGAAAAAAAAAATCTGAATCCACGAGCATTATAATTAAGTAAACATAAATAACTGATGTTGCAAATTAAGCAAATATGACAGCAATGAAATCTATATAATATCTCATGTTTCCTTTTCTTTCTAAGCTCATTCTTGCTCTTTAGTGGGGGACATATTTTTCACTATAATTTGGAAGACAAAAACAAAGACATTTTTTTTCTTTAAATTACTGATCTATTGACCATTTGAAAATACTGATTTTTTTTCTCCCACTGATATGAATTATGTGGAATAAACATAGGTATTTGGGCAGAATTCTACTGTGTCTTCCATTGACTATTGATATATTAGAATCATGAAAACAGTAACCATGTATGTCCTTAGAAGGTACTCAGCATCCTAAGGCAATAATCCTTCATTTCTTTGTTTACTTGCATTTCAAACACTTCAATCCATCCATTCTCAACAATTTTTGTAAGAAATCTGTAAGATGCAAGAGCAATTATTAAGTGAGGGGTCCCTGGTCACAAAATGATGAACAATATCTGAAATTCAGACTTTTAATTCCTTGTTCAGAGTCTCCCTACTTTACTTCCTCATTATGCAAATCACTATTAAAATATTCAAGATCATTTACAATTTAGAAATTACTCCCAAACAAATTTTCTTCAAAATCAGAGTATGGTATCATTTAAATGTTCCAAAATCTTTCTTGAGATTGTACAAAAATTTGCAGAAGTTATACCTAATCCATAAGACTTCATGATTTCAATAGGCCAGCAATATTGACAAAGTAACTATGAAGTATTAGAGAAACTTAGTATAACCTTGAATATTTCTAATATTTAAGAGAGAATCGTTTCACATCTTCCTTGACACAGCCAAAATTGCAGAGTATGTTAGAGTAATTCAATGAGCAGGAAACTTTATTTTCGATCATATGAGAGATATTTTACTATAGGTACTATTTGTAACTGCAAAAAAAAAAAAACCTTTTTATTTCTTTTCTTCAAATATTTTATTTTTTTATTTGAGAGAGACAGCATGAGCAGGGGAGAGGGGCAGAGAGAGAGGGAGAAGCAGACTCTCCGCTGAGCAGGGAGCCCAAGGCGGGACTCGATCCTAGGACCCTGAGATCATGACCTGAGCCAAAGTCAGATGCTTAACTGATTGAGCTACACAGGCGCCCCGAATAAACATTTTTATTTCTACCTGTTCAGAGCTACCTGGCCATAAATACATCAAAGAGTTGTTCAGATTTAGAACAAGTATGAAAATAAGCACAATGCTATATGAAGTACAGTACCAAGTGGATTAGCAGTGTTCTAGCACTGTGCTTTTTAATATCAACAACACTGCTCTAAAAAGAATGAAAATGCACAGAAAACTGAAATTAGGTTGACTTAGTAAAAATGGATCAATGACTGTAATAGAGTTAAAACTTTCCTAGAGTATAACAAGGTGCTTGCATTTGTCACCTAAATAAACTTCACTCCACTGTAGAACAACACAGTGGCTGAGTAGGGAGCTTATGGAAGCACCCAGTGCTAAAAGAGGAAACATCTTTGCCACCAGTACCACCAAGGCATACACAAGTCATACACAATCCAGTCATCCACAATTACTCATACACAACGTCATCAAAATTCTGCTCAGCATACCCACTGCATCACTACGGAAATGCACATGATTAACCCTTCCTTTTTGACAAGATATGTTTTCTTGAGACTCCTTCTGTCCTTCAAAGATCACCTAGACTTTCATGAATATAGCTACTGAAGCCTGGTATTAACTGTTCATTGGCCAGTATGACCAAGACAGACCTCCTGTTAGTGGCCCCATTTCTGCCAGCAGGCTGAGTCTGGGATTCCCCTTGGTGCAATAAACCTATGTTTGGGCACTGTCCCATAACCAGTCTAGTCCTGATTTGCCCATTATTTGCTGGGTCCAACGTCTTGTCCTAAATTCCAGCCTTCTTGCATCTGAAGTTTTCTCTCTGGGAAGGATTTTAACCAGAATTTGATTTCTTTAATAGATACAGGCTATTTGGGTTACCGTTGCTTCTTGGATGAATTTTGGTACTATGTGCCTTTCAAAGAATCAGTAAGCTGTCAAATTTATGTGCATGGGAGATTTTTTTGTAGTTTTCCATTTTAATAATTCAGGGATCAGTAATTACATCCCCACTTTCATTCCTGATGTTCCTAATTTGTGTGTTCTCTTTTTCAGTTGGTCAATTTGGCTAGAAGTTTATTAATTTTATCGAATTTTTTTCAAAGAATAAGCTTTTGGTTTCATTGATTTTTCTCTAATGCTTGTCTCTTTTCAATTTAAGAGATTTCTATCCTGATGATTTCCTTCCTTTTCCTTGCTTTATCTTTTGCTTTATCTTTCTTTTCTAGACTCTGAAGGTGGAAGCTCAAGTTATTGATCCAAAAACCTTTTTATTTTTGAACGTAAGCATTTGACACTATAAATCCCCCCAAAAAAATAGTTTAGCAACATCATAAATATTTTGACATGTTTAGATTCACATTCTTTCAGTTCAAAATATTTCCTAATTTCTTTTGATATTTCTTCTTTGACCCATAGATTATTTATTGACATTTATATATTATTTCATACTTCCATATATTTGGAGATTTTCCATTTATCCTGATGTTACCAATTTCTGCTTGAATTCCATTATAGTCAAAAAACATAGGTTGAATATTTTTTTTTTTACCTAATAAGGTTTATTTTATGTCCCACAATGTGATCTATCTTGGTGAATGCTTCATGTATATTTGAAATGAATGTGTATTCTGCTGTTGGTGAGTAGAATATTCTGCAAATGTCAATCAGGTCAAGTTGCTTATGTTGCTCAAGTTTTCTGTATATATTTGCTTATTTCCTATTTGTTATATCAATTAGTGAGAAGGAATTGTTGAAGTGTCCAACTATAATTGTGCCTTTCTTTATTTCTTCCAGTCTCTTGGTTTTGAACTCATTTATTTTGAAGCTTTATTATAAAAGACCTGGATAAATTGTTATATCTTGGTGAGTCGACCCTGTCATCATTATATAATATTCTTTTTTGTCCCTGGTAATTTTCCTTGTTCTGAAGTCTTCTTTGTCTGACATTAATATAGCTGATCCAGTTTTTATTTTTATTCAGATTTGTATAGTATAGTTTTCTATCCTTTAATTTTTAACCTACTAATATTATATTTCAAGTGAGTTTCATAGTAGAAAAGATATAGCTAGCCCTTGCTTTTATAACTAATCTGATAATCTTCATCTTTTAATGCTATGGACCATTTACATTTAATGTAATTATTGATTTACTTGGGTTTATAGTTGCCATTTTAGTATTTCTTTTCTACATGTTCCTTATGTTTTGTTGTATTGGGTTTCTATCACTGCTGTAGCAAATCAGCAAAAATAGAGTGGGCTAAAGTAATACTCATTGATTTTATCAGAGTTTCCACAGGCCAGAAGACATAAGCATAATGTGGGTCAAATAATTCCTCTGCTTAGAGCTTCACCAGGCTGAAACTGATTTGTCAGTAGGCCTATGCTCCTTCATGAAGGTTGTGGCGAAGAATCAGCTTCCAACCTCTTTCAGTTTGTTGAAAGAATTCACTTCCTTGCAGCTATAGAGATGAGGTCCCTTTTCTTTGCTGGCTGTTAGCTGGAAACTTCTCTCAGCTCCTTAATGTTACATGCATTTCTCATCCCCTTGCCCTCCAATAACAGCAAGTTCAGTCTTTCTCCCAGTTCAAATCCCTCTGACTTCTTTTGCTGAATCTCTTACCTTTTTACCTCACTTCTTCCACCTTTAGGGGCTCATGTGATTACATTGAGCCAATCTAGATAAACCAGGATAATTTCCCTATCTTAAGATGAGCTGCTTACATCTTAATTATCTGCAGTGTCCCTCCAGAGCAGTACCTGGAGTAACTTGATTGAAAACCAGAAGAGGAGAATCTTGGGGGAACATTGTTAGAATTACATCTACCACAGTCTGCCCTCGGGCCCCCAAAGGTTCAAGTACCTCCCAAATGCAAAACACATTCACATCCCTCCCAATGTTCCCAAGAGCTTCCTCCCATTACAGCATCAACTCAAAGCATAAAAATCTCATCTAAATCTCATCTGTTCAAAAGTCCAAACTCTCATCTAAATCAAGTGTGGGTGAGTAATCCATTAAAAAGAACTCCTGGGAACAATTTTTCTCTATCTGTGACCCATAAAATTAAAGACACATGTTATCTGCCCCTGTATACAAGTATGAGACAGGCATAGGTTGTCGGGGACAAACATGCAGCTTCCACCACGGGAAAAAGTGGAAGGTAAAGCACAGTCATAGGTCGAAAGCAGTTTCAATATCCAGGCAGGAAAAATACATTAGGTTTCAAGGCTTGGGAAGAGCCCTCTTTGGCACTTGGTTCTGCCTTCTTGGGTCTTAGTTCCACTCCTTGGGCTCCTGATTCTGCTGTCTGGCGCATCCTTTTGTTTTCTGTGAAATGTAGCATCTGTTGCAGCTGAGTAGCTTTATCAGTAGTTTTACCTGCCAGCAGAATTCTGGCTATCAAACAGCCTTATTTCATCTCATACTCTCTTGTCCCTTTCTGTCCCAGTTGGCAGTGTTTCTACCAGTATAAAATTCTCAAGAATCTCATGGGTTCTGTGTGAATTCCACAGGGTTTCACGCGCTTAGACAAGATGCCCCTCTAAAATGTTTCCTGGATAATCTATTATCTAATTTTGGCTTCTTTTGAGATGGCAAAGGGACAACACCCTTCAGATTCCTAGAAACCCTGTGGTTTGAATGAGGGGATCTGTAAGCCATACCCTTAATCTCTTCAAAGAGCCTTTTATGTACCTGGATACTTGATCTTTTGATCTTTCTGAGATTTCTTAAAGAGCTGCAGAATCACACCCTTAGCCTTTTCTCCAGAGCACCTTTTACTAAAAATAAATCTCTTAATTTCACAATCTTTTGCCATCTGGGTAGCCTGAGAACTTCAAAATCATTAAATCCTTCTTCCTTTTTGTTTAACAGTTTTTTTCCCCTATCTATCTTTCTCTTCTCACATTTTACTATAAGCAACAAGAAGCCAGGTGTTATGGAATGAATGTATGTGTCCTCCCCCAAAATTCATACATTGGAACCCTAACCCTCAGTGTGGCTGTATTTAGGGTAAAAAAAGTAATTATGGTTACATGAAGTCATATGGGTAGGGTCTTGATCCAATAGAATTAATGTCCTCATAAGAAGAGACAGGAGGGAACTCGCCCCTCTGCAAGATCACCAAGACATGTGAGCCCACAGCCAGATGGCGGCTGCCTACATGCCAAGAGAAGAGCCCTCAGAATAAAACCTACTTTGCTGACACTTTGATCTTAGACGTCCCAGCTTCTAGAACTGTGAGAAATAAATTTCTGTTGCTTAAGCCATCCTATCTGTGATATTTTGTTACAGCAGCCTGAGCAGACTAATACACCAGATAATACCCTTAACATTTTCTTTGGAACTATCAAGTAAATAGCATGGTCATCACTTTACAAGTTCAACTTGCAGGACCATTTTCCCAAGTGCTCTGCCACTATATGAGACTGATCCCTGTCCCTTCTGTTTCTAATAACATGTTCCTCATTCCCTTCTAATTCCTCACCAGAGGCATTGTTAATGTCCCTATTCTGTATCAGTATGTTCAAGGCAATCTAAGGCTTTTTTTCCTCTCATGTTCCTCAAAATTTTTATAGCCTCTGCCTACATTCTAATTCCAAAGGCACTATTGCTGCCAAGACAAATATGACAAATTTTGTGTCCTAACACAATACCATTTGTCTCACAGTTGCTGTAGGTCAGAAGTCCAGGGACAGGGCAGCTCAGCTGGTTCCTCTGCTTAGTGTCTCGCCAGGCCGAGACTGAGGTGTCAACAGGGCTGCATTCCTTTCTGGAAGTTCTAGGGAAGAATCGAGTTCCATGCTCCTTCAAGTTGTTGGCAGAATTCATTTCCTTGAGGCTATAGGGCAAAGTCCCTGAGGTCTGCTTTTCCTTGGGAGCCCCTTTCAGTTTCTTAAGACCACATGCATTCCTCTTCACCTTGTACTACCAGCAAGAGCAGGTTGAATTGTTCTCACACATTTTCACACTTCAAATCTCTAACTTCTTCTACTACATCTTTCTGATTCTTCTGCCTTCTGCTTTCAAGAGCTGATGTGGTTGCCTGAACAGTAAGTAAGTAGCCTCCTTATTTTATGGTTGATTGTTTAGTGACCTGAATTCCACTTGCAAAGTCCCCTCTGGATTAGTGTTTGATTGAAACACTTGTGGGCAAGAATCTTGTGGGGAGGGGGTAGTTCTTTAGAATCTGCCCACCACATTTGTGTTCCTTGGATTTTCCTTCTCCACCCTCTTTTTCAATATTTAAATATTTTTAGAATTCCACTTTAATTTCCTCTTGACTTTTTGACTATAATTTTTATATGGTCTTTAAATAGACTTCATATAATCTTTTTAGTGGTTGTCCTAATTCTTACAAAGTATGAATCTCACTTTATACCACTTTAACACCAACTTAGAATTAACAATTTTATCATTTCAAGCCAAACTAGATAAATAAATAAACTTTACAACTATACAGGTCTTTATCATCCCCTTTGTGATGAAGTCCTATGTGTTACATTGGAAGCCCTATTAGACAATTTTCCTCTGCTCTCTGCTGAATCACCAACAATTCTCTCTACTAACTAGATAATTCCCATCAACATACAAACTTGCACTAATACCAATCCTTCTCTTTAGTCTTCCCCTGACCTCATGTTCCCAGCACTATTACACCATTCATGCAACCACTTAAAGCAATTATGTGCTGCCTTTAGCCTCTTCTCTCCTCTATAACCAACTTCTGCCCAACATTAATGTCTTGATAACATGAGTAATATTTCAGGTGGTTTATTCCAATCTCTTGGTAGCATCAGGTGAAGCAGACCACTCATTCTGCTCTCCAACTCCATAGTCCTGGTTTTCCTCCTGCATTATTTGCTGCTCTTCCTGAGTCTACGTGCTGAATCTGCATAATTCTGCTTCTTAAATGTTGGGATTTCTCAAGATTCTTCCCTGGACTTGCTTCTTTCTCAGTAGTGCCTCCCAGTGAATCATATCCAGTTCTGTGTATTTGAAAAAGTTACATATTGAAGACTGCCAAATTCATTTCCTTAGTTAAAATCTCTTATCTGAGTTTGAAACTTATATATCCACCAGTTGGCATCTTTACTTGGATCTCAGATATCTTCACCACGGCAAGTCTAAAATCTTTTAATCCCCCATCCCAAACTTGTAATTCTGATGCCAGAATTACACATTTACAAAAATGACATCAACACCATCTTCTCTCAATTTCTATCTTCTTTTTTCCCACTCTACTACTATCACCAATGCCCATCTTCTCCCCCAGATGCTACACAAGCCTCCAAATGGGCTTTCCCAGATTACTTTCCCACATCCAATCCTGTCTCCAAGAGCAATGAATTTGAACTCCTTTAAATACAGACCTTTTCATCCCTGCTTAAAACCTTACAAGGATTTCTCCTTATACTATGGAATAAATCCAATTTTGTTAAAATGGCCTTCCAGTCCCTGAAAAACTCTATAAGCTCATCTCATGTCATTATCTTGCCACCTATTATGCTCCAGCCATACTGGAGCACACAGGAACACATCAAGCTACTCCTGCTTCAGAAACTTTGCATAAGTTGTTCCCTATGTGTGAAGAAATATATTCTTAATCATTCATTGTTAATCTTTCTTATATTGTTGAGTGTTAGATGCAGAGCTAATCACAGTTAGTCATGATGTTAGATGCAGAGGCTCTTGTTAAACAATATAGATAAATTACAGGTCTTCAAGGTCTACTACTTATGGTAGTGAAGACGATAGGAAAAAACATAAACTTAACACATAACTTAGGTATAATCAAGTAAATTAATAATATTATAACAGGCAACATGGGGGAAGGAGTAATTCTGGGTTGATGGAGAAGCCTCTCTGAGAAGGGAATATTTAAATTGAGGCCTGAATGATGAAAATGAGTCAACTAAGTAAATAAGCCATGAGCATTCAAAACAAAAAGAAAAGTGTGTCCAAAACCCTGAATCCAGAAAGAGGGTTTTGTGTTAGAAGAACTGAAATATGACCATGGAGACGTAAGTGCTGAGAGTCAGAAGATCGGGGCCTGCAATAAAGTTGGAGAACAGACAAAGGCCGAGTCAGGCAGGGTCTTAAGAGAGCAGATGTGGAATTTGGATTTTATAAGTACATTGAACAGCTTTTGGAGTTATTTAAGCAATAGAGTGACAAAATTTGATGTACAAAGGTAAGTTTAATGTAGTGCACTTTAAAACGTTTCCCCCTAACATATAGCCTCAAATCAACTGTTGAGATCACCAATAGTAAGAGCACCTCCAAACACTGAATGTTCTCCAAAGGGGCATTTTATCCTTTTATTATGAAGTTACATCAGAGACTGCTTATTCTCAAATAGCTGAGTCCATAAAGACCGAAACAAGAATTTGAAACTACTAAAAATATATGCACACATGCATAAAGAGGTCAATCCCCAAAAGGAAGGTGGAATAGCTAAACCCAATAATATTATGATGGGCAGAAGCCAATATACATATTGTGCATATACAGCAGCAATAAAAAAATTAACCATAAATATTCAATTCCAATAAAATACACAGCAAAAAAGTCAAGAAATGAAAAATAACTCCAATCTACTTTAGCAGCTTTATTTATACAGTGCATGAATTTTCTTTTTCATGATTTTGCCTTACTATAGCTTTAAATGATGAGGTCAGTAATGAGTATTTTGCTTCACATTTTCCAAAGAGTACATGTGGCTTAGGAGGACTATAGGAAACAATTTCCAAATAACCACAGCTAGAACTCAGATTCATGGTTTACTTAATACTTCCTGGCATGAGTATTTTAAAGGTTCAATTTTAAGGAGATAAGCAGTTTTCTTTTAAAGAAAGCTTACTCTATTACATAAATTTAATCTATTCTTAAGAAAAATCATATTAAGAATATCCAAAAGAAACAAAAAAATATAAAATAGTACCAAGAGAGAAGAGCTTATGATCTTTTAAAATTTGGAACTCCAAAGCTCTCTAAGAAGATTTCTAAAAGCATAAATAAAACTGACATTATAGAGTATACAACTAATAAAGTAAAAGTGTTTTTTTATTTATTCAAGGAGATGTCTAAAAAAATTAACATTTTGCTTCTTTGTATGAAAGCTTAAAATTTATGGTTTTGAAAGTAAGTTTTTAAATTGTTAAATAATTAGAGTGAAAAGAAGAAAAATCCATTTCAGCAATTATTCTATTTACATGAGCTAGCAATCCTTTCTCATATGCTCAGTATAGTAAATGAATAATGGAATTAATCCTGCAGTGCAATTAATTTTGATTTAAAGTACCCAGATAAATATTACAAGTTTAAAGAGAAATAAAAGGAACTTGAATTTCCCATTCACCCTTGATAAATATAGAGATTTTTTTCTGCTCATTCCAACCACTGAAATACTTTATTAGAGAAAATATCTTTCTGACATGAAAATAAATGGTGCTCAAAAAGATCCATGACCAGTAATATACTACATAGTTTGGTGCTCTGAGAAAGCCTATGTATGTGAATAATCTAGGACACTAATAATAATCACAAAACCAGCTCTCACTGTGTAAGCTTCCCATGGCATGTATACACATTTAACATATATTATCTCAATTCTCACAATTATTCTATGAGGATTAAAATAGTATCGCACCCATTTGTACAACTGAAGAAGCAAAAGCTAAAAGAAGTAACTTGTTCAAATTATACAACTTGTAATTTAAAAATTACATATATTCTTCTTTCAATCACTACTCTATACTGAAAGGTACTCAGCTAGATTCCGGTAATAGATAGGATCTAAGTTCTGCCTCAGCTTGTCATGGAGATAGACAAAAACAGCAATAAATATAATGCAAAGTGAAAAGATAAAACACAATAAATGCCACGGAAGCCCAGAGTCTTTTTTTTTTTTTTTTTAGCCAGCCACAGGTGGACAGAGAAGGAAGCCTTTCTGTGGGAAGTGATGCCAGGGTTTGAACTGAGTCTTGGGAGAAAGATGAAGAGTTAGCCAGGGAAAAGAAACAGGGATGGCGGTGGGAAGAACCTCATAGGAAAATGCATTACAAAGCCACACAGATAGGAAATGGCCAGATTATCTTTCAACAACTGCAAATGCCAACGTTGTTGAGAGCGTGAGGCTTGTGGAGAAAAATGGCCAAAAGTGAAACTGGAAAAGAGATCAACAGATATCCCTGATGAAGAAATGGTGATTTATGGTTATTTGGGGAAAGCTACTTCGTCTTGTTCTGCTCCCATTTCTTCATCCGCAAAATGGGTTAATAATACCCATAGATTTTGTGAGGAGTAAATGAACTAATAACCAAAACTTAAAAGAATGGAACACAGTATATATTCAAATATTTCCTATTCTTAGCCAAAAGAAGGAAAGAAAGCAGCTGGGCCCATACCGCTTGTAAGTGCCCTAGCCAGGATCTAAACTCAGACTGGAGGAAACCTAAGGCCATTATTCTAGTACTACTTGAAATCTTGTGGCTTAAAAAATGCATATGTTACAATACAATTCAAATAACAAATACTGTTTTTCTTCATTTTTTGTTTAAGAGCTTTCGAATTTTTAAAAAATCCAAAAATTTTCAAAAGTCGAGGTGACAGGAGAGGAGAACAAAATGACAGAAAAAAGAACCTGAATACAATAATTATGTTTTATGATCTAGTAAATTAAAATCTAAAAAATAAAAAGTAGAAAAAAATGGAAGGATGGAAGGAAGGAAAGAAGGCAAGCTAATGAACATTAGCTATTGGTTATAGCATTTACTCTCTATACAAGGGAGAACTTTGGACAATTATTTCTTATTTTTAACTTAATTTTAAGGTATTTTTTCAAGTGGATGTACTTTAAACTTAAATACATTTTCAGGTCGGCATTGAGCTATAAAAATCCCAATGATTTGTTAAGGTATAATTCTAAGTTAGATCAATACTAAATTTCAGTAATAATTAATTATTAAAATATGTCTTAGCCTCATTATTCATTAGATATCGTGTTCTCTGTTTCCCTCCTCACAAAATCTAAGCTATGTTATAATGGTTTGTTTGCACTTTTGTTTCATTCACTCCTGGTATATGTTCTTTTATGCTCAAACAATTTCTTGTTTTCATTTTACCTCTATTTTTCTCCTGAAATTTAATTCTTGCCTCATCACTGGAACAAGCTCACTTTATTCTGCTGAACCTCAGAGGAATTAGGCTTCTCTTTTATAACTGGTAAATAAGGAATAGAATCTTTCTCTGCATTATTATAATAACAAAGTGCTATTTAATAAATGCTTTATGTTCAGGAATAAGGACAGTGGAACAAAAGTCACCAAGAAGAAAAAAAAATCATGTCTTTCAAATTTAAGTATGAAGAAGGCATCTATTTTAAGTTTTTATATAATCTTGAGCCAATTACAAAGCTCTGAAGATACAGAAAATATGTCTTATTCTCAGATCTGAATGATGTAAAATGACCATGAAATCTCTGATATAACAAAA
Source organism: Potos flavus (assembly GCA_028534135.1). Lineage (NCBI taxonomy): Eukaryota > Metazoa > Chordata > Mammalia > Carnivora > Procyonidae > Potos > Potos flavus. The sequence continues at coordinate 52,657,491 of CM052899.1, forward strand.
TCATATTAAATTCCGAAGTACTCTTTATATAGAATAATAAAATAAGCACTCTAAGAGATAGGATTGAGCAAATGTATAACATTTACAGCCAAGTGGCAGAATACAGAACAGTGGAAGAAATAACCTTATAAATGGTGAATGCCTACAAAATGCAAGCAAGTCTGGCCCCATCCAACACTGTACTACAGGACCCTCCCACCAGATAACAAAGGTTGGCCATGTGCATTCTGCTCTTTCATAAAATAGATGATATAGGTAAGATACATGAAAGATCACATATCCATATCACACCTTTCTTTACAATAATAGACACAGGAATATCTAGGAGGGCAAAAATCTCATGTTATTTTCCTTGAAATAATTTCTACTTTACACATGTTCATATTAATGAGAAATTTTCTTTTCTTGAACAAATTAAGAAATAAATTTCAACTCCCCATACAACCAATTTTTCCATCATAAAATTACCAATCTTTTTGGTTATTTTTATGTTGTGTGTGTGTGTATGTGTGAAGAGAGAGTGTTATTTGTACAATTCTTAGGAATTTCAACTTCCTGACATCAGTTTCATGGAATTTACACCCAAAAGATTTCTTTAGTTATGCAAATGTGTAATGTATGTCTCTTAGTAGAAAAGTAAGGATAATAAAGAAAAAAATAACTGAAATCGTATTCAAGCAGCAGCAATGGAAAAAAAACACGGAATGCAATCATATAATTTTAAAGAAAGAACTAAATGGATATCTTTACTTTCCAATTAAATATGCAGAGGTAATTCTAAAATATCAAGCACGATTGCATAGGAAAAGTGTAGTGTCCTGGTATAAAAAAGTGAAGAGGAGAAGCTGATTTGGTAAGGAAAGTATCTTTTGATTTTATTATTTGACTTTTATTAAAATGGGTAGGACACATAAATAAAAATGCCCAGTAAGAAGATGGATATACAGAACTGTAGTTTGGTTAAAGCTAGATGTGATAGTGTAAATAATCACTGATGGAAAGGCAGAAGAGTGATAATTATAAAACCCAGAATTATATCCATGTTTAAGAGGTAATATGGATAAAAGTGGCACCATAATAATAGACAGAAGAAGAAGGCAGACTTGCAAGAGTAAGAGTAAAGAAAACCATGAAAATCAAAGGAAAAGAAATTCTAGCAACAGTAGTACATTTTGTCAAATGCCACAAAAGAGTGCAGTTTATGTACAAGAAGTCCACAGGGATATTTAAGGGTATAGCTGCAGACTTCTCATTTCAGGATGGCTGTGGAAAGACATTTCCATACACTTCTACTCCCACAACTGCACCTAAGCAAGAAATAGAACACGAAAGAAAAGTTTAGACACCAAGAAATATCTGTAACCCAAATAGTAAGTAAATAAAGGGAGAGTAAGTGACTTAGCAAAATAGAAGAGAGATAGCTTTACAGAAATAATGAAAAGGAAATAATCCAGTTTGACTTGTAGAGCCCTAGAAAGGTTCAAGTGTGGAAAGCTCCAAGTATAGCGGAAGGCTGAGGTGAGGCTCGGGCTGAAAACAGCTGAGTCATCTTAAAATCTGTTTAAAAAATTGTTGGGTCCCCAGACCCTACCCTGCTCAGATCTATCAAACTATCCAGAAGAAAAAAGTTTTATAGATTCTGAACAAACTGAGCCAATCAGACACCAGATTTGAACAAACTGAGCCAATCAGACACCAGATTTGGGGACACTAAACACAGAATAAACCCATGATGAGAAGTGACATTCAAAACACAATGGCTAAGTGATATTCTGCACAGCCATCAGTGAGATCCACAGTCCCCTCTTCCTGCCCCAGATTTGGAAGATTAGGAGCTTATATTACCAGGAAGGACACCAGTGGCTCTTTCTTTGAAGGTAGAATACCAACATCAAAAAACACATTTACAGATAATTTTGGAGTTACCAGTGAATGGCCCAGTTAGTCACTCTATAGTAATGACTCAAATCCTGCAAGACCCACCCAAACATACAGAACTTCCAATTCACTTTTTAGTACTTCACACTTCTTATGATTGGATGTTTAAGAACTATCAGACATCTAAGAAGCATATCTAACTTGGGGGAGGGGGGAAGATAAGCAAAATAAAGAAAAAAAGAAAACTCAAAGGAAATATAAAAAAAAAGTTTCCAGGAAACTATAATTAATATCCATGGACAGATAAAATGATATTTGAAACAAGATGCCATGAAACAAGATATTAGGAAAAATTTTAAATACAGCTTAAATTAAAATATTTATTAGAGGGGCGCCTGGGTGGCTCAGTCATTTAGCGTCTACTTTCGGCTCAGATCGTGATCCCAGGGTCCTGGGATCGAGCCCCACATCAGGCTCCCTGCTCAGCGGGAAGCCTGCTTCTCCCTCTCCAGCTCCTCCTGCTTCTGTTCCTACTCTCACTCTCTCTCTCTGGCAAGTAAATAAATTAAAATCTTAAATATATATATATATATATTTATTAGAAGGGTAGGTAAAAAAAAATCTCTAAGTTGTGAAAACCTACAAGATAGTAGAACAAAAGAACAGAGGTTTTAAGGGGAACTCTAGGATCAGAAAACAGAGTAGTGGTTGCCACAAGAGGAGGGCAGGAAAAGGAACTGATTACAAAGAAACACAGGGAAATTGGGGAGACACTGTGGTGGCAGTTTAATGACCCCATACATTTGTCAACATATCAAATTGTAAACTTAAAAAGGGCAACTTCTGGTGCATGTAAATTATGTTTAAAAAACAAGAGACATAGAGATGGAGTCTCAGTCCTTTTGGGTTGCTATAACAGAACACCATAGACTGGGCGGTTCATAAACAACAGACACTTATTTCTCACAGTTCTAGAAGCTGAAAAGTCTAAACCAAGGTGGTGATAGAGTCAGTGTCTGATGAGAACCCATTTCCTAGATCATAGTAGGCCGACTACTTGCCACTGTGTCCTCACATGGAGGTAGGGGCAAGGGAGCTCTCCGTGGTCTACTTTATAAGGGCACAAATCCTGTTCATGAGGGCTCCACCCTCATAACCAAAATACCTCCCAAAGGCCCCATCTCTAAGCATCATCACATTGGGAATTAGGATTTCATATGTGAATTGGGAGGGGTGGGGAAACAGCGCCTACAGAAACGAAAAATGGGAAAACAAAAGGAAAAAAAATTAGAAAATTAGTCCAGGAGGCCAAGCATTCAGCTGTTAAGAATTGCAAACTGAGAGAATTAAGAAAGAAGGAGAGAAAATTAAAGAAACAATAGAAGAAATCTTCCCCAAACTGAAGAACCAGACTCTCTACATAAAAATGTTTCACCTAGTGCCTTGTCCAGTGAATGAAGACTTACACTGAGGCAAATGCTTGAGAAATTTTAGGACATTGGGTATGAGAAGAGTCAAAAAATGAAGTATACAATTTAACAGGAATCAGAATAGCTTCTGAATTTTTACATAATATTAGATGCTAAAAAACAGTGAGGCCATACTTTCAAAATAATTAATAGAAATTATATCCATTCTGTTATTTCATATCCAGTCCATGAAGGAAACAAAGCAAATAATAAAAATTACAATTCAGAAAAATCCTAAAATAAAGATATTTGAAATTATACATTAAGAGAACACAGTATACCTGAAAGTATCCACCCATAACTAGCAACACTAATACATAATCTCGTAAAACTCTGGACTTGAAAGAAAAAAGAAATCCTTTGGGCATCTAGACAAAAGGAGTATATAACGTTTTAAGGAAAGAAAATAATTTTCTTTGAGTAGTGCCTTATTTCAGACAGAAGTAGAGAGTATAATTAAGATTCTCAAAAAAAATTAAAATGTGAGACAAAGATTTTTACCCAACAAAACTTTCAATATAAAGGACACAAACAGTTATCAACATGAAAGAACTCAAAGAATATGGCTACTGTTACCCCTTCTTGCAGAATCTACTAGAGAACAAATTCAGACAACCAAAATGACTGGTGAGACATTGATGGACGAACTTGTGTAGAGCATTAACTAAATATAGCACAAAGAGAAATGAAGATTAGAAGGAAGAAATTATTGTACGTTGCAGCTATCGACTGACCAAAAAAATGAAGGTTAATAAGTATATCATATTTGTTTTATTATTTTCAGTAATCATAATTGATTAAATAGCCCTGGTATTATTATTCGGACAATATTGTGTGTAATATGAGGGATAGAATAATTACGGAATATTCTAACAACTTCCGTGTCCTTAAGAACCAAAGTGAAATAAAAAGATTAAGTAAAAACCCAGGGATTCACTATTTGAATTGGCAGTATCTGAATGAACTCATAAAGCAATTTATCTCCAAAAATATATACTATTTCCTAGTTTTTCCAGTGAATTGGCTAAGAAACAATGATAAAAAATAGATGAAGGAATCTTGGAACAGGAGAAGGGAGTAAGAATAACAGAGGGAGCAGAAAATTAGGTGGATACAGTAGACTTTACTCCTCATGAGTCCTATGAATCATATATGATGATTAAAACAAAAATCACAACACCATCTAATACTCAAGACAATGATATTTATTTTTTCCCAGATTTACCGAGGTACAACTGACATATAAATTTGTCTTTCTTTAAGGTGTACAATGTATTGATTTGATACATTGATATACTGTAAAAGGATTACTACTGTAGCCTTAGCTAACACCTCCCTGGGATCACATAACTACCATATCTTTTGTAGTGAGAATATTTAAGATCTATTATCTTAGCAACTTACAAATATATACTTCATTATTATTAACTATAATCACTATGCTATACATTAGATTCCCAGACATACTCACCTTAAAACTGGAAGTCTGTACTATTTGACCAACATCTCCCCATTTCCCCCATCACCCAGCCCCTGGTAACCACCACACTATGCTCTGTTTTGAATAGACTGGCTTTTTTAGATTCCACATATAGGTGATATGATACAGTTTTAAGACATTGATATTGAAAGATAGAAATGGTAAAAGGACCTAAATGGAAGGGAGGTTTCGGTGCTTCATTTAACATAGTAAAATGCTCATACCAGTAGATAGTGATAAGTCACGTCTTTAAATTGCAAAACCAGAAGCAACCACTAAGAAAACTATATAAAAAATACAATCAAAAACAGTATAAAGAAGGATTCTTAATTTTATTTAATTGCGGTGAAATAAAATATATGTTCAAATTAGTTTATAATGATTTTTTAAAATAGTAATTGGTCATTTTTAAAGGATGACAGCAAATGAAATTATTATCTTCAAAATTGTAAAAATAATTGTATAATAAAGAAACATTTATCCTGCCTTTCCTATATGAACTATACCTCTGGGTATAGAAATAAAAGAAGAAAAATATTTCTTTATGAAACTATTTATATAAATGAAAAAGAATCATCATTTTGCAACCCTCAAGGAAGGAATTAATAATTATTATAAGCCTTCGGTGTCAACAGCTACTAATATAAAAAGTTCAAACCAGACATGCTGTGCCTCCTGATAAAAAGAACACACCACCAGAGGGATCTCACTTGAGTCTGATGATATGTCTGGATCCAATTGCTAAGTGCAAGAAATCCAGAACATGGAAGAACAGGTTGAATGCACCACAAGTCTCCAAATCAGTAAAACATAGATGATGATAAACTATACCAGTTAAAGGGTACAGGTTCTTCCTCAGGGAGATTATAAGAGAAAGAAGGAGATTGAAGGGGAACCTGCAGATGAAGAGACTTCAAAGACACATCACACTTTTTAACGGGCCAGACTAAACTATAGTGTCTAGGAATGCCCTCATAGCTGATAAAGCCATAGAGAAGAGTGGTTATAACAAAAATTAGAATAATGGTTACGTGTGGAGAATGGGAGCGGCCTCTGACAGAGGTGGAACACACAGACAGCTTCTGAGGCCAGAGGCAATGTCCTGTTTCCTGACGTGGGTGGTGGATACACCTTGTAATTCACTAAGCTATATATTCATTTTGTCTGGTTTCCCACATTTGAGTTTTACTTTTATAATATTAAGGCCTAAAAAGGTTGAACGTCGATCAGGAGCGTCAAGTTAGTACTGCATTATATATATATTTTGCTAGAGCAGAAGAGATTGATGTCAGACAGGTAACACTGATTCTCCCAGCATACCTTTCTCAGTGTGTTCGTAGGGTGACTAGCAAGAAACATTACTTGTCACAAGATCTTTTGTCATGGAAGTATTTCTTTATCTTTATTTGAGAGAGCCTAGAGGGGTGGGGGAGAGAGAGTACAAGCAGAGGGAAGGCACAGAGGGAGGGGAGAAGCAGTGTCCTTGCTGAGCAGAGAGCCCAATGCCGGACTTGATCCCAGGACCCAGGGATCACGACCTGAACAGAAGGCAGACGCTTAACCGACTGAGCCACCCAGGCACTCCAATCACAGAGGTATTTCTAACATGATCTATTTACTGAAGCTTAGTAACGTGAAAAGGCCTGAGTCCGTCAGACATAAATTTTAATCCCAATCCCACAGCTTTTTAGTTTGAGATTTAGCCTTTCTGATTTTCAGTTTCCTCATCTGCAAAATGGAAATAACAACTGACACTGTTGTTTTTAACGTTGGAAAATTTTTTACAAAGTGCCAGAAACAGTTTGGGCCCTCAAGAAAGATCATCTATTATTTTGATTACAGAAATTCCTTTTAAAATTCTAATTTTCCCTTTAACAAAATATCAAAGTCTAAAATACTGACTGTTCCATAATAAAGGAAAACAGAATTTTTATTCATTCCATCTCCTACTACTAGCTTCCATGTATTTTGAACCAATAACAATACAGTTATCTTTTTATTAAGCATCCTGTGGCCATTGTGATAAACACGTTAAAATGTACTAGATCCCAGAGGGCACTAACAAGGGGATGAGGCCACCAGGACACTGGCTAGAGGTGATCCCAGAGTCTGCTGGAATGAGATCAACCAATGGTACAAAGAAAGCATGTAGTGTAGAGCAAGGAGAAAACTTGTTCCTCTGTCTTTTTCTTTTTCTTTTCAAGTGAACTTCTTCCTCACTGCCTTCAGCTCCCTGGGTCACTCTCTTAAAGCTGGACATGAGCTCTTTGTGTCTGACTTATGAGCACCACTTCTGTACCTTTTAAAAGACACCTGAATCATTACCTGACACAGAGGCTCCAGCCTCTAACGTCTAGTCGCCAGGACTAGCGCAAACAGTGTAAGTCACATATCAGAGGTTACGGAAATGATTTTCTGAAAACACCACGGTATTTTAAAAATTATTTCCTCTATGATAAAGAGTGTCTCCCAGCAGGCATTCTGCACTGAAAGAGTGAGGATGAACGCCACCCTGAGAAGGAGGTGGAAATGACCTAGGGGAATTTCCAGCAAAACACAAAGGAGAAATAAAAGGAGCTCATAGAAATTTAAAGGATAAAGAGGAGCAGCGGGGAATCAGTCATCAAGAGTGTTGAAATAGCAAAGGATACAGGGGAGGGGAGAAGCTCAGGCATGCTGAAAGAAAAGCTGAATGCTGAGGGCTCTAGAAAATCTAAGAGGAGAGTGCCAGCCGAGTGGACCTACTCCAATCTGGGGCTGCCACACCAGACTAAAATGCCAGTTAGCACTCCCAAGCCCCCCACAACCTCCATGGGGCAAGGAAGGCATTCAGGATATTTTCCCATGCCCTGTGCAGGATACAAAGGTAGTTGATTGTGCTGGATAAGATTTTCAAGGGAGTTACTGCAGTCAAAGTGATCCTGAAATTAAAAGCTGAAGGACAGACTGCCAAGACGGATGGACTGCCGACCTTGGGATTTTCAACAATGTTTGCATCAGTAGGGACATAGGTTCATCATCCCTGATTTCCACAGTGAACAGCTGCCAAGGAAACAGCAATGGGCACAAGCCCAGAATTTTCACCCCCAAGCAGAGACCAACCAGTGAGAACCCTGGGACAACACTCAGATCTGAGACTTCTTCTCCCTTAAGGCGGTCACGTCACAAACCAGCCCTCCCTCCCAGCCCCCATGCACCCAGATAACATCTCAGGGAGTCTGTGAGGAAAACCTGATCAGACAGAGAAGTGAACTCACTGAACAATTATGCAAAATGAAACTGAGGTAACTACTTGGTGCTTTAAGGACCCACCACCCTCCATCAACAGCACCACCAGCCTGCAAAGGAAGCTTGAAAAACAAGACACAGAAAAGAAAAATGCTAGGGTTTGGTTTCCAGTCTGGTTTTCGGGTTCTCGTTTGGGAGTTTGGGGGGCACATGCAGTACCATATGAACTTGTGAAGTCTAATACAAGAATTTGAGAAATTTCGTATACTTAAAGTTGCTTTAACATTCTAATCAGAAGCAGTAAAGGGACCAGGTACCCTAAGTGTCTTACAGGACAGCGGATAAGCACAGTATTTTATCTGACCAACACTTGCCCTGTAGCTTTCACAGCTCTTTTCCATACATCAGACAGTTCAATGTCAGTTTTTTCCACAGTGCAGCAAAGCTTATTGTCCTAAAGCCAATTTAAATTTTCAAATCAATACATACAAAATGGAAGGCTTTTTTCAGGGTCAAGGGAACATAAGCACATTACTGATTTTAATATATTTAAAGGTATTATTAATGTATTCAAAATTATATAAGTATTACATATTTATAATTAATTTATATAAGCATATATATAATGATTTAATGATTATTAAATTATATATGTTTTAAAATATTTTTCTGACAAGGAGTGCCTGCGTGGGTCAGTCGGATGAGCGTCCACCTCTTGATTTCAGCTCAGGTCATGATCTCAGGGTTCTGGAGATCGAGCCCCACATTGGGCTCGGTGCTGAGTGTGGAGCCTGCTTCAGATTCTCTTTCTCCCTTTCCCTCTACCCCTCCCAGTTCGTGCATGCTCTCACTCTCTATTAAAAAGTATATTTTTTTCCTGACAAGTAATTCTAAAGTCCTTTAATAACAACAGATTACAAATGAATTCTAAAGTCCAGGAGGAAATCTGAATTATGGACTCCAGAAGATCCAACTAAACACAGTCCTACCTTCCCATTCTCAGTTCTCAGCCTCCATTTCTAGCCTCACGTCCAAGCTCTGTCTTCCAAGTTATGTAAGGTTATTGCAAATCCTGATGAGCATCCCCAATGTGAAAAGTTTGTAAGTTATCCCTATTTATCAATCTGCCCTATTGTCTCCACGTAAACAGTTATACAGATAGAACTTCATAAAGATGATGAGAATCAGGGATGGGGAGTACTTTCTGGTAGGGATACTCACTTTCTACCCACGAAAAGTACTGCAATCCCAGTATAAGGAAATAATCTGGAAGAGACGGTGATACAAGGAACAGGTTAAATAACAATTTCAGGCTCACAAGCCTATGGTGACATGTGGAAGAGCTGAAATAGCAGTGCCTTAAGAAAAGGAGGTAAGGGTGGGGGCGGGGGGATTCACTTAAGTGTGGACTAAGAGGGAAATTCCTGATCTCGAATGTCTCCAGTGGCATTCTTTGCCTTTACTTCTAACCTCTTTTCACTGTAACCTTAGTGCTTGCCCAAGACTAGTTTCAGAGTAGGTGGAGATAAGTGGTGTGTAATACTGGACTGTAAGTATCTCACTACCTACTCCACAATGTCCCCCCTTGTCTGGTTTTTCCCGCAAAGGTAAGTCCCAACTGGCACGTCCACAGACTATATTAGTCACTCCTCTCACATTCTTAATGATGAACTTAGGATAGCTTCTGCTTTCCTCCTAAAAGTCATACGGGGGACTATATCCTCTGCTTCTCAATTATCCACCACTACAAAAAATCTTGTCTTTGCCTCAGGCCACTTCCTCTTTGTGAGTGCAGTATCTCAAAATGAACTGCTGAATGGAGAACAACCCCAAGCAGAATACAAGGGTAGCCGCTGCAGTCTCCACTATGGGCACCCTCGAATCCATTAACTTTGAAGGAAGAGAAAAATGAACTCAACAGAAACCTGGGTAAAAAACGAAGCTTAGAAGAAGCTTAAAAATTAAAGTAAGCTCAGAACTGAAAACTACCAAATTAGGACTCAAGATAACTTTCCTAAGTTATTAAAACAGTTCTCTGCCATTCTTAATACTTTAGTCATGGACTACAGTGATTTGGCTTTACAATCTCAAGAAACATAACTATTCATTTGTATCAATAAATGGTATTTTATTAGTTGTATTTCTTACAAGTTAAAGTCTTTAAATGCATTCACAACCAAAAAATGTCATCTATAAAATAAGAATAATAATTATCCTACTTCAAAGAGTTGCCGAAGAAATTATAAAGAGTACTTAGAACAACGTCTAACACAGAATAAGCACTTCCTTATTTGCATTCAGCGTAAGATTGCATTCAGCAAACATAAACATTTGCTATTGTTATTATTATTTATTCATTTCCCAAATATAACTGGTGACATGCTATTCAAGATCACTTCACAGCCCCATACTACTATATGCATATGTCTTTTCTGGAGTGCCTACGAAGCTGGGAAAAACATATTTCCTTTTACGTATTATTTCAACATTTGCATTTTTAAAGAATTTCTCAAGTATTGGAAAGCAAATAAGATGCAAAGAAAGTATTTGGGGTTCCACTTCTTCAAAAGAAAAGAATTTCATTTATCTAGGTGAATAATAACCCTGAGAGAATTTACCTAAAGCACAGAAATTAGTTTGTGTTTACAAAAAAGCAAGGGTCAGCAAACTTTAAGGCAGTAAATATTTTATTTTGCCTTGGTGGGCCTTAAATTCTCTGTTGCAACTATTTAACCCGGCCATTATAATACAAAAGCGGCCACAAGCTGCATGTAAATGAATGGGTGTGACTGGTGTAGCAAAACTATTCTAGCTCGAAAGCATGCAATAAATAATTATCCACAGGGAAAACAAAGTCTAATAGATGATAAAAAATATGCACCTACTGCATGGTGAACAGACTTTAAGAACTCAAAATATTTTAAATTCTCATATATCACACGTAATGATCGCTCATCCATTAAGTCTTCATTATAGTTCCTCTGTTATTAGCACTGAGGGGTCTATACATCTTGAAGGGGGACATGTTGGCCTTGAACACATTTATTTGTACCTTCTCCTCTCCTTATCACCCGATAAAGACAACTGAACTCCCGTGATTTCTGGGAAAAGGCACCCAGGTCTTGATTTCTGAACAGTCCCCCTTAGCTCAATCTAGATTAAAAAGTATTGGCTTAATTCAGTGGCCAAATTAGCAAAGCTGAACTAATTCAACTCCAGCCAAGTCGGCTCTTTACTGGGATATTTATTAGGTTACGTGATGTTTTGACAAATTAATAATGAATAGTTAATCATGAATTTTACATTCAGGGGCCGGGGGGAAGATGTTGCCAAATACCCAACTACTTAGAATTTAATCATATAAACAGGGAACTAACTGACGTCAAGGTTGGAAAAATATTTATTTGTGTTATATAATAAACTTTTACTACTCAAATACTGTAAGACTACTTCGTAAGTCCTGAGCAATGAACAGCAGATATTACTAGATTTATTTCTAGAACGAGAAGTTCAGAAATCGAGAAACAGGGGCACCTGGGTGGCTCAATGGGTTAAAGCCTCTGCCTTTGGTTCAGGTCATGACCTCAGGGTCCTGGGATCAAGTCCCGCATCGGGCTCTCTGCTCAGCAGGGAGCCTGCTTCCCCCTCTCTCTCTGCCTGCCCCTCTGCCTGCTTGTGATCTCTCTCTCTCTGTGTAAAATAAATAAATAAAATCTTGGAAAAAAAAGTTTTAAAGAAATAAAAAAAAGAAATCGAGAAACAAAGTATCACAGAGAATCTACTGCTTGGCTGGAAACAGAAGACAGGTTTCCTGAACTCTCTTCAAGTCACTGTGATATCTACTACATAACTTCTTTTTATATCAGGATATTTCCAAATGGAAGCAACCGAAGGAGTTATTCCATTTAAACTTACTTCTCCTGAGACAAGTCAGACTTGCCGAGGGAAAACTCACACGAAATCTGTCTATTTCTTTACAGACGATAGAAAGATGAATTTCCCTCTATACTCTTTGTTTCCTTTTACGACATCATCTAAAGGAAGATACTGACTTTCACAGCCGCGAGAGAAAATCAAGTGTGACGGTGGCTGAAGCCAAGGAAAGAGTCGCTTGTTAGGCAATGCTGAGCAGCATTTTGGTCACCCAAAACCAAAAATTGGCACTGCCTGTTGTCAGTCTGTGCCAGAAGCCTTTGCACTGTTTCTGCCATCATGTTCTCTACTTGTTTAGGAGGGCTGAATGGGATGGCACTCTACCCGGTTCACCTGCATTTGTGAACTAAATCAGCAGTTTTAATTACCCAAGGGGGCTATTAAAATTCAAAATTATCTCAAGGTTATTCGATGGGGAAAAAAATCAGGCACTTTTTTTTTTAATTGGATTTGTTATTCCTGACTTTTCTGCACCAGGAGCCACGACGTTAGCAATGAAGCAGCAGGGGAGGCACAAGTTAAAACAAGTACAGCCTGAGGGAATCCTCAGGCTGGAATTGAGGCTGGCTGCCCTTGGGACGCACACATTGGAAATGAATGAATGGCTAAGGTGTAAGGACAAGGGCGAAACAGGGATGTTTACTTTTTGCAGTTTTATGATTCTTTTGGAAGTTTTAGATATTTTAAGGCAATACAAGAAGACTAATTTTATGCAGTGATCATGTTCCAGCCATCCTGAAGTTTCTCAACATTAGAGAATATTCCAGAGAATGTCATAATTCTAAGCCTTTGCTTACGTCATCCCTTTTGCCTAGAATGCCCTTCCTCCCCTTCAGGCAAATCCCTCCTCTATCCTTCCAATAGTTGGTCAAGTTCTACTTTCCTTCTGACGAGATTCTACCCAACTCTCTTTACCTCCAGCAGCAGCTGTCACCCCCTGTTCTGTAGAACTTTGATCACGTTTATTAGAACGCTCATCACGGTGCATGGTCTCATCTGTTTACATATCTGTCTCCCCAGTTAAATCACAGGCATTTTGAAATCAGAACCACATCCTCTGGTCTTCTGTACCATTTCACTCATAGAATCTAGTTTGTTATTTGACACAGAGGAGGTGCTCATGTCAGGTTGAATAAATTGTTTAGCCAAACTATTTTAACTTTGTTGGACTAGGAGAAACCTTAGATCCTGTTCAGTTCTGATTTGAGAGACAAAGAAATGAAAGAGTTTAAGCAACATAGTCAAGTCATGGCTACCCGACAGATCTCCTGACTCCCTTTTCACTCTGTACAATACCACACCTTGGGAAATGACTTGGAAAAGATTCCATTAGCACAAAATAGAGAGAGCCACTTACTCTTCCCCTCACCAAGCTACACATACCTATTTAAGAAAGAGGAGCAGAGGGGCACCTGGGTGGTTCAGTTGGTTAAGCAATTGCCTGCGGCTCAGGACATGATCCTGGAGTCCCGGGATGGAGTCCTTCCCTCTGACCCTCCCCCCTCTCATGCTCTCTCTCTCTCTCTCTCTCATTCTCTCTCTCAAATAAATAAATAAAATCTTAAAAAAAAAAAAGAAGGAAGGAAAAGGAAAAAGAAAAGTAAATACACTTCGATCAGGGTTTCTCAACCTCAGCACTACTGACATTTGGAACTGGATAATCCTTTGTTGTGGGGGGCTTTCCCGTGCTTGTGGGATGTTTAGCAGCATCTCTGACCTCTACTCACTTAGATGCCAGTACCAGCTCACCTCCCCAATTGTGACAACTAAAAATATTTCCAGACATTGCCAAATGTCCCCTGGGGGCAAACTGCTCCAGGTTGAGACTAACTACCCCTGGTGAACAATCTCAGAGGAGGTAATCGTCACACTACTACAAGCAAAGTACCAAAAATTAGCATGTTTAGTATACTGGCTTCAAACGAATATTCTCATATTAAGCCCAGAAGCCAGAACCTGAAATACTTAATCTTCTCACATTTCTATTAACCCATTTTATTAAAAACAATGATGTTGTCACTTGGTCTATAGCTGTTAATACAACAACTAGAGCAGAAAAAGAAAGAGAAAGAGAGGAAGAAAAAAAGAAAGAAAGAGAGAAAGGAAGGAAGGAAAGAAGGAAGGAAAGAAAGAAAGACCTATCTAAAACTTCCAGTTCTAAAAGGAATTAAACACATTTAACATGTCCTAGAGATAACCTTAATAATTTTTTACTTTAATTTTACTTTAAACTTGCTTTAAAGTCCCTCCTTGGTATCAAACATAAGAATCACAAATTCAATATTCCTACAAAATATAGTCTAAGAAAAAGAAATTAGTGAGAGAGGAAGCAAATATCCTTGACTTGATTTTGGTATCGATATTCCAAAAGCCATGCCCTCCTCCATGCCCTAATTGAGATTTTAATGTACCTGTGGTTTTTTTTTTTCTTTTGAAAGGAGCTCCAGTATTTAGAGTTCTGTTCTACTTTCTAACTAAGTAGTATAACAACAAATTCACATTTCAAAACTGAAATATTAAACATGAATAGTCAATGGCCAGAGCTATTACGTTTTGTTTTTGATTATAAAAAAAAAGAAGATGGGGCGCCTGGGTAGCTCAGTGGGTTAACCCTCTGCCTTCGGCTCAGGTCATGATCTCAGGGTCCTGAGATCAAGCCCGGAATCGGGCTCTCTGCTCAGCGGGGAGCCTGCTTCCCCCTCTCTCTCTGCCTGCCTCTCTGCCTACTTGTGATCTCTCTCCTCTCTGTCAAATAAATAAATAGAAATCTTAAAAAAAAAAAAAAGAATGTAAACCTACCTAGTCTACTCCATTCATCAAGTCCAATAAAACCTTATCGTGACTTAATAAGGAGAATCCAAAACCGTACTTGTTCCATTGTATAAACCACAAAGTTCCATTACTGCAAAGTTAACGAAACGACGGTCAGGCAGCACGGCTGTCTGGCTGGGAGTTCTTGGGGCCTGGCGTCCAGCTCGTGGCTTTGACATGGCACCCCTGGCTGGCAGCTGTCCACCCCAGCTTAAAAATCAATGAAGACAACGTATGACGCTATAGCCAGCTGTGATGTCAAGGGCAAGGGCAGGGATTTCTGAAACTCAGGTGATTTCATCACATACACTGTGCAAATCGGATCCAAAAGATACTCAAGTTTCAGCACTCTGCTTCTGCTTCCCAAGACACAGTAGCCTCCCATTTCCCATCCCATCTTCACACCCCTCTGGTCTTAGTGTCTCCTTCAAATAAGAACTACAGTCAGAGGAAAGGGCAAATTGCCAATCACATTATATCCAAATTCTCATGGGGTTTTGTCTAGTCACTCATGTTTGTAAATGCACTTAAGAGGAATATCAGTTTTAAGTATGAAATTTTTAGCCAGAAACTTTCCCATCCTGCTCACTATCTCCTCAGGAAGGCCTTAAAACCTGAATTCCTATGTTAAGAAAGTAGATATAGATGATAGAACTACACACACACACTCACACACGATATTTTACTTCTACTGCAATTCACGGGCTCCCAAGTTGTCTGAGCGTCTTGGATGTTACAAGATTGGCAAAAATTGTCATTACTGCCACCCACCCTTTGAACTATGACAGTATTCAAAATTTAATCCCTCATTTAAATTTAAGTTTCATTTAAAAATTGTATTATTAAAAAAAAATTGTATTATTTTCCTACCCCAAAACCTCATTAAATGGCATAGGAACAATTCTTATATTGCAAATTCACTTTTCCAATAATTAAGATCATGACTATACTTTATTTAAAATAAATACTTCCCTTATTAAACTTTGAAAACTGATAGATAAAATGGTGATAATCTGCTAATTCCAAAAGTCAGCAACTTATGATTATTGACAAAGAGTGAAAAAAAGTATCTGCTGTATTTTGGGGATCTGATAATGTCTTAGGAAAACTTCCCATTTTTCCCATTGCCCTGCGGCTTAGAAGCAGGGCTACTGCATCTGATTCTACTATTTATACATGTGCAACAGACCCTGGGTGGCAAATTGGGGCCTAAACCCAGCCCAGTCACAGTGCCAAGCCACACCTGAAAGGGAAAGTGCATAACTAGGATTCTTGTGCTCAAAGGGGGCACGTTCTTGTAATTTATCCAAAGACAAGTACAAGCTAGTTAATGACATCCCTACCTGAGAGACGGGTATGCTACAGCGGCTCGCGAAACACTCCAATGTGGAAGACCAGGCAAAGAAAAAAATTTCAAGTGACCAGAGGCTGACCTTCCAGAATCCTGTGCTGGCTACAAGATCCTAACCCTCAGATAAGTGGGCTCTGTCTAAAGATCACGTTTCAAAATTCCTAATTTTTATACATACGAATTCTGAAAATCCTAAATCAATGCTAACAAATAGCCCAAATTATTGAAGTAATGCCCTGTTTTTTAACTTTTATGTCTTTACCAGCATCAATGTCTACGCAACAGGGAAAATTTAAAAATTCAATGTGGCACATGAATCCCCTTTAAGCTGATGTTACTTATGACTGTTATGTTTGAGAAAAATACTTCTGGGGTGTCCATGGTCAAGTTAGGGCGGTATGTCTACAGAAATCATTCTAAAATCTTGGGACAGAGAATAGAGAATAAGGAAGGAGAGTAAGAAGAGACATGGGAAGAAAAGCAGGGAAGGCAAAGGATGATTATAATAAAGAAATGAAGGGAACAAAGGAGAAAAAGCAACCCCAATTTTCTGCCTTAGGGCAATTACTGAATGGTAAACAATATTTATGCAAATATTCAGCTTTCTAAATCACTCTTTCAACTACAGGTTTCAAAAACAAACAACCAGTAACAAAGAATCACAACAAGTATTTGATTCTAATAAGTTTATATAGTTTCAAAACAGATACTCCTCTTGATTTAAGATGTTTAAATTATGAATGCCAAGATAAATAAGTTCCTTACCTCCTGTTACCCATTCATTTTTGGCCTTTTTCTCCCTTCCCAGTGCTCTTGGCCCAGGTCAACTGGTGTGTATTTTTTCCCAGAGCCCCAGTCAGCTCTTCTAAAATCAGCCCTGACAAGCAGCAGCAATCCTGGTAAAATGGGTTCTCTTTGTCTTTCTCTCTCATCCAAGAACCTTCCTTTCATCTCCAATCAAAAAATTCAACTTTGGCTGTTATCCTGTTTATGCAATTCAGATTTTTATGTACTTCTTCTCAAACTCTGCTTACTTTTCCTTTTTAATGCATTACTTTTCTGTTTCTGTTCTTTCCTGAGTTTTCATTCTAAACATGTGGTGTGGTTTTAAAAAAAATTTTTTTTTTTTAAATTTTGAATGGTAGTGACAGATATAGCTAAAGAGTTTCAAATCACAGAACAGCCTCAGCCAAAGTGTGGCTAGACACACCTGTCAATGCTACCTATGGTTTTATTACTCACTGGGGACCAAAGACTGCTCTCCTTTTTCTGGTCCAACAGCTTAGAGCTTCACCCTGTCTTACTACAAAACATCAAGGGGAAGATGTCAAAAAACTTTGTACAAAACCTGCCAGGATGTCTAAGTGACATAATATTGATAAAGAAGAGGGTCTACAGGGTCCAAAACATAAGGTCAGGAGATAATCAGGAAAGTCCCACCATCCTTACAAAGTAGGGGAGAAGGAAGAACAGAATAGAGAAAGAGAGAGAGAAGTGGGGAAGTTAGAGAGAGGGCAGAGGATGGAGAGAGAGGAGGGCCCATGAAGACAGTCTGATCCAGGATATACCACGTAACTAAAGTTGCTTTTTGCGAATACTTTGATGTTATTCCACGAATTTCAGCCTACTATGTATTTTAATTACTTTACTACTTGCTCTTTTGTTTTTAAATAGAAGTTAGCTAAAGAAGAAAATCTTCCTTAAGGTCGCTGGATAAAATACCCAGATTTGAAATGTTTTGTTCTAAGTCTTACACGCAAAAGATTAACAAATCTTTTACAGCCTGTTACAGTGAACAAAGTAATTTTACATGTATCATCTCATTTGGTCTTCACAACGGCCTAGAAGGGTAAGCACTCGGAGAACTTAAATGACACTAATAAACTGGGGAATGGGAATCTAAACTATACCTGGGGCTTTTTGTTCTATATACCATGGTCTTTCCAGTATTTGCTATTTTAACACGTTATAGGATGGTTTCAATTTAGGAAGTAGTGATACATAAAACATTAATTTATATGATATAAATTCAAAGTTGTTTATCAGAGTTAGATGCAAGCCACTATATAGAAAAATAGAAGCTAATTTGAACCTTTACTTACTGTAGAACGTTGTTTTCCCTTTAATAATGAAGTATTATAATTTTATGCAAGAGGTCTAGAGTTCAACTGTACAAAAGAAATTATCTCCTCATGGTCTTCAACTATCATTACTTTATAACTTATAAACAGTTAGAAAAACTATTTGAAAAGAGATTTAAGTACTCAGGACTCAATGAGAATAAAACTTGATTTGTACAATTTCTCCTCTTTGTTCGTGATGAAAATTTCATCTTAACATAAACATCATAAGTTCATTATTTTGCCCTAAAGGAAAAATCCAATCCCTGTAATTTATCAGAAATGCACATTATTTCTACTATTTTTATTATCTATTTGTACATATACCAAGTATTTTCTGCTACATTTTACTGAGTTGTTACCTTTGGGAATTCCTACATGGTGAGGAATTCCTGAAATAACATCTTTGAAAAGAAATAAATCTGTACTGAACAAAAATGCTCAACAATGTTCAAACTATAACAAAATTAAAACTATTTTCAAAGATATATATATATACACATATATATATATACATATATATATATATATATATATATATATATATTTGTAGATTTGCCCACTTAAGCATTTGAGTCTATTTATGCTCAGCTTTAAAGTCCGAGAAAATTTTAAATTAGACTCTCTAAGTTTTCCCTAAACTATAATTGATGCACATTTTCCAAGTAACTCCAATTTCCTCAAAGTAATATTTTCAAGGAATTGAGAATATCAATGGGTAATCCTAAAGGGGGAAAAAAATGAATGTATCACATCTTTGAACTATGCTTTTTACCAGAGATGCGTAAGAATTTATTTGAGAAACACTTCCACAATTTTATTTTAAGTCAGTGGCAATATTTGGGGGTATGATGATGACATAAAACACACACTGAAAATAATCACTTATAAGCTGACTTCATACAGACCTAAATCACTGAAGGGATTTAGCCCCCCAAATTAGGAAGTCACTTACATTGACTCTGACCTCCCATCATGAGAAGTCCAGGTGCTTCTTCTTGAACTTCAAGGGCTCGGGCAGCCCAGGCATTGCCCCAACACTGCTTAGAGCAGTGGTCAGTCTGGAAGTAAAGAAGCACAGTAGTATCCCAGAGTGAGTGTTTTAACCAAGGCCTTCAAGAGGCACTAACACTGCATCCATGTTTGGCCACATGCCATTTGAGACTACAACATTATCCCACCACAGCAAGAAATGGTGATGAAAACCTAGAATGAACTGTATTTATCCAAAGAATACATCATAAAAGGGTTATAAACACATTTTTCCATACTGCCATTCATGGGAAATGAGCTTTAATGGAATGAAATTATACCTCCATATTTCAAAAAATTCTGGAACACACAGAAAGTCCATTAATTATAGAGTGCATATGAATTATATTGTTGTTTATAAATAACTAAATCATAAGAATATCATAAAATAGGTAAAATTATTTTAAATGAGCTTTCATTACAGAATATATGTTTTATTTATTCTACCATCTTTAAAATAATTTAATATATATCCCATAACTAATCTAATAAACATATGTTCCATTACTACTGAATAAAGTACAATATAATTTAATTACTATATACTGCATTAAACTCAGACCAACTAGAAGTGGCATTGTAGTTTATCCTGGCCAAGGAGAACTCTGTGGAGCAGCCTGCCCAGTCCAGTTCAGGGACATAGACTCTGTTCCAACATCTCCACTCATTCCCCAGTGTTTTAGGAAACACGAATGTATGATATCCCTAAGGCTCATCCCCCAAAACAAGACCTGACTACACATGAAACATCTATTCCAAGGGTTTTGGGGATCACACAAACTCTAAAAATAACACGGTCCAGAGTAGCCAAAAGAAAGCTGTGTAGACGACTAGAAAAACCACTGGGTTAAGAGGAAACCAAGATTCTGTTTCAGTTCTGAAGGTAAATAGCTCTGTGACGACACCAAGATCTAAAGCCATTCTCTGTGTTCTTTCTAAATGCTGGCAAAAACAACACACACACACACACACACACACACACACACACACACACACTCTCTCTCTCTCTCCAGATGGATGACTCTGACATTAATCACAAGGGGCACTTTTGAAAAGTAGGACTAAACAGTCCTAATTCACAGAGATTCTAATTTAATGTAATTGGGGTATAACAAAAAATAAGTATTCTTTAAAAACTTCCTGAAATAAAAATTAAAAATTAAAAAGCTACAATTCCAGATGATCTCAAAGCTTCCTCCACACCCACAAAATTTTATGATTCTGTACCATAGCTCATTTTGTCACTCATGGAAACTACGAAATATCACATTATTAAAAAAAAAAGAACTTCAAATGATAGACAAAGAAAACATTACACAACTACTAAACAATAGTAAATGTAACCTTGATTATTCTCCTTCAAATGATATACTATTACATGTGTATGCATATATTTATTATGTATTAATATACATGTGTTATATGTATTATATTATGTGTAGATTATTATATATTTATATATACATTATTTATACACATATATACATACGTGTGTGTGTATGTGTGTGTATAGTAGGGTGGATAAAATATACCTATCTTAAACAACTTTCTAGCTAATATTTTCATAAGTCTAAAATTATACCTATAATTAACTCAGTATCTTTATCTACTTACTATGAAAAATTAGCATCTTTACACTGCAATTTTTTAAGTTAATTTTTTAAGTATTTTAGATGACTAAAATTTTAATGTTTCACTTTTTAAGAATTCTAGATTTCTTATTTTTGAGTTGTACTAGTCTACAATTCTAACATTTTGGAAATCTAAGAGGAAACTGAAAAGCAGTAATCAACACTAAAACCTAAGAGAGAAAAAAAAATCTTTTAAAGGACAACAGTTATGAAATAAACCTAATCCTAACCAAAATGTATTTTATAGATGACTCATGCTTTTGTGCAAGCAACTGTAAGAATTACAGTGTGTATGCTTTATTGACAGGAAGTGAAGATGCAAATCCTATAAATACTCAGAAGCACAATCCCCTGTGAAAGTAAATATCAGCTATAAATAAAAAGTAAAATGAATGAAACAAAGTGTAAATATGAAATGTTGTAAATACATTAGTCATTCACTAGCATATTCTGACGTTACCACTAATAAAAGTTGTTATAGCTGATGTTACTAAATACCACATTGTAGGGTACCATCATTATCCCCGTTTTTATATTCAAGGAAGAAAGATCAGAGAATTTGAGTAACTTCTCCAGGTTTACACACTGAGAAATATCACCACTAGAATTTAAACCGAAGCCAAACTTGACTCCAGAGATTCTTACCCTCTAAATGTTCTAGCAGAGTATTAGAATAAAGGAAAAGTCATTTTTAGATAGTCCTTCATTTTGACTTATACCAGTCAAATACGAGAAGCAAAGCCAAGTTTTTTTCCCCAGAAGAGGCTTTAGAAGAATCTATGTAAAGTTCATGGACCTTTCCAAAAATGTTAACTTCATTTCCATACTTTCAAAGGAATACACTGATCAAGAAATACCATATGCGTTTATTTATATATGAATGAAAAACACAGTGGAAAGTTGGCCCAGAAATACCATAGAATATATAAGCCCCCAGTCAATTCTAGTGTACTGAACACTACAAGAAGCCCAAAAATTGCTTTCATGAAAAATACATGAGGAAGAAAAAGAAGAATCATCATCAATCCTTCTAAAAGTAGGAGTTTCAATCATCCTGTAGAAGGCTTTTTTTCACCTTTGAGAATACTCATGACTTTTCTGACATTTATGCGAAGAAATCTTGAGGCAAATGCTCAAATTTGAATGTAAAGACAAGCAGAACCAGTTCTTTGAAGATTTTTTGGTTCTAGTTCCTGTTCTGCCAATGACTAACCTTATTCTCCCTGAACCTCACTTTCTTCACTTACAAAAATGAGAGGGTTGAACTATATTGGTGAGTTTTCCCCCAAATAATTTATTAAGGAAAATTTCAAACATGCAGCAAAGTTGAAAGAATCATATAATAAGCACCCATAAATCCTCCATCTACATTTTACCATTAATATGTTGCTAACCTTGCTTCATTGGTATCCAACCATCAATCTACCTCATTTATGGTGTACTTCCAAGTAAATCACAGACATCAGCACGTCACTCCCTAAATACTTTAGCATGCTATAATTGAGTTCAATGATTTAGTTTTTTCCATAAACCACAAATATAATAAAACATAAATATTAAGTGCATATTCACTTAGTTTTAATAAATGCACGTACCCAAACTCCTTTCAAGATATAAAATACTATATCGGTTTTTGAGTTTGTTTTCTAAGTAACAGAAGCCAAGATGTGGCAAAAGTAGATAGGTTATATTAGAAATTAGGGTAAAAATCTTCGTCCTCAGTGGTCCCTGTCCCGCCTCAGAGTTCCAAGAGCCTTGGGCCCCTCAAAGGGAGGAAATCTTCCCAGCAGATGCCCTCTGAGACCTCTTCCAGCTCAATATGGCCACGCCTCTTAGTACAGATAAAAACAGTTAAACCACTCTGACGTTCTCTGCCTTTCGCCATACATGAAACAAGGCCAATTTCTCAACACTTGGAAATTTCACTGGTAAATTATGATTGGTTTAATTGTTTGTTTATTGTGCTTAAGGTGATCCTGTATTTGCATCTCAGATATTCATCTTTTTAAAGTGATTCTGAATGGCACTTAATATTTTTCCACACTTGGGCCAAGCTCTAGTCATAAACTGAAACGTACCTTCAAACACTCTGGCCAGTTCCCAAATACGATACTAATTTGGGTTGGTATTTAACAGTGACAAGTTGAGTTTTCTCTACATAAGGATTATAATTCCTGCTAAGATCAGTGTCTCACTCTTTCTTTCTGTCTCTCTTTCTCCCCTCTTGTATTTTGACTTTAACATAATATATATCTTTTGAGTAAACAAATGCCATACAGGGAAACATGAGATATAGTTCTGCTCCTCCCTCTTGTGTAACTCTCCCAGACTTCCTGGGCCTCAGTTTTCTAGTTGGTAATATTGAAGGAGGGATGACTAAATAATCTTCAGCATTAAGAATCTCAGTCATACGAGCAGTTAAAACAAAATTCACTTCAAAAGAGCCATCTTCCTGCAGGCAATTAAGTACCTGGCAAAGATCCAAACCTGTAGTTCATCAGATCACTCAATCATCTTAAACATCCAGTCCTAACCACAAGATTTAACTATAGAAAGAGACTTAATCTGTTCTCAATAGTTCTTAGTCTTGTCTGAAGAGTTGGTCCTTTTTTTTTTTCTTTTTTTTCTTTTTTTTTTTCCCACAGATCATCTTCTTTAAAAGGAGACTCCAGCTTGGGCCATTATTATCTGACACGTTTCTTAGAACATCATAAAAGGCCGATATTGCCTGCCATTTAGTACATTTGTAAGAATGAGGGCCTGCTCTGTGATGAGCTATTCCTCCTCTTCTCAGTACCTCTGTTACTTTTATTTTAGCTGGATTGTTAGTCATCAACACTGCCTATGAGAAAGATGATATAGAAAGGTAGACTCCAAGGTAAACTCGAGTAAAGCAGAATTAGTAGATAGGTAAAAAAATTCTGGAAAGAATCGTTTAGACCATGAGCATATTCATTGCTCAGGACTACTGGGAGACGGTTCTCCAAAGGTCTCTTGTGAGCACATTCTGTGAGCAGGAGTATTGATGTCCTTGGTCCTAGACTATCTTTTCAAGGACTCTGGATAGAGGACAGCCTATGCAGACAGTGCAGAGGGCCCATTTGTTTCCTGAGCAGTATAACATCTCTCTCCAGGGCAAAGTTGGGGCAGGCTCTCTTGCAGTCTATTATAAAAGAATTCCCAAAACTCAGGGCCCTGGTTGTGATGTGAATCTGCTGCATTGGGGCCATCCATCTGGCTCAGTCCACGGCATCCTGAGAAACCTGGGGTGCACGAAGAACTCACGCAAACCCGAAGTTCACAGTGTTTGCTGTGCCAGATGCACTAAATGTCTCTGTCTCTAAAACAGAAGTTTCTGCCAACATCTGTGAAACTATAGCAGCCTATCCCGTCAGCCTGCAAGGAGCCTGCAGAACAGTCTTCGAGAATCTCAGACCTTCCCCAGCTCTTCCACAAGGGCGTTGGCATTGCCCACGCTTCTAGCCTGTTGTGTCCCTCTGTCTCAACTGAGGGATCACTCGGTCTCTCTTCCTCAGGGAACTCTGAACTGGCTTGAACATCAGACCTCCGGAGAGCTTTCCTGAAGTCACAGTGCTTGATGAGTTTGAATAGCGGTACAAAAAAAAAAAAATTAGAATAAAAAAAAAAAAAATTAGAGAAGATAATCTAGGACAAATAACATGAGTAAATTCAAGACTTCTCCAAATCTGCATAAATATAATAAAGTCTGCTGTCCTTTGAGGTAGGAATGGAAAAAAAAAAAAAACCCTCACCTTTTACAAATGGTAAAAAATACAAAATACTATGAAATGAAGGTAATGACTACTTAAAAAAAAATAAACATTCCTGAAAAGAGTTTAAACATCATTTTTTATTGGTGCTCTAAGCAACTAAAGAAGGTGAAGAATGAGAGGATTATGGAGATTTACCGCACCTACTTCTTATAGTTTTGGAACTTCCCGCAGTGTACACTATAAATAATTATAAACTAAAATATAAGTGTTTTACATCGTACCTCAGTTTAAATGGCTACTATGAGACAGCTGTTATTTTGCACAACTGCAAGTTAAGGGTAAGAAGCAGGAGGGATGTCTCACTAACATGGGATTCTGTTTTGGAACACTGTATTAACATATTTTCAGCTAGACTTTCCTACCTAAGCAAGATCAGCTTTGCCCTGAATTTCTCAGGTGAATAAATTATATATCATTTTATTTGCTTTAAGCGGTTCTCTGTAATTAAGCCATAGTTCAAAAAGTAATCTGCATGTGCTGTCCTAGGAAAATAACATGAGGTGCCGGACAAGAACACTCAGCTCTGTAAAGCCTCTTTTCACACAAAAAAATAGACAATAGTCAGCAACGTGAGGACATAAACTGTGTTCTGTTTGTCTCTAGCACCTAATAACATTTTTAGCAGTGAGTAGATATTTATTAAATAGTCACTCATAAAATTAACATAAATAACTTTATTTTCATTGAGTATTTTAATCATAAGAAACTCATCATATACTAAAGGGAATAAAAAAAAATTCAATGATCTGGACTTATCCAAATAAGAAAAAATATTCATTGGGAAATTGGCTGAAATATCTTATTTCAAAAAATGGAATAAACATATAACTACTTCACAGTTCATGTGGTAGGAGGATGATTTTCTAAAAATATTTCCTTGTAAATCCTAATGCATAAAGTGGTTCATATGTGATGAAAGAGGGAAAAAGATAAAAGAACTCCACCCCCCAATTTTTCTTTTCATTATATGGTGAAATGAGCACCTCTATGGGGATTATATTTCTAAATCTAATTTACTGTGATGTGCTTACACAACACTAAGAGTAAACAGACACATGTTTCTAGAGATTAGAATGTCTTCTCATAATAATTCTCAATAATAAAGTTTCTAATCAAGGTACCATGACAGAATGATATCCCATTCTCTAACTTCCTGCAGCAGAAGAAGAGCCCAGAGCATTGAACCAGGAGAAAATCTACACAGAAACTTGCTACCAGCAAAGGTATCACATGGGCAGAAATGCCTGGTCTGGCAGTGCATGAAAGCAACGTGTTTCAGTATAGATTTCCCGTTCCAATTCAAGCAACTGATTCTGCACTTTTTTTTTTAAGATTTTATTTATTTATTTGACAGAGAGAAAGAGATCACAAGTAGGCAGAGAGGCAGGCAGAGAGAGAGGGGGAAGCAGGCTCCCCGCTGAGCAGAGAGCCCGATGCGGGGCTCCATCCCAGGACCCTGAGATCATGACCTGAGTCGAAGGCAGAGGCTTAACCAACTGAGCCACCCAGGCGCCCCTGATTCTGCACTTCTGATCTGTACTTCAGATCCTGTCATTTTAAAAATGTCACCAGGTGATTCTGGTATTTTCACAGGTTTGTTTGCTGCTCACATGGGTCACAGAAACTGAGTAGGAAACCAGAACAGTGGACAACCCAAATCAAGTTCTGGAATGAGAATTAGGAGGCAGCAAAGGAGGTGTTTGAGCTGGTGGGGTGGGGCTCAGGATCCATGTCTGACAATTAAGAGAAAAAGGGGTGTCAGAGACTCAAGTCGGAGATCTCCATAAGACAGTGTGTTACAACCAGGAAGATAGTCAAGGAAAACTGGATGTATGGGCCACTAGACTGGTAAAGAAGGCAACAGTGTTGTCAACAGAAAGTCCAATGCCTCATTGTCAGGATTCAGAAATATTATCATTTTTAAGGACACCTTCGATTCTAATTTTTCTGTAGAAAATTCAACATTCAACATTCAACAGACCCATAAATTGTAAGATTTGTGTTTCAGAAACATTAAAATCTGGACAATGCATTTTAGGACTAAAGAATACGAGGGTAGTTTTATAACACATGAGGCACAGGAAGGAAAAGTGAACCCTTAATTTAGTTAACTTGGAAAGTTAACTTGAAAAGAAATAAGGGGGTGAGAGTTCAGAAATGAGGCACTTGAAAAAATCAAGTAAACTCTGGTTTTCCCACTTTGTAAACTGAAATGTTTCCCCACATCAAGGAAGGTGTACCTCCCAAAAAGACGGAGTGTTTGAGATTTCAGGCCCAGAACTCAGGTTTGGGTTTCATCACTTAGGAGCCACGTGATTACAGGCAAGTCAGTTAATCTTGATAAGCCCCAATGTCCTCATATGTAAAACTGAATGATGGGTGGGTGATAACAACAGTATCTCTTTCAGGTGATTATTATGGTTATGTGAAATAGTGTATTATTTTACTAAATTACTTAGATCCACTTTACAAGTTCAGCATTACAATGTACCAGGCACTTCTGTTGTCTGATTTTCTTGAATACATTAGTCCAAAGATTCCCTTTTATATACTAGTGAGGAAAGGGGCCCACATCTTGAAACGTGTGGCTTTCCATGGGATCGCAGGACGCTACAGTTGGAACCGGTTTTAGGGACTCTAGTCAAACTCCCTAATTTTACAGGAGACCTGTAGACTTGGAGATCAAATGGATATGAACTACATCTTTCTGCTGATGTCTAGAAATCGCTTAATTGAAATTTTTCTTATAGTTTTTCTTCATTTTTATCTTTTTCATGAAACTAAAGAAAGTAATACATGTTCACTATAAACAAACTGGACAATACTGAAAAGGAAAGTAAAAGTCTCCCTTAGTTGCCCCTCCAAGTCCAACCTGCTCCCCAGAAGTTAATTCCTTGATATCTGTGTCGCCCCAGACCTCTTTAATGTGTTTACAAATCCTTTTCTACATAAAAGCTGTGCTCTCAGCAACACACCAAGCTTGAGAAACTAGTTTCAAGGCTTTCAGAAAGTTAAGCAGCCAGGACTGGTATCCAAATTTCCTGATTCTTAGCCCAGTCATTTCTTCAGCACCCTGTGATTCCTCATGTCCTCATAGACTGTGTCACTGTGTTCAAACGTTCTGTTATTCTCCTTAACATCAATTGCTTTTCTCTACTGTATTCTGATCTCTAAGTGGTTTCTCCTTATAAAATACACTTCTAGAAATTTAGCAAGATCTTTGACAGCAGGGAATACAGCAGGTATTGAAAATTCACTTGATGTTAGTAACAAAAAAAAAAAAAAAGGCTACTATAAATTGTAAAACCACAAGCAACTCACTCACCTTCTCTGGTCCCAGTTTCCTCATGTCAAAAATGAGGATAATGGCTCCCTATTACTTACTTCTCACTCTGTTATTGTGATAGCCATAAACATTCCTTCATCCAATAAATAAAAATGTTTAATCACTACAGTGTTTTATGACGGACTTTCTTGAACTACTCCATGCCTACCATACCATTATGGCCATAGCATGGTCTAGAAAAAAAATATCTCCAAGATGCTTTCAAGCTACATTTCGACATGCCTTTATAGCTTTCTCAAACTCGGCAGCCTCATTTCAGCTTCTTCTAAAGCAACCACATCAGCGTCAAGTGCCTTATTGTTTCCTCCTCATTTTCAAGATTTCAGAATGCTAGAGTGCCTCAGAACCAAGTTCCCAGACCTCTTCTCTTATCTGCAATCATTCCCCTAATGATTCACCACACAATCTCACCTCTATAAATACCACCTCCAATCTGATGACTTCTAACTTCATATCTCCAGTCCAGACTCTACTCTGAACTCTAAACTCATGTGTCCAGCTGCCTATTCGACATCACCACTTGCATGTCTTATTGATATCTCAACTCCACATATCTAAAACGCAACTCTGACCTGCTCATCTCTGGGTTTCCCATAGTTTTTTCCCCCTAATTGCTCAAGTTTCAAACTTTGGATCCATTCTTGACTCTCTCTTTCTCTCAAGATCCCACATTATGTTCATCAGCATATACAGTTGGCTCTGTCTTCAGAATGTATCCAGAATCGAAACACTTCCCTTCAACCTCATTACCCATACCTTAGTCGGTGCCATAATCTTATTTTGCCTGAATTATTACAATGGTCTACTCATTTTCTCTTGCCTTGCTCCCACCTCAAATCTATTCTCGGGCATCTAAGGGGCTCCAGAGTCTAAACCCTCCCTGTCTCTCAGCCTAATTTCCAACCTCCTTTTCCTGAGTTCCAGGCAGAATGAGTCTAGCTTAGTGCTTTCCATTCTCCTCTTTAAAGGGTGGTACAATATAAAACCTAAGAGGATTCAAAAAAAAAAAAAAAAACTTAAGAGGATTCAGAGTTTGAAGACCCTTAAGAGCAATGCCACCACTTATCACTTGTGTACATTTAACCTCACATCTCAAATTAGTTTTCAAATGAGAATAACAATGTTACTTGTTCTATTAGATTGTTGTAAAATCAGATTAGATTTTTGAAAGTGTTTGAAAAAACCAAGTGCTATAGAACTATTTAGTATTCGTTATAATCTAATCCTTCCTATCTACTCAAAACCCAGTCCACATCTTTTTGTAAAGCATTCCAAGGTGAACTAGTAAAAGAGTGTATTTTCCCTTCTAAGTCCTACAGCACTGTTTGTTGCAAATGTTTAGTATATTTCATATCAACTTTAGCATTTTCCTGAACAGGTAATTCAATAATGCAATATTGTTTAAGTTATCGTAATGTATAAAGTGTCCTATGTGAAACTGACTACTTACTCTGCATTTTTTAATTACCATCATCTGTATATTTATTCTATTACTCCTGACCAGATTATCATCTCTTTTTAGGACAAGTCACCCTTTTTGAGATACTCTTTAATTTCTCACATATTCCATAGATGCCTAGTAAAAGAAAATGTACACATCTTTAATAACTGATGTGGCTATTTGGGTGCAATGAATAGGTATTACTTTAATATCTCATGATGAACAAAACTCATGCTTCCTATCTTGAAGAAATACCTACTATGCCCCTAAAAGAGAAAGGACATTATGGCTTGGATCCAAAAATAAATACAGCATGGCATGATGGTCTTTTAATAAAAGCATAATCATGACATACTTTAATATCAGTACATGCTGAGCTCTGGTCACAACTACAGTCCCCATAAGGAGAAACAGTTACCAAACTGCATGTTTATAATTTTTAAACTTTTTTAGACCACTGTGTCAAAAATCCAAACTCAAATAATTTCAAGAAAAATAAGCAAGCTGTCAGAATCTCTTGAGCCTGTTTTATTTCACATGTTTTAGTTACAAACAATTAGCAAAATAAATGCTTACTGATTTCTCTCCTACAATGATGCAGAAAATATAAAACAGGTTTAAGGAAAACTCAAAGTTATGGAACTAAAATTTTGGAAATGATTTTGATTTCTCATTGGAACAGTTCCATGGATATAACATTGAACCAAATGGAAAAGAAAAAGAAAAACAGGGAAATGGAGAAGTTGACAAAAGGAGCCTAAGTCTACTATTCTAGAGAATTACTATCCTGATATACAGGTCTAAATCAAAGAAATAATTCACTAAGGGTGAATAAAACTAAATTTTTTTTAAAAAACTTGCCTAGTCATATAATTATTCTTTTGTGCATAAGTCTAAAGAAACTGTAATAATTAATCTAAAACTAATTAAATATATCTTATCTTCTTCCTTGTAGTTTAAATAATTCTCTGCTTTTCACCTAAATTGGTTGGCTGTCCACCATAAATTAACCATGTATTCCGTGTGCTGGATTTTTTTTTTTCTTAATTCTGTATTTCCTTTATTTCTTCAATTAGAGCAGCAGTATGAGATAGCTGTTAAAAGCCCAGACTTTGGAGTCAAGCCACCTTTGTTTGAATCCTGGCCCTACCACTTATTAACTTTTTGACTTAGGTCAAAATGCTCTGTGCCTCAGTTTCCTCAGTTAAATAGGTACTGTAACATTATTTACTCCATATGGTTTTTATGAGTTTTAAAATTAATATTTGTACTTAATATATTTTTTAAAACTTGGTACATAGGGGTACCTGGGTGACTCAGTCAGTTAAGCATCCAACTCTTGATTTCAGCTCAGGTCATGATCTGAGGGTTGTGAGATGGAGCCCTGTGTGGGGCTCTGCACTGGGTGTGGAACCTGCTTAAGATTCTCTTTCTCCCTCTCCTTCAGGCCCTCCCCCCTCCACCCACACACATATGCTTTCTCTCTCTCTCTAAAAAAACAAAAACAAAAACAAAAAACAAAAAACAAAAAAACCCTATTACATAGTAAGTGTTCTGTTTGCTATTATTAATTTTAAGTAACTATAGGGGTCAGTGAACATTTTCTTAAAGGGCCAAAAAAGTAAACAATTTAGGCTTGCAAGAGGTCCATGCTAACTCTAGTGGTTGCAACTGTTCATCTCTGCTATTGTAGCATGAAAGCACCCACAGACAATATAGAAAAGGGACATGGCTGTGTTTCAATAAAACTTTTTTTTGAAAAAACTTATTAGAAAAATAAGTCAGTAGTTACTGACTCCTGAACTATAAAGTATAGAAAATTGCTCCTATCTTGAAATGAACTGGGGCATTATTACTCTCAAAAGACAAGCAGTCATTTCTAGAATATAATGAGGGTATCTGCCCCACTGGACATTTGTGGGGTCTCTCATTGGTGAGCAACTAGAGAATGAGTCAGATAAGCAACTAATGATGCTTTTAGAAAACAGATTAGAATCATAACATTGGTTTTAACATTTTGGATACTCATTTCATTTCAGCCCCTAATCCTAAACATTTCCAATATTCACCACTCTTAATTATTCTAAGACCTCTTCAAAGTTGATTTGATGCTAATTTTAACCAAATTGTACCACTACAAAAGTAGGTGTGTGTGTGTGCACGTGTGCATGAGTGTGTGTGTGTGTGTGTGTGTGTGTGCAAGTTCAGAGGGAGGGAGTATGAGCAGGTTGGTCAGCAAACAGGAAGATAATAGGGAGAGGAAGATAAGGTAAATATGGCTCAGGAGATAAGAACTAAATGGTAGTATGGAAAGTCACAATAAATAAGGAGAATGTAGAACACCAAATTCTTCATGAAATGAGACAGAAATCAGGGCAGAAGGAAAGTTTTAAACAACAAAAGGGAACAATGAAAGAAAATGAAACAATGAGAACAATGAAAGAAAAGTTTTTGTTTACCAACATAGTTATCATTCCTCACATTCTTCATTCCTTTGAGTAGATTCAGATTGTCCTCTGTTGCCATTTGCCCTCTACTTAAAGGACTTCTTCTGACATTTCTTATAGGATAAGTTGGATAGTTACAAATTCCTTCAGCTTTTGTATGTCTGAAAAAGTACTTCACCTTCATTTCTGAAATGTATCTTCACTGAGTAAAGGTTTCTAAGTTGACAATGTTTTTCTTTCAATACTTTGAAGATGTTGCTCCACCGTCCACTAGTTTGCCTTGCTTACAATGGAAACGAGCTGTCATTCTCACATTTGCTCCTCCATATACAATTCCTTTACATGTTCCTCTGTGATGGGCTCTTTTCTCTGGTTTCTTTAATATTTTCCTTTATCATTGGATTTAAAAAGTATGATTATGCTGTGACATAGTGCAGTTTCTATATGTTTCTTATAGTTAAGGTTTATGGAGATTATTCCATCTACAGATTGATTGTTTTCATCAAATTTAGAGTTTTTCAGTTATTATTTATTCCAATAGTTTTCTAGGCTGTGTTCCACCATCACATTTATCTCTTCTCCTTCAAGAATTCCAATTACTTGCAGGGCACCTGTGTGACTCAGTCAGTTATGTGGATGACTTGATTTCGGCTCAAGGTCATGATCTCAAGGTCATGGGATCAAGCCCCACATCAGGCTCAGTGCTTAGCGCAGAGTCGACTTGGGAGTCTCTCTCCCTCTGCCTGTCCCCCCTGCTCTCTCTCGCTCTCTAATAAATAAATAAATATTTTTTAAAAATTCCAATTACTTTCATATTAAGTCACTTGACCTTGTGCCACTGATGCTCTACTCACAACTTTAAAGTCTTTATTTCTCTTTGTGTTCCATTTTGCATAGTTTCTTTTATAGTGCTCAAGTTTACTAACCTTTTCTTTTGCAACATATAATCTGTTGGTAATACCATCCAGTGTATTTTTAATCTCAGACACTGGCTATTTCTTCTCACCAAATGAGATTTGGGTCTTTTTTATATCCTTTGTATCTCCACATAACATGTTAAAAAGTTTTTCTAGCTTCTTAAACATATGAAATACCATTGTAATTACTTTAATGTCTTTGCCTACTAGTCCTATCATCTGTATCATTTTTGAGATGCTTTTATTTTATTGATTTTTCTCCTCATTGTAAATCATATTTTTCTGGTTCTTTCCAAGCCCTGTTGGGTTTTGAGTTACTTTTTATTATAAAGACAGTACAACATTACAAATGTTTGGGGAAATTGAAAACACAAAATGAGTCATAACCTGCCATTCTAACACTGTTTATTTTTACATTTTCTCATCTACACTTTGTCCATATGCATCTATATTTTACATACTTTACATCAGAGAGCTATCATTATTGCCCACAAATATTCAGATATAAAAAGGGGGGAGTATATACGTATCTTGCACTCTTTAAAAAAACTCTGAAGTTCTTACTGGTTTTTATCCACATGCATATCTCATTTTTATGGTTGTAAAATCAAAGCATATAGTCAAATTAATATTTCTATGCTGTCATTTTATATCATAATGATCTTCAATATCCCCATATAGTCTTTCTCATTATTTTTTCTCTTAAATATTTTAAA
Organism: Potos flavus; assembly: GCA_028534135.1. Classification (NCBI taxonomy): domain Eukaryota; kingdom Metazoa; phylum Chordata; class Mammalia; order Carnivora; family Procyonidae; genus Potos; species Potos flavus. The sequence continues at coordinate 52,691,085 of CM052899.1, forward strand.
GATTAAAAAATTATGAGATAATAATGCTTATTTTACAAGTGAAATAATTAAATTGTATGAAAGAAAAAAGTATTGGTAGATATTGCCGATTCTGTTCCAGACCACCTCAATAAAGCAAATAATGCAATAAAATGAGTCAAATGAATGTTTTGGTTTTCCAGTGCATATAAAATTTAGGTTAACACTATACTACAAAGTGTATAATAGCATTATGTCAAAAAAAGAAAAACAATGTATATACCTTAATTAAAAAATGTTTTATTACTAAAAAATGCTAATCATCATCTGAGCTTTTCAACAAATCATAATCACTGATCACAGATCACCATAACAAAAATAATAATAAAATTTTTATAATATTGTGAGAATTACCAAAATGTGACACAGAGTCATGAAATAAGCACATGCTTATTTCATATGCATATTTCTTATTTTATATGGAAAAATGGCATTAACAGACAGATTTGTTCAATGCAGAGTTGCCATAAACCTTTAATTTATAAAAAGAACACAGTATCTGCAAAGTTCAATAAGGTAAAGTACAATAAAGTCAGTTGTGCCTATATATGGTCTCCATCTCCTTCAGTTCCACTTCCTCAGCTAACAAATACTATTGCTCTGGTGTGTAACCTTCCTTATCTTTTTCTATTTCTTCATCTTTCATATGTAAACAATATATAGACAAATATATAATTTTGGTGCGTTTTTTGGAACTCACTTTTTTTTTCCTTTATTGTACCATGAATATCTCTCTAGGTCAAGAGATACATGCTTAAGTAATTCTTTCGATAGCTTCATTTTATTCTCTACTAACCATGTAACATATTTTAATCAACCATTTTCTTAATGATAGAAATTCCCATTGCTTCCAAAGTTTTCTTTTTGTTTGGGGGGGGGGGGGCTTTTTGTTTTTGTTTTGCCTCTTAAAGCAATGCTGCAATACTGATTGCATGCCAAATGTAATACTGATTAAATTTTAACTTGCTGGTTGCTGGATATTTTTATATTCCTATAAATACTCATGAGTTTTGTTCTGGGAAGCAGTGAAGTTACTTGGATCCTTTCTGGTCTTTTTTTCAAGCTTCATTAGAAAGGACCAGAGCAGTGTTTAGTCTAGAGCTAAGTTTTTCCCAAGACTCTGGAAAGACATTTCTCAGGATATCTACCTGATATCCAGTAAATTATGGAGTTTTTCCTTTCTGTTAGGTGAGAATAGAACACTATTACCCACTCTGTGTAAGCTCCAAGGATTTTTCTGTCTTATCTTTTTAGGGTAGTTATTTCCTGAGCCTTGGGTAGTCTTCGTACATGAAGACACTAATCAGTGGTCAGCTAACTGGGTGGTTAACAAGGGGATTCTCTGCAGATCTCCAGAGCTTTTTCTCTGTGCCTTAATCTCCCCTCTGGTATTTTGCCTTGAAAATTCTAGCTGCCTTGAATTCTGGATTCCCAGCTCCATATCTTCAACATAGGGAAACTTCTGGTCTCTGCCTGGATTCTCTTCAGTAAGCTGACACAGTCATAGGGCTCACCTTTTATTTCCTATCTCCCAAAGACCACTGTCCTTAGTTGCTTGATGCTCAATGTCTTAGAACTATTATCCCTTATACTTTGTCCAGTTTTTTAGCTGCTTCAGACACAATGATGATCTTCACGTAGTTTGAATTTATTAAGATTTTATCAATCCCATTTCAAGAAATATGGTTATTCAATTTGGATCAAATTTTCTTTAAGTAGTAAAAACCTATATAGAAAACCTTACTAAAAAAGCAGTTTAAAAATTATGATCATTCTAAGCAAGTTTATAGGACTATCAAGTGATACTCTCACTCAAAAGCCCAGTACAAGCCTACATGCTAACTGATGACTCAAAATGACAAACACAATTTGGAGTTGTGACAAGGATTGAAGTTAACAGAAATAGCTACCCATCTTGAAGATGAACTATTCTAAGGGAAGGTCAGAAGAATTTCTTTAGGGAAAAAAAATTTCTATAACCACAACCCAGACCAAAGCTAAGCAAGAAAAACTGAGCATAACACAGAGGCTCCAATAAAAAGAATGCAAAAGTTTAAGGGCAAGAGGTACCCATACTAGGAGCTGCCCAAGAGCAAAGTGAAGTAGGATAGGACTATCCTCAGGGTTCCATTCTCTACCTTCTTACTTTCTGTTCCTGGTACATTTATAAAACTGACCTAATTTTCCATGTTAATGATTTTCATGTTAATGACTTGATACTTACTAAGCAAAGAGTATCTGTGTTTTAAAAGAGGCATAGAGAGAGAGCAATGCTTATTTGAAAAAAATCATTAATACTATGTTTTCAGGAAACTATACTGAATCAGTAAATGATGTATTCACTAACTCACCTCCATCCATACGTAATAAAATCACCACCTCCAACTCTACCTATTTGCATAATCTGTTTCAACATAGGTTAAGCATGATAATTGGAATTGGTTAGGACTTCAAAACAGCATTGTAGTGTCTCTAATATGAGGAGTTTCAGGTTATAATCTCTAAGAGTACTTTCAGAGGTATATTTTTACAAATTAGAGAATAATATTTCCTTTGAAATGAAATATTGTTTTGAATGACTTGTTAGTTGAGGTTAAAGTCATATTAGTAAAAGGTTTAATAACCATGTGAGAAGAGGTTAAAGAAATTCTGCTTATTTTAAATAAAACAAAGAAAAACCTTATTAATTTAAAAAAAATTAAAGAGATTAAATAATGGCGAGTTGCCTCTCTGTTTTCAAAATCAGTAAAACAGAAAGCATTAAATATCAAAATATGCTAAAACACATTCCTTATCTACATCACAGTAAATTAAAGAGAAGTATAATACTAGCTTTTTCTAACAAGGTTAAAGAGTAATCATATTTGCCTTAAGGCAGCAAGTCAGTGCAAGTAACCTGCATACTGTTTCCTTCAAGCAGTGTCTTTCCCTTGCAAATCACAATGGCTAGCTTGAGTCACATAGGAATTTTCTTTCCCCATGAAATCTGAATTGAATTCTTTCAAGTGAAGGGCATGCAAATGTTTACATTTACAATGAAAACTTCACACAAAATTCATGAAACTTCTGGAGTTCTTGTGCATACTTAGGACTGAATGAATATCTTGAAAAGTCAGCTAAAACAAATGGTAGTTTGATCATTATGAACCAAACTAGACATGTGGTCTATTCTCATAGAAGACCTTATGTTTATATTTAATATAAAATGATAAATTAATTTTAAATAAAACCATTTAATCATAATTATAAATTACAAAAAGAAATTCCTTGATGATGCTTAGCATGATAAAGTCCTTTTTTTTAAAAGATTTTATTTATTTATGTGAGAGAGAAAATGAGAAAGAGGGAGAGCAAGAGAGGGGAGAAGGTCAGAGGGAGAAGCAGATTCCCTGCTGAGCAGGGAGCCCCATGTGGGAATCAATCCTGGGACTCCAGGATCATGACCTGAGCTGAAGGCAATTGCTTAACCAACTGAACCACCCAGGCGCCCTATAAAGTCCTTTTCAATATTTAAAATCTTTTATAAAGATTGCTGTTTCTACCAACATGGCAGACTGGGTACCAGAGCTTCCTGCGCAACTAAAATTGGTGGATAAAATATTTTAAAATCTCTCTGAATGTATGACAGGATGAGTAAACATTTTCATGGTTGAGTGAAGGAGGGAACACAGAAAAATAGGCAGAAGACTAAAGCCAGCTCTCAAGTGAGGGGATTTACCAAGCTTGGTTGACCTGATTATTGAATTTTGTTATCAACCAGGGTTCAGAAGAAAGAAGACAGTGCAAGGCCCACCACAGCTGTAAAGTATAATGGATAACCTCCCACAAATCCGAGACTCCTAAATCTAGCCTGCCTGAGTATAAGGAAGAATGAAAATTAAATCCATACCACCCCACGTAACTACAAAATCTGATTATCTGGAAGGTTAAAACTAAATAAGAGAGAGAAAAGCAAATATCCTCTCAAATGTCATAGGCAAAAGTCATCCCCAAAGTAGGTCTGTATTCTAAATTTATACTACCATGGTAGCCTAATAAACTCAAGCAGATAATTTAGTTTAAACTTGTCCTGAACTGTTAGTAATGCCAAACGCTGGACAGAAACAAAAAATAATCCTTTCAATTCACTAAAGGAACAAATAACTCCAATCTTGCACAAAATATTCCAGAGTATTTATGTGGCTAACACAACCTTGACACCAAAATCCAACAAGAACAGTAAAAGAAGTCAGGCCAATTTAACTAATGAACACAGAAACAAAAATTCTGAAGTACATATCAATAAACAGAATACAAAGGTGTAAAAAGAATAATGAATTATGTTCAAATTGGGTTCATCCCAGAAATGCAAAGTGGGTTAATATTAGTACATCAATTTTCTAATATACCACACTAACTGGTAAAATAAAAATAATCCTATCATCTCAGTAAAAGCAGAATTCTTTAATCTGATAAAAAGTATCTATTTTTTAAAGACACCAAATAGTATAGTTAATAAGTAATTTAAAGCATTCTACTTAAAATTGAGAACAAGGTAATCTAGCTCTCAGTCATCATTTCCAAAGAACACTGGAAAACTATCAGCACATAAGGCAAGAAAATTAAATTAAAAGCATAGAAATTGTAAAGGAAGAAACAAAACTGCAGGTTTTCTGTAGAAAAGTTGATTGTGTGAAGAATATACAGATAAATTATTAATATGAGTGAGAGGCTGGCAAGGATTTGCAGTAAAAAGTAGACATACCAAAAATCAATTACATTTCTACACAACAGCAGCAAATGGCTTAAAAGAAATTATATAAAATAGTACATTTATGTCATCAAAAATAGAAAATATATGAATAAATGTGTTAAAACATACAGAAAAACCTTAATAGTTAAAAATACTAAAATGTTTAAACAGTATTAAAGAAAGCCTAAATAAATGCGGATACATACCATGTTCATGGATTAGAAGACACAATATCATAAAAATAATTCTCTCTAAATTAATTCATAGGTTCAAGGCAATTCCAATCTAAACAGTGGGACATGACATTGATTTCAAACTTAATAAAGAATACAAAAGTCCAAATATAACCAATATACCCCTGAAGAATAACAACATGAGGAGACCTGTGATAACAAACATGAGATATGTAAAACTCAAAGGGATCTCAAAACCAAATTTATTTGCTTTATAAAAGACAAACTTTTTTTTTAATTATTATTATTATTCTGTGTTTCTTACCTTGCTCTTTTGTATCCCTGTTTCTCCAGTCACTCAAGTGTACAACCATGGAGACATCATCCTTGAGTCCTCCTTTTCTTCTACCTTCTGACCCTCACCCCAAGGATATCCACTTGGTGACTGGTCTCTTAAATTTAATCCCTCTTTTCTATAACTACTGCCACAGTACAAAGCAAACCCTCATCAACACTTGCCACTATTTTTACTATAGCTGTAACAAGTCTACCTGCTCCCACCTGCTCCTTACTTCCTACAGCTATCAAATCAGACCATTCTTTGCATACTCAGTTATCTTTAAAAAATGAGGTTGTTATCAAGCCAATAATCTGATCTAAATTTCCAATAAATCCCCATCCTGCTGCAAAGGGGATCAGGATCACCCTCCTCTGGGCATTAAGAATCCTTTACACTGAACCTTCCCAAATCATTTCTTGCCAAAGCACAAACTGTGCACTACCCACATTAGACTATTTATCATCTCCCCCACCACCTCCTCTTTCATAAAATTCCATGAATCTTCACAGTTTCACTTTTAACTTAATTATTTGACTCTATAAGTTTTTACATCACCTTTTTCCCCAGAAGAAAAACTTAAAAGACTAAGATCAACTCAAATGCCACCTTCCCTGAGCAGCCTTTCCGATCTCAAACACAATTAATTCATTCCTTCCTCCATGTTACTATAATTTGTTTACTGAACTTTCATACTGACAATTGAAATATGTGTTGCTTTGTTTTCAGGTAGATACTGAAATCATTATAGGAAGGGATATATCTTTTTGTATCCCCCCATCTTCCTGAAGCACACCAGGTACAAAATATTGGCTGTATTAGTTTACATCTGTACAGTGAATCATATTTATGCATTTAATCCTTACTTGTTTCATAGATGAAGTAACACTACCCCAATATTACAAATGAGAGAATTTAAGTTCAGCAGCATTAAGTAACTAGACCAAAATAATAGAATTAAACACAGAAGACCTGAGACTTGCACCTAAGTCTCCTGACACATTATCCAGTGCTCTTTAAGTAAAACCACACCACCTAGATTCCTGCGACTAATTTCTATTGGAGTTCCTTCTTTACTATTATAAAAACTCAAGAATGAAAACTTCCTTTGGCAAAAGTTTGAGAATTTGAGACTCTTCATTAAAAAAAAACAAAACTATGAATACATAAATTAACTTATGATGAAAAAAGTAGTTCTTTACTAGACAATTCAGATAAATTAAAGGTTTGTGAAACTGAATTTTATAGACATAGTTAATAATATACACTTGTGTCAAGTGGAAGAATGTATTCAGGATAGATATGTAATTAATTGATATAACAATGTATCTTTTAATACATTGTACATTTCATAAAATGCTTTAAGCCAGAAAAACTGTCCCATAGATTCTTTGCCGATAGCTCTTGTTCTCTCCATTATGAATATTGACCTCAAACTTGAAAGAACTGAATTCTCCCCCATCCACTGGCCATTTTCTGCACATTGACAAGCAATCATCTCTCCTGTGAAACAAATGAGCAACATTCAATTCTAATGGTAAAGGGAGATTAATGTTCTGAAGAGTACATAGGTGATGCCTGTATACCTGGTCACTGTTTTGACAAATTTTTTACTGATGGACGGAGCCTGGAAAAGAGGAATGGGAAATTATGCATTAAAGCTTTCAATGATAATTTTGGCAAAGTCAAGTCAAGGAGCTCCACAGCGATGGCAGCTGCAGTCTGTTGGTTGCCTGGATTTGGCTGAAGCCATGAGGAACCTGGCAGGGAGGGGCCTTAACAACAATGCCCACAGGAGACATGTAAGCATCTTCCATTCCCTCTCAGTGAACAGTATAGGCCATTGGCCCTGCAGCTTCCTGGTACTACTTCAGAAGAGCTCTCACATCTGATGTCAAGGACACGAAGGTTCAGAAAGCTTTGTAGCTTAGACAATCTTAGAGATTTCTAAACCTCCGAGTCTCTGGTCCCAAAAAAATCAAGGGACATCCCCAAGGTTACACCCAAATACAGCAGCAGAGCCAGTAGTGGAAATTACATTTCTTCCTATCAATCCAGTTTGTTTTCCAATTGCCATACCACTACCCACACAGAATTATTTAAGGAAAGCAAAACTTATATTTGCTTGTCAAAACCACAGTAGAATACTGCAAGTGAAAATACTAGACTTTTTTTTTTTTCATTTACCATTTGTTTTTGCTTCTCCTGAACCTGGAAACAAAGGAAAAGTCAACCACGTACGTTTAAATATATTTAAGGATAAGGATATTGTGTGAAGGACAAAAGTGTACTCTAGTAGATAATGTGGGGAAATATGAGAAAAAGAAGTTGAAATTTCTAAATCAAGCTATCTGAGAAAAATAAATGGAAATCATATTACCAATACAGACTTCTTCCAAATAATTGCATAAGTAATTATTGGTTACATCCCATCCCAATCCACTGCCAAATAACAAAGCCTGCAAAGTACTTTCTTCAAAGTTTTTATGCTCCCCACAAAGCTTTACTCTTCATATATCGTGAGTAAAGAAAATTCCGGGAAAAATTTATGAGAATATATATCTCGATTGTCACAATTTATAATAGTACCCATTTTCAAATGCATAAATTGAAATAACTTTAGCATATAGTTAAGTGATTAGTATATAAGCAACTATTTATACAGAAAATACTATCTACCCAAAAATGATAAAGTTAAAACTTTGCACCAGGTCAGGCACGGTATCATATTTCATACTTCTGGAATTCCAAGGATAAGTCCATGTTTCATCCACAGTAAGTGTTCAATAAAGGTTTGATGAATTTATGAATATTTGTAGCTAGCTTACAGCCATGTGCTTAAACTTAGCTCTGTGTAAACATAGGATTGTGAGTATGTAAGCTCTTCAAGTTAATCCAGATGGCAAATAAAATCTGTACCAGAAATTACTGAAAGACTATATAGCCAAGATTCTATTCACACATTAGTCAATGTGAATTGAAAATTGTCAATATATTTTGGGTCTGTTAAGCATTTGAGGAAGTAGCCAAGAGAACAACACCAAGAAATGTGTATATTAGTAATCCCTCTTATGTTTCCAAACCTCTCTCACCTTTCCACTTGGAGATTTAACCTCTCCAATGCAAGATTTAGAGAACTTGGGCTATGAATGCATTTTTATACATGACAAGAAAAAAGAACTTTATCTACAAATGTTTTTATAAAGATCATCTTCCCACAAATAAGTAGTTGCAATTAAAAAAAAAAAAAAAAGACCCTCTACCTCCTCTCTATTTGTGGTACTAGGAGTAAAAATTATACCATGTTTACTATGTTCCAGACAGAGTGATTTTCACTTTACATTCATGTCATAACACCATGAGGATCATAACATCATCTCCATTTTACAGATCAGAAATCTGAAGCATAAGAAGGGTTGTAAAAAGCCACACACGCTCACCATATGGGAGGTCTGCTATTAGGAGCCATGTCCATCTCACTCCAGACCCCAAATTTTTAACAGGTGCACTATTCTGTCTCCTTGAAATCTTAAAAAAAAATTTGAAACCAACCCCAATTTTCAAAAATACACCTATCCAAGAGAGGGAGAGAGAGAGAGAGAGAAGAAGGAGAAGACGGAGAAGGAGAAGGAGAAAAAAAAGAGGAAGAGGAAGAGAAGGAGGAGGAGGAGGAAGAAGAAGAAGAAGAAGAAGCAGCAGCAGCAGCAGCAGCAGAACATGGATCCAGAGTTCTGGATTCAAATTCTGATTCTATCACTGGGTGACATACGGTAAGTTATCTTAAAACATTAAGCTACGGGTACCATTCGATACAGAAATAAGATATGTTATGGGGTACTTTCTTCATGCTTTATACAGTTTTATATATGAAGTCCCTTCCACCATTACACATACTGGAAATCTATTCTTATTGTAAATTTTTTAATCCTGGAAACATTGGAGGTATATCTTATAATCAATATCTTTTTTTCTGTATTTAACTCTTGGTCACGAGTTCACCTACCAAATCTCACAAATCTCTTTCCCCACAGAAACAGAAGGCAACACAAACACCTGATTTAGGTCATTACTTCCGTTACCCATTCCAATGGCAAATCCTAATTATTCCTCCCCTGGTCGCTGCCTGCAGGGCACAGTCTATCCAGGTCCAGATATATACTATTTCTTCCCCTGAGACTAAAAAGTACATATAAAAAACATCCCCTTGGTTCTTAAGTTTAGAAAAGAAGAAAACAGAAAAGGTAAGCATGTTTCTCCAGATTCTGTTCTTACCCATTTGTTTGAGAAAAAATACAAGCAAGAACTCTTCCTCCTAGAACACATGACAATTTGCTAAAAGTAGCATGTTTTCTTCAAAGAAATTGTAATTTAGTAAATATTACATAAAGTATATATTTCAAACGTGCCAGACTTCCTAGCCTTAGGAAACTGCACTGGAGTTCCAAGAAGTTTAGTTAACCCTATGATCCCCCAAAGCTTTCAAGCTTTTGACCTTAGGGCTTTTAGACAAGTTAGGATTGAAAAGATAAAGTTATTTAAGAACCTTCTCACAGCATATTTGTTTTCTCAAAGGCATTCACACATCATTTACATACATAATGTACACAGTAAACCACTTTCCTGCATTGGCTGCATTTGAAAGGATGTTCTTCACACTCTTTATAGGCTCATAATCATGCACTGAATGAATACTCAGACAGCAAATCTAAAGTGTGAAACAATTTAACACATACCACACAGAACTTCAGAGCCTGTGCCAAAAACGGGACACTAATGACGGAATTCTGCTCAAATCCAGCTCAGCCTCTGCTTTACTCGACATGAAAAGCTTGCTGTCACAATTAAATACTTGGGACAATGGGCAGCAGTGTCTCCCTGACACTATTTAGCACTCACATATTTCTGTAACTCTATTAAAATTAATAATATGTATTTTTATTTGTCCCATACATAATTGAGCATTTCATTTGCAACTCTCCACATTTAAACAATACTCTTGAAAGGGACTAGGGTCTGCCCTATATTATATTCCATGCAATTGAAAATACTGGTCTTACTCTGACAATACAGTAGATGGGTCATAAAATGCAAGAATGTTGAAGGCAAGAAGTATCCTCGCTAAAGAAAATCGTTTGCTGCAATGCATAGATGCCCGTGGCACAAACACCATCATGTCAATTGCCAGTCTTAATATATTTGTACTGGCTGAAGAGCCAGTGCAGGCAATTCAAAGAAAGAAAAGCATCTGAAATACAGAAACTGGGTTCAAGTTCTCACCACTTAGCGACTGTCATGACAGCCCAGCCGCTGAACCTTTCTGAGTCTGTTTCCTCATGTGTCCAAAAAGGTTAACAAAAATATTAACTGATGGAGACATGGTGAAGATAGGAGACTATTTAAAATGTTTAATGTGAAAATAGGAACTACGTTCTTTTGACATGAGTCACAAAGGCAATTCCCAGATAGGTGAGGCATATGAGGGTCCAAGAATTTATTCTCTAGAAAGTTCTCCATGTGGCTGTTTTCTAGTTATGTATGATGTTCTTCCTTAGGATATTCCAAAAGTTTAACTTCTACATATGAGGTACACTTAATAACACAATAATCGAATACAAAACACAAAATATCATAAACTCTCATCTACTAGGTATTTGTGGTCAGAAAGATGAGCCCAGAGGAATGGCGTGCCATCCTTTCGGTATCACTAAGCCACAGAACTGATGCCAAGGGGGTTCCCAATGCCGCTCAAGAATAGAGATTATCCTAATAAACACTTCAAATCTTTCACATGGCCAAAGAAGAGAGCTCAAAAATGCTAAGATCGGCTACCAGGCCAGGGGCCATTCAAGCAGTCCCTGTGGTACCCCAGTCCGTGTGCTAGCAGTTTAACACAGATGAGAAACGTAACAAATGAATTAACTATTCTACCCTCCTACACCTCTGCCCTCCCCAACACAAGAATTAAGTGTCATCAATAGGAAGTTCACAACATAGGAAAGATATCAAATGCCAATAGTAAATATATGCTTTGTGACTCCATCCCCACATAACTCCCGATTTGCAAAATGGTGTAGTGTGTTAAAAACTGTTGAAATGTCTTTTTTAAACATTAAGGTGCATGCTTTGAGTAGGATACTAATACACCACATTAGATTTGTTTGAGAAAAATAATATATGTGGAAGTACTTCTGGACTTCTTAATGTATGGTTTCAACTTTTTACAACTATTATCATTCGAGAAAGTGTTGTTGTTGTTGTTTTTTAAATATGGTCCATAGCAAAGAGTTCAGCTCAAATCTAAATGCAAATTGCAAGAGAAGAGCTGAGTAAGACAATCGCCTCCTTGGTTCACTTTCTGGATTTCAATTAACACCTAATTTACAATACTTCTTAATACAAATATATAGCTGAGCTCCTTAAAACAGCTTGACAGGATTAGCACACATTTTGTAAAGAGCTGACAAAACAAGCATTCCATTAGCCAACCCACAATGTCTCAAATCTAATAGTCAATATCCCATTTTCAGGGCTGACAATGGCAAGAACTAAATAAATAAGCAAGGGATTCCCTCCCTCCTACTTTCTGGGAAAGAACACATTCTATGCAATTCATTCCATAGCTTTAAGGCTATAAATTTTTTTTTTTTTTTAATGTTCCTCCCTAAGCATCATTATTCAATAGATAACTAAAGGAAATAAACCACTAAAGCCATATTGCTAAATCATTCTACTGGATCCAGGGCTGCGGAGAGGATTCTTTACTCCTTCATTTAGGAAGGATAAGTCCAGGATTAATTCCAGATCTTGGAATATTAAAGAACTGTAAGAGACCTCAAAATTCCCTCAGTAGAGGATATCCTACATCCCCAAAAACCTTGCCAGGCATCTGAGCCTCGGCCTGGCCCAGGCCTAGCTATGGGCTCAAGATGCTGCAGGGGGCTCTCCTACAGTTCAGGGGAGCAGCACAGCCCCCTTCCCCCACCTCCCCAGACACCAGATGGTCCCAGCAGGATGTGCAAGGCCTCATTTTAAATGGATTATTTACCTCTATCTTTTCTAAGCATTCTTAAAAAAGCTTAGGGAGGTCCTAGTTTTAAATATTTTAAGCAGATAGGTCTAAGGTACTATTAAAAACAATAGATAATATTCTAAAAAGACAAAAGGTAATGATGGTAAATCACTAGCACTTGATACCATCTACCTGAGTTCTACAAAAATTTAAAGGCTAATCTCTGTCCAATACACTTGCTGATGAAGAGGCCTAAGAGATCATTAATGTGACTAATATTCTTAAGGTTTACAAAAACGTGATGGTAACTACGGGCAAGTGAGACTAAATTTTAAATCAGGGGAAGCTACTAAGATGTACAAAAATAATATTCTTATGTATACCATGGGGGAAGACGATATGGTTTCTGTAGAAGAAGCTATACATGGCATACATTAGGTTTTCATAGAAAACTGAGCCATCATGATGTCAAGAGAAAAAGTGTGGAATTATACACTAACTTTCTCAAAAAGCCTTTGCGAGGCTCTTACACATTTTTAACTCTTCTACTATAGACTAAGGAGGCCTAAACAGGGAAGGGAGGACTCAAACAGCACCTTCTGACCTAGAAATCATAAAGATTCCATTAATTACTAACCGAACTGCCTGAGTGAAGGGATTCCAGCTAGATTTTCAACTTGCAAATGACAGTACCCTCATCAGAGGCCAAAAATAGGAAGATCTCAGGAGACTATGTGTAAATAAACAAACAAAAAGGAACTTCGAAGCTGGCTGACTCTATATTTAAGAAAATATATTTTCTTATATTGGGGGATATATTTAAGAAAAAAAAAATAGTCTATCTAATTCATACCTAGTAACAGGAACTCCCATTTATGGGCCAAAAATGGATGTGGACTCTCACAACAAGGGTTACAGAGTCACTATTGGCAAATGATGAACAGAATTTGAGCATATAGAATATAATGTCTATCCAACCCTTCTGCAAAAACTGTACTTCAGCCACTTCCGAGTTGGCATCAGAAGGAGGAGGAGTAAAAAGAAAAAAAGAAAAACCAAGATCCGAGGAAAGAAGACTAAAAGGGAAGAGGAGCTGGTGAAGGGAAGCCGCTGTATGAAATGCATTTTTAACATGAGGGTTTGGCAACCGACAGAGGTGCTGACCAAGAAATATACCCTTCAATACTTAATATTATGAAAGAATAAAGTCGACACAGGGTTGACCATCAAATTCTTAAACGTCATACCTAGGAGGCTGACTCTGAAGCTAGAAAGGACAGCGCTGAGGACCAAAAGAACGGGAAGATCTTACCAAGAGATTATAAACTTATGAAAATCATCCCAAGAATTAGTATACTAGAACACTGGGACACTGATTATAAAGAACAGCAGAAAGAAGAATCCTGTAGGGAGCCAAAAGCCTATTTCTAGGTAAACAGGCCTGCATATGCCACTCCAAAGGCAAATTTAACCTTGCAAGTCACTGACCTTTAATCATGTTTGGATTTTCTCCAGGAAAAGGAGACATTTACTCAGAAGATTCAAGATAGAAAGGTTTTTTGTTTTGTTTTTCTTCCCGCCCCAGGGTGTTCACACTTGTCCAAAAGGATAAGGACAAGCTTCTGGACAAACATTTTATGTCATCAGTCTCCTCAGCCTCTCCCCATCATTCAAAATACTAAATTCTTCAATCCCCTTTATTACATATTATATTTTCAACCGCCTGAGCTTTCCTGATATCCCCTTAAATACAAAAAGAGAAAAGAAGGGAGGGAGGCAGGGAATACAGACTTGGTTTATTGGGTCTCTGTTTTTCCAGGTAATCTCCAGACAAATCTGAGAGGTTAACTTGCACACCAAATTTGCCCAGGCTCTTCACAGATATTAATACTCTGATTAACACCTATTGGAGCAGTACAAAACTAAAACAGGACACCTGTCTCTGTTCTGGAATGACTTCCTGCAGTATCAGCTTCCCAGTGTCCCTTAGGAAACTTCTGAAGTAGAGAGAGTAAGATTGCAAACTCAGATGACTATGTACTATGCTGAAGAAAGACAATCAGATATCCCTTTGAATTATCTGCATCTTTGTGTTTATCTATATATAGAGAGAGATTAATTATATTCTGTCCTAATGGATTCGACTATCTAAATATATCTGAAGTTACGCCACTTTTACTCACTTTCACTTATACCCAAATGTCTATCCAAGTGCAAGTTCAATTAAATTAACACAAGGCTTCTTTTCTGTCCAATAGTTTCATGAACTTGAAGTTAGAGTTCTCGTAGGTATAAAAATTATAGTGTTTTACAGATATATTAAGAATGGCACAATTTTAACAAGTTATATTAAGACTATTTCTTCCTGGGTAACATTACTGGTTAGAATAGAAATTTGTAGATAAGGGATGAAGATCAATATTTATAGTCTATAGATATTGAGAAGGAATTGAGAACCAACTAGATACCAACAGTGGTAATCTATTACTGGGATAAACATTAAAAATCAGGTATGACACCTGTCTTAAAAGACTTTATATTGTAATTTGGGTTTGGAAAAGATGAAACTATGTTCTTAGTCATTTCATGCTCATCAGATATGAAAGTTACTGCACTTCTATTAGTCTAGATTTTAGGTAAACCTGGACAAATTTCTATTGCTTGCATTTTAAGGAAGGCCTCCAAAAGGCCAGCTAAGGATGCAGTGTAATTATTTTATCTATCTATCTATCTATCTATCTATCTATCTATCTATTTAATTGCATGCCTGATTTTGCAGCCAGGAGACTTCAAATCAAGTTCTGGATAATCTTAACAACCATTTGACCTTATGGAGCATCAGTTTTCCTATCTGTGTAATGGGAAGATTAACAAGTTCCACCATATTAGGCTGTGTGTTGAGCTGAAATAATGTACTGAAAAGTGCTTAGAAACTATAAAGTCATTATGACATCAAGCCAATGTACAGTTTGAGAAAAATTTGGATCTTGCTAGAGAAGTTCAGAAAGGACACTTTACTTTATGGTCCATGCCCTCCACTCTGCTCTTTGGAAAGGGCAGATCAAAGGTGCCCCACAATCTGGAGAGCACCCTCTCTTGCTTTTGTGTGGCCTTCT
Source organism: Potos flavus (assembly GCA_028534135.1). Classification (NCBI taxonomy): domain Eukaryota; kingdom Metazoa; phylum Chordata; class Mammalia; order Carnivora; family Procyonidae; genus Potos; species Potos flavus. Next base: position 52,706,470 of record CM052899.1, read on the forward strand.
TTCACAGATCTGTCCTCATCTTTCTTATTTTAGTGACCTTTTTTGACTCTTGTTTTGGGAGTTCAATGTGCTATTTAATTTTTTTCCTGTTATTACAACTTTTACTTGTCTTATACAGTGCCAAAAGAGATGCCACAAAAAAAAAAAAAAATTGCCACTCTTTAGCCAAAATGGTAAATTAAAGCCTTTCATGTCACTAAATTTAAAAAGCAGGTTGATCATTTAAAAAGTGATCTCAGATTTTGGATATATTTTTTAGCCTTCCACTTGGGTCATTCTCATTTCTCTTTCATTATACATATACAATATACACATAGACACAGGTATGCCTCTTGTACTCAAAGGTTATCCTCTAAAATAAACCAGTATTAAAGGAAAAACAAAAGTAAATGCTCTTAAAGTTTTTTTTTTTCTTGCCCTAGATGTTTATTTGCTCGGGATAATAAACATTTATGCTTGAGGCAGATTTCAATACACATGGTGCAACCACTTAAATTTTAAAATTGAAAACATTCTTAAATAGAAAAAAAAAACAGTTATGTTCACAGAACCTTATTCTGGACAATTTCTAACATAAGATAAGCCCAAACAACATAATTTCTGAAAATGGTACTAGCTAATTTTTGACACTTCTTTTCATATTTGAAATTAATCGTTTTTAAAAGGCATAAACTTTTACTTGAAATTGTATAGAAAACTATATTTTCCCGAAATCAGGCCAATGTACACATATGCTAGTCGCATCTTTCATACAAGAGAGCCTCAGAATAGATGTCTTCCTAGACAATCTTTAGAAATACCACTTCATTTCTACCTTACCTAAAACAAGAAAGTACACAATTTTCACCCAGTTGCAAACATGATTCAAAATTAATTTCTCAATAAAAAGTATGTTTGGGGAGTTGTATGGTACTGAATTCTGGTTGTCCAGCCACCCATCACAGCAGAACGGCGTCTTGTTCCGCAAACCATCAGGGAAGGCCCAAGAAACTTCTGGTGGGATAGACTGAGAGTTAAAGGTGATAGGAGGAAACTTATAAACACAATAGAACTAAATCAGAATTCTGAGTTCCAGACTGACAACTTTCTACTAAGCTATCCCAAGTTTTGAATAAACCATCTCCAGTAAGCGCGCACGAAGAAAGATGTGATAACGTGCACAGAACACTCATAGGCTCCTTGTCAAAGCAATGTGTCATCAACGGTACAAATTAACAAGGGAATTTCCAGCATTTTCCTTCAGTGTGTGCACTTCTCCTTCCCTCAGGACCAAGAAAGGTTGAATAAGGTTTACCTAGCTATGAAAGGGAAAGAAATCGCAGTCACATACCGACCAAGCCCGCACAGAATCCAGAGAGGAACTTTGGATACTTTGCCCACTCCCTTTCCCTTTGCTTCGCCAAAGCCTACACACCTCTAGAGACCCGACAGAACGTGCCTTCAGCTTACAAACAACTCTGTGAAGTCGGCCCCAACAACCCTTGTAACCTTCTTTCCGAAGTCAGTCGTGAGTCCACAATGAATTCGGTTCACCCCAACCTCCAGTCCGCAGGGCCAGGAACCTGGAGGCCCCCGGAGTCCCGGGACGCTGCGCTCACGTGGTGGCCGGCCGCGGCACGTGCGGCTGCGACCTGAGGCGGCGGGAGGGAAGCGCCGCCCCAAACGGGAGGGGAGACCCTTCCGAGAGCGGAAGGTCCCGGGGCGCTCCGGGACGCGCCAGGAGAAGCTGAGCTTCAGGCAGTGCAGGTCAAACTGCAGTTCCCGGGGGTGTACACAGGAAGGAAGGCGCAAGTTTGAATGGGGTAACAACTTCGACCTTTTTTTTTTTTTTAAGGTTTATTTTAAATGGGCAAAAGCATTTGAATTCCATCTAGCGTGAGACTTTCCAAGGTCGTCACAATCCCCTTCCTCGCCTGGATCCCACACTTGAGATCCCTGGCAAAAGAGAGAGCAAAGGTGTCCCAGGGTGGCAGTTCCACCCCACCCATCTTTTGGGGAACTCGAACCAACTCGGTCTCAGGCGAACATTGGGGAACCGCACCCTGGAACAAAGAGGAGGTGTAGTCCCCTCCAGATGCATATAGCCCGCCGAGTGCTGGTATTTAAAACCCACGGCAAGCCAGCTGTGTTTACGGCTTGTTTCATTTTGCTGGGGGAGGGGAAGGGAATCCGAACTCTGGACATTTTTCCCAAACTGGGAGCCGGGAGCTTGGCATTCGATCCCACTAGCACAGAACTCCAGTCGACTCCGGCCGTGGCGACTGCCACTTGGGAGTGGGGAGAGGAAGGAAAGGAGGGCAAGAGATGGAGCGACGGAGGGGCTGGCGAGAGAGGGAAGGAAACAGGTGAGCTCCCACCGCCACCCCTCGGAAATCCAGCGCGGCGGTCCCCCGCACGCCACGGTCCCGACGTGGAGAGGCACTTACCGGCTTTACAAGGGTCCTTGTAATCTATCGTCTCCGCTTTATCCTCTTCGTTCCCATCAAAAGTGTAATCATAATCGAGTCCAGCGCAGACCCAAAGCTCTCCGTAGAAAACAATCCCCGAGGCCACCAGCCACATGAGCATCCTCGGGAGAAGCGTTTCCAACCCCATCCTCCTCCCCTGGAGGAAAAGGAAGGGATGGGACCGGGAGGTGAGGCGTCCGCGGTCCGCGCTGATGTGCGGCGCGAGGGGAACCGGTGCTGCTCTCCCTGCCGGGAGGCTCCTCGGCGACACTGGGGTGTTCAGGTGTCCGGAGACATACGGATGCCGTCGGGACAGCAGAGACGGCAAGAAGTGCCTGTTACCCCCAGTTGCAGGGAGAAGTTGGCTAGAGGCCCGCGGGTGGGCGGAGGGCAGGTAAGGAGCTCGGCTCCCGGAGACGGGGAGGGGCAGCTGCGGGCAAACTCGGCTCTGGCGGAGCGGGCGCTCGCTGCCTGCCAGGTCGTCCTTCTGGCGGCCGAACTTCCCGCGGCCGCGGCTGGGCGAGCGGCGCCCCGCGGGCTCAGCTGCCACCGAAGCTCGGGCTCCCGCGCCGCGCCCCCGCCGCTGCCAGGACCCGGCGGTAGAGCGCGAGCTGCCGCCGCCGCCTGCGCCCGCCGCCGCCGCCGCCGCTCCGGGAAGATGAATCCGGTCTGCACATCAGCACATCTGAACTGAAAGGGGAGACCGAGGAAGGGGGTGGGGGGCAGGCATTTCTACGCCGCGAGACCTTAAAAACCTTCAGAAGCCAGCAAAGCAACTGACTGAAAAGAGCAAAACTGTGAGGATTTGGGGATGCACTGTTTGCCTGCCCCCCCACCCCCGTCTTTTTACCCTCTTCCTAACTTGAAAAAAAAAAAAAAAAAAATCTTCGCAGCATCTAACCCAATCACTTGCATCCTGCTTACTTATTCATACAATCAGGGTCAGGATCCGGGCCACAGCCTCCTCTCTGACTTCTTTTGATAGCCTTATACAAACAAACAGACACGAGCGCGCTGACAATTCCATTTATATTTTACTAAAGATAAAAATGAATATATTATGTATCTGCGTCCGCGAACAGCAATTAATAGATGATGTACGTGTCATCCAAGAGTGCCAGACCGGGGGTGGCGCGAGGGATCGTGATAACTTAGCTGCAAACCTCTACTTCCCCTCCCCCCAAATAAACAGCGGGTGTGTGTTTCTTTCCTTTGCTGCGGTTTAACCTTAGTGCAGCCCGGGCATGGAGGAAAAGTGTCTGAGCCTTCGCGACTTGGGTAAAGAAATAGACTGCTTTAAAAGTCCCCCAACCAACAAAGTTTTACTAAGAACTAAGATCCCCAGAACTGCAATAAAAAAAAAAAAAAAAAAAAATCCAAAATCAAGTTACAGATTGCAGCAGCAGGAAACGCTAAGACCTTGCGATGGGCTGGCGCTATGGCTCACGTGGGCGCAGGAAGGGAAGTTGGAAGGAATACTCGGGAAGCAAATTTTCTGTGACAGTTCTGGCGCCCATGCCCGGAGTTGCTCAGTATCCTTCGGCTTCAGTTGTTTTACTTCTGAGGAGAGTGTGTAAAACCTGGCAGCAGGATCAGCGAGGTAAACCACATGTCAAGCCTAGCAGACGCAAGACAAACACAGGTTGTGGGAAATTGGGGAGGAAAAAAAAATCAGAGGAAATCTCTGCAAAACCCCTGTTGTGAGCAATTCAGTGGTTTCCCCACATCTGCAAGTAGTTTCCAAAATAGGTGAGAGGACTTCTCCTCCCCCAGACTGGTGATTGGGAGCCTTGCCTTTTCCAACTAAATCTTGAACTGTCACTTTAGCAGGGACTTGTAAAAAAAATCTTCTGTTGCCTTTACATCTTTATTTAACATTTAAATGTCCCCCTTTTCCAAGGTACCGTCAATATACAGTGTTATCTAGAGGAAAATATGAAAGTAACCGCCCTCCCACCCACACACATACTTTTGACAGGTAGACCCAGTTAGCTTAGGGGATTTGACCGGGTTTCATGGTTGTTAAAGAAAAATTAGAGGCTAAACTTGAAGAAGTGTCATCTATTTCCCACTTAAACTAAGACTAAAAGGATGGGAAGACTAGGCAGAACTGATTTGATCTTCCTGGCAAAACTGGGGCTTTCTCAGAGGCCAGTGCAGTAATGGAGCCTTCCTTCTGTAGATCTTAAACTTTTAACCCCAGGTCACAGAACAGAGAGCAGATCTGAAAAGAACATGTTCAATAAGTAGGTAGAGGTATTTGGTTTTGAAATCTCTTGCTGAGTCATTCTCAAGTTCTTTTACCCATCCAAAAAAAAAAAAAAGTTTGCATAATTAATAATGGTGTTGCTCTAGTGCAGGGCTAAACAAGAATATATTCTGCTTACCCCATCTGAAAGCCCAGAAAATGCAACTTTCCTTTAGAGGATCCTTGCTCTTGAGCTGCTGAAACCACCCCTACTTACTATCCCCAAACCTTGAAAATGTCCCTTGTTAATCCAAAGAACTGCAAATATCTCCTTAGACTATTTTGCCAAAGGTAGGTTTGCAAGAGTTTGTACCTGGAGATTACCTACGCATTACTTACTTTGTAGGAATTAGTATGTTCATTCATTTTTCCTGAAAAAAAAATAGTAACATATAGGGACATCTGCCTCATTATATAATGGTGCCTATTATGGATTCCTTACAGAACTTATCATTGCTTAGTTTCACGATTTTATAAATTTACATTCTAGATTTAGAATGATTGACATAGTAAAACCTCAAATCAAAATATAGAAATGTTTCTTTATGGCTAAAATAGCTGTGGAGAATAGTCATTTACACCACATTATCCTAGGCCTCAATCCCTGACTTACTTACATTATTTTAAAATATTTATTAAATCTAACTCTACAGTAATAAAATACCTACCTTTAAATTTTATTTCTGTAGTTGCTATGATTGCAAGCTAACCATAGATTTTGCCTGGTCCATTAAAAAAACATAAATTTGCAAGAATTTAAAGAAAACAAAAAAAAAACAAGAAAATGCATATGAGCAAAGAGTTGAAGTCTCAGTCAGAACGTAGCCACAAACGTGTGCAGTATGTGAATCCAATCTCCTCAGGAAGATAAAAAGAGGTGATTGATTGCTTTAGTAAGACATGTACTGAAGTAATCTTGGCCTCTAGCTGGCAACTGCCCCTGACCACCTCACCACCTGCAGCAGGACCCCATCAGCCCCCAACAATGTAGGGAATAAAGCCACCAAGAGAGCTGAAGCAAGAGGTAACTCTATGCCAATTGGCATATACTGTTTGCTATCCCAGTAATTAAAATAAACTTGCCCTGTGGATAATGTGAATTAGAAATGTGTATTTTGGGGGCACCTAGGTGGCACAGTAGTTAAGCATCTGACTCTTGGTGTCGACTCAGGTCAGGATCTCAGGGTCCTGAGATGGAGCCCTGGGTCCGACTCTGCACTCAGGAGGAGTCCACTTGAGATTCTCTCCCTCTCCCTCTGCTGCTTCCCCCCACCGTGTGATTTCTCCTTCCCTCCCTCTCTCTCCCTCTGCCCTTTCCCCATGCTCTTTCCCTTTTTCTCTCCCTCTCCTTCTGCCCCTTCCCCCCTCCCTCCCTCTCTCTTCTTCTCTCTCTCCCTATCCCTTTGCCCCTCTCCCCATGCTTTCACTCTCTCCCTCTCTCCCCCTCTGCTGCTCCCTCATGCTCTCTACCTTTCTCTCTCCCTCTCCCTCTGTCCCTCCTACTCATGTTCTCTCTCAAGTAAATAAATAAGTCTTTTTTTTAAAAAAGAGAGAGGGAGAGAGCACATGCAAGAGGATAAGCAGGGGGAGGGGCAGAGGGAGAAGCAGTAGGGAGAACTCAGCAAGGAGCCTGATGCGGGGCTCTATCCCAGGACCCTGAGATCATGACCTGAGCCAAAAGCAGACGCTTAACAACTGAGCCACCCACGTGTCCCACTTTTAAATAAATAAATCTTTAAAAAAAAGAAGAAATGTCTATTTTTTTCAATCTAGCCATTTTGTGAAAAGCTAGTTGTTATTGTTTTTTGTTACGAAGCCAAGTAATACATGAATACACCCTTCTCATGTCCCTTGTTTAAAAAAAGATAATTCAGATGAGAATGGAATAAAACGTGTTTCCCTCTCTCGCTTGGTCTCACTCCCCCTTGTCTAAAGTAGAAACTATTAACCTGTTAACCAATAGTATATACAGAGAGACTGACTCCTATGAAATTGTCTTATCTACAGATTAAAAACAGCAAATACTGACAATTTCATATGGTTCAAACATTATTTCAAGGCTTAAAAAAATCCTGCTTTGTATTAATGCTACTGTTTATTTGAGTTAAGTTAGATACATCTCAGTTAACTATTTTTAAATGAGAAGATGATTCTCAGGACCTAAATAGCCTCTGACTTCCACATTTTTAAATCTCACATTCTATGATTTTTTTTTATCACGTTATCTCATATGTCACTATTGCAGGATGCTCCCAACTCTTGATAATTAGGATGACACTACATCCAACCAAAATCTGTCTTTATTGCTGTTTCCTAAGTAACAAATATAGTGTCAGAGACAGAATGAAAAAGTGAACAGAAGGTAGTATTTGCTTCACAACAAAAGTGTAACAGAAGGTGTTTGTTTGTTTGTTAAGAGAAAGGCATACACCTCCCCCAGGAAATGAAAAAAATTAATAATAATAAAGAAACTTCCTCCAGAATCCAATGGATTCTGGTCTGAGTAGAGCCCACTGACCTAGGAGTCTCTGGTTATTCCTTGGTACTTGCTGATTTGCTGTACTACATACTTCTCTAGCATATCCTCACTGTCAGGGACAGAGATCCCCTTTGTTGTTATGGCTTTTAGCTACCCCAGACCTTTTAACTCTCCCTGTCACCCCATTCTTATGTGACCATATACAGCGCACATATGCTGTATCTTACCTTCTTTCCTCTTAGGGTCTCTCTCTCTCTCAGCCCTGAGCAAATCAACATAGCAGCTCTTAATTCTACTTCAGTGTCCCAAGGTGTGGTAAAACTCCCGAAACCACATGAGATCATTTTAGGTAACATAGTGATAAATTTCTAAAAAAAAAAAAATGCGTATATTATATATACATATATGTTATTGAAAATTAATTATTAACAAATTTGCAATTGCATATGTTTCTCGTGCCACTTAGATTAAAAAAACAAGTTAGTTGCTTTATGAAATTAAGTCACTAATAAAGGTGGCACATGAAGGTTAACTGATGTTTGGTAAACACTGATCTAATTTAATTCCTAAGTCCCCTTAAAACCTCACGCTGTCTGTGGACAACAACCTTTTTGCCCCTTCCACAAAGCAAAACTCAGTCTATTGCCTCTCTTGCTTACTTATGGCTCATTCTCATTTCCAGTAGCGCGATGCCGAAAGGCTATGTTTGCACACAGGAGCCGAATGTATTTATCGTTAGCACTTGCAGTTAGTTCGCTTAAGTTCATACTTGGTTTTTAAGTCTCAAGAAGAGCCACTGACTTGTTTGTTCAGAAACCATGTAGTATTGCCTAACGACATCTGGAAATAATTGTGTTCTTCATTCAGGCAGCAGCTTGCCAAAGGGAAATGGAGGGAATGGGATGGAATAAGAAGAAAGTCATCTCATTTCTCACCTGATGGGACGCTAAGTTCGAGTCCACCGACAGATAGTCAACTGTGCGATCTCTAGGCCTGCACTGTTTTCCCCTGAACACCTAGCTAGGGAGGCATGAAAGTACGGAGCTGGGAAATCGTCCCCCAATCAAAATTCCAGCACTCTGCTTACTAGTTTGGTAACGGTAACTTCGAACCCACTTTTTTATGCTCATCTGTCCTCACTTTCTTCATCCATAAAACAGGGATAATCTTCAGGGTAATAACATTTCATAGAGTGTTACAAGAATTAAGTTAGTTAATATGTGTGGTGTGTTTTACAGTTCCTGTATATAGTGCATTTTTGGTATGTGTTTGCTATTATCATCATCTTAAGTGAGTTCTTAAAAGTCGAACTATTAAAAAAAAAAAAGTCGAACTATTTCCAGCCCCTCTAAATATATTATTTGAAGAGAGCCTTCTCATCCTTCACTTTGAACTAAATGGTATAATTCTAAGGTACCATAACTCGTTCAAGGCTGGAGAGAGGCAAGGGACAGACTAGTTAAGAGCATAGGTTTCACTAGCAGAAAAAGTCTGACTTTGTCATTTAGTAGCTGTTTTGCCTCTGGCAAATTATTTCCCTAGCTTTACTCTCCTGGTTTTTGAAACAAGAATAAAACACCTCATAGGGCCGAAATAAGTAAGATTATGCATGCAGTGTACTTTTTGGTAGGTGTAAGCATATTTTAAAAGGTGGTTATTATTATTAATTGGCATTCTTCTAGTGATCTACGGGAAAAATTTGTATGCTGTGAGCTTTTCCACTGTCAGGCAAGAAATTCACACACACACACACACACACACCGGTGTACAAATTAAATAAAGCTAGGACAGTTTTATTTGAAAAATCCCACTAATTCAAAACATATCAAGTTGAAGTAAAGATTTAGGTGACATTGCTGGTGTTGCTTATAAATTCCCCAATAATATACACCTGTGACCAGCATCTAGAATGCCCCTCACCTAGCCATTATCTGTCCCCTCAGTTTCATATTTTCATATTAGGAATGTGAAGTAAGTCTCCCAATTTTTCCTACCTATCAATTTCCCTATCAAATAAAATCTGTACTTCATTGCATTCTTCTTTCCTCACGAAGACTAAAAAACAGGTACTGAAGGCTTCAATAGGACATACTATATACTTCCAATGCAATGAGAATAACTTAATTTTAAAAATAAAATAATTAAGCAATACCGGCTTCTTGTGAGAAAGAAATGCCCAAACTTCATAAGGGCCTTTATCCAAGTCAATCACTTGCCAAAGTTCTTCCGATTTTATGCTATTATAAAGATAAGGGCTAAGAGAATGAGGGCATCATTCATGAACACACTACTGTCACCTCATAATCTCTGACCCTCCACTGGCTCCCTCAGCTGTCCGCCCTTTGGGCACCTGCTAATCCCACTGACCAGTGATGGGCAGGGAGAACCGCATGTATGACAATAGCCAAGAGCCAGTGGCCCCAGCTAAAGCCCCCAGCCTTTTTTCAAGCCTCAGGTGATGCCTAACATTGCATTGTATCCCTCCTGACTCCCCAGATAATATTCTAGACAAGAGCACCTCTACTCTGCCTTGCATTCAAGTCATGACAGGTTGAAGCCATGCCTTTTCTATGCACTTTTGCATGACAGAGGCCCTATATTTTCTGTGCATGAACCCCAGAAGATACATATTTGCAATGTATGAACACAAGATAATTTTTTAAATGACAAAAATAGAACAGAGTGTATTTCAACACTGTAAGTAATATTCTAATATTCCATCACTAGAAACATTTAATACTAGAATAAGAGTGAAGAGTAATTAGAAAAATCTATATATTTAATATAAATGCAGCATTTGGAATCAGAAAATGTCTCTGAATCCTTGCTCTACTTATTAGATGTCTTTGGACACTTATTCTGTCTCCGCTCGATTTTTCTCACCTTTAAAATAAAATGCTTACTTCATACGGTTATCTTGCAATGCAAACACATCAAGTACATAAATCACTTAGCATGGAGCCTGGCATTTGACAGTAGCTCGGTAGCGAGGAAGTCCTCTCGTCTTCTCCTGCCCACAACTAACAACTATCCACGAGAGCATCAATAATCAGATGAGGGACTCAGAAAGGAGACTTGGAGCATTTATAGAATGGCTGGGGAAAACAAGATTTTCCATCACATGTAAAAAGAGAATCTGAAGGGAGACCGAGAGAGGAGAATGCCTTTCCTCATAATAGGACTTATTTACTTCAGGATTTCGTCTCTCCTTTCCATTTCCTACTTATAAACAACTGAATGTCCGAACAGCAGTAATACCCCATAACTAACTCTTAATTTACCTTCTTAAAAGAAATTTCTGGCAGCCTGGATTTATCAAAGCAAACCCCTTCTTGTAATTAGCAAATAAGAACACAATATGCCAAACTGAGTCAACGTGGAAAAGCTGACATTGTCTACCAGCCTCTAGAAACAGTTGTTGGGTAATTGGTTGGTATATGTTTACAACGTGAATGACTTCAGTTTTTATGATGCATTGTAAAATCACCAGGTTATTTTATAACTTATTTAACTCCAGTCATCATAGGCAGCTGCACTTGCATACTAGTTTTTCTGTATTTCTAAACTCTCCATTATGCTCTGGGTCTGGTTTCGTGGCCAGGCCAGATTTATTCTGTAGGCTGCACTGAGCTTTCCGGTGGCCATAATTAATGACCTGGGCCTTCATTTTCAGGCATTATAACTCACTTTGGGTCGCTTTTCCAACCACCACAGCAGTAGGTTTGCCCTGTAAAACCAACTTCCAATCAATAAGAAGCATCTGAGGTGTGTTTATTTATATATGTATTGCTTTTCCTCTTCACAGCACTTTCACAACACGAACTAATAGTCCCTAAAATAGGTGAACATGGTTTGTTCAAGGCTAGCGACACCAACTCTAAAAATCCTGAGACGAGGCCGTGGGGACAGCGTCGCCTTGGGATTCGGAGGAGACAGTCTCCATGTTATTTCTCTTCCTCACTTCCTGGGGAAAGTTTTCATTCCGATTTACTCTGTGTCTGACACCCAAAAGAAAAAAAAAATCTTGTCAACAGAAGGCAGGGATATCAACTGTCTGAACAGTGGATTCTAATTGTCTCACAGGTCAGTAGAGTCCTAGAATATCCACATGACTTTTGCCAGGGTACACAGGAGAGCTGGGTGATCAAAAGCTAATTACTCAGACAAGGTTTTGAAAGCACCCCTCATCCTCAATTATCTAGCTATTTCAGAGGAAAATGGGTGTGGTGCTTTAATTTTTTGCTAGAGGGAAAGTGCTGACATTTCCGGATAATTTCCTCCGTTTTCTACTTTAGTTAGCATGTATTTGATAGGAGGTTGTACCCAGTGCTTTCCAAATTATTACCACTCCTCTAAAAACACCACCATCTGTGAGTGGAGGTCACAGTTCATCTGTAAGGCTGTGCTTAGTATCATACTCCTCACTATTAGGTATTCTGGTTGTAACAGGGATGGACTGGGTTGCTATCCCTTTTTTTCCTCTGTTCTTCAGAAAGACTGAAAAAAGTCTGCTTTTTCATATGGGTTCCTACATTGACATAGAAAGTAATTAAATAGTATTGCTAGACCGGTTTCTAAAGACAGTCCCTTTTTTAAATAAAATGCTGTAGTAATTTCAAAAGGGAATAACAGAAGATATAAACATTTCTAGATAACCTGTAAAAATGAGTTGGTTCTCCTTTGTTTTCTTGCCCTGTAATAACAATTGCTATGAGAAATGGAAATTGTCATGTTTGGGCTTTAAAATCAGTGCAAAGTTTATGACTTACGCTTTTGAAGTCATCAGACCACATGCAAAGAACCTAAAGCGGTTTGCTTTTAATTACTGGTAAAACAGGAAAGCAATTAGTAGTGCAATTAATTCAACATGTAGTAGGACTTTTTATTAGCCATTTTTATTATAATAACCCACCATATAAATGCCACAGTTCACACGCCATGCTCCCAAAGAATAAATAAAATTATCATGAAACAAGAAGCTCTTCATAAAAACAGAGTAAGTGCCAGCTAGTAATCTTAACTACACAAAAAACATCAGAGTAGACCAGTTACTAACTTGTGTTCACTCACCCTCAAAACTAACTTGCTCCTAACTAAATCAATATTTACCACTTTGATCTCAGTATCTGAGTTATTTTTAATAATTTCCCCAAATAATAAACATCAAAGTGAATAATGGGATGATAAATTTTAACTTAGCTCAAGAGAACTTATTTTACTGCAGAATTAGTTGTTTCTTCTCTCACACATCAAATACTACAGGCTGAAGTGATGACAACTTTTTTGATCTGTAAGATTTCCTGTGGCTTTTGAATTTCCCTCAAAGATGAAATCTGCTTTTTTCCCAATTGTCATATTTTTCCATAAGACTAATCCTTTAACTATGTCACTCATTTCAGGATAAGTTTTCAGGATGATTGCTCCGTTTAAAAGTTCTCCTGAGGATTTATAATTGGTATTTTTATACCACAATTGTGAGAGATTTTTGGATATATTTTAAGCATTATTTTGATTCCTTAAAATACTAGTTACTATGATAGGCAGACAAATCAAAAGTATGAGAATCCCTATCAGAGCTTGAATATTGAAAGTGCTGTTATAATAAAACCTGAAAATTGAAATTACCAGAGGAATATATTTGCATGTAAAACCTACTAACATGTGCTAAGAAAGACAGGACAGTATTACCTCTTTTTCTAGCAATGTGATTAACTAAAACTTTAAAGAAATAATGATTTTATAAGAGTTAATTTATAATATTCATTGTGATGCTAATTGAATATGTCTATGACTTCACAAATGAGAGACAAAAGACTAATAACCCTGATCATCAGCTAACCTAAACTATATTGAAGCATTTACTCTGGGGAATGTTATACCAATCCTTCAGATCCAATTCTTCTAGGTCTTTAAAGGCCACATGGCATTGAAGCTCTTAGTTTCAAAGACAGAAACAGTGTAGGAGGTGGACGCTAATTAGCCTTAACGTGTTTTTGAGTCTGGTGTTCTAATTGGCTCACTGTCTGAGGCATTGCCTGAACTGTACAAAGAGGATGCTTTGTGGAGACTACCTTTGGCAACTGTGTTCTTGTTTGCTGGTCAGTTTTTTGACATCCTGCGACCTCTAGTGAGAACCAGAAGTTGTCAGCCAACATAAATTTCCTCGCCTGGTCTGAATCCCTATAGGAACCGCAGAAAAAGACAGAAAAGAACTCCAGCAAGTCTTATAGAATATTCTTTTATTTTTTCAGATCACAAGATTAATTCAGGTTTGACAGAGTGAAAATATTTAAAAATACATACCTTAAGAAATTTTTCCTCAGGTTTTCTAGAAATTACATTGCAGTCATTAAAGTACCTTCAAATATGACACTGAAAAAAATTTAAATGCGTGCAAATGAAAGGGAAAATGGCAAAAAGTCCAATAACGACATAAGCCTAGTATCAAAGGAAAAAAGAAAATAATGTGCCTTTTCTATATATTATCAATAATTTAAAGTGGACAGCTATTTGATATTTGTTTTTCTGTTTTTGCAAATTATATGTATATGGAGTATATAATTATACTGTATTTTAATTAATGCTATAAAGCATACTGTTATTCCCTGAAATTAAGATATCAAATAAGTAAGTGCATTTCAATGTAAAACATAAATGCATAAACAAGTATATGAGGTATGAATGAGAATATATCATGGCCTTAATTCTCAAAGCACAGAGTGTACCACCTGGCTTGCTGCTGTTCTAAAAAGTTTAGTTGTGGTAACTAGTAACTTTTATAATGATGCACAGTCGTTTCAAATGTATTTATTATTCACAGTATAGTGTAGGCAAAGAAGGATGAATGACACATGGTTGCCCTCCAAATGTACAATCTAACAGGATGAAGGACAAGTATAACTTGACAGAATAGGATAAGTACCTTACATGAAAATGAAAAATTGCAGACATTCTCTGAAAAGTGATCACTTTCACTATAGGAAATAAGGGAAGAATTTTTATAGGGTTGTTGGACTCTAATATGGAATATGAGAGAAAATGAAAGAGGAACAAGCAAGCGCTTTTCAGCTTCCTTTGAAGCCATATAAATTCCGTTCTTCCTCAGCCTTATTTTAGCCTTTACTTAATCTGTTACATAAAGATGGATAATACTATTTCTTTGATCTTACTTTAGGTAATACTTTTTTTTTTTTTAATTTTTATTTTTTTTTAATTAAAGCATAGTATATTATTTGCCCCAGGGTACATGTCTGTGGATCCTTAGGTTTACACCTTTCACAGCACTTACCATAACACATACCCTCCTCAATGTCCATAACCCAACCACCCTATCCCTACCCGCCCC